>CM061134.1:127338899-127896264 GCA_030789695.1 Scilla litardierei
CCCGGATGTGCTCGTTCGGTGGCTCTTCTTGAGGTTGCAGCAATACGACCTGCTCTTCATTGATAGGGTCTCCCCTGACATAGTGCTTCAGTCTATGCATGTTGATCTTAAATGAATCCCCCTATCTGATCACTTCGACAGAGTCGTAAGGAAAAACTCGTATGACCTTGAATGGTTATGACCATCTTAATTATAGCTTTCTTGGAAATAGCTTTAACCTCGAATTGAAGAAGAAGACCATGTCGCCTTTATTGAATTCCCTCCTTATGATGCACTTGTCATACCACCGTTTCGTCTTCTCCTTGTATATTCAAGAACTTTCGTAGGCGTCGAGCCTAAACTCATCAAATTCGTTTAGCTGTATAAGGCGTCGTTCTTGTTAACTTTTTCTATCAAAGTTCACATGTTTAATTGCCCAATGAGCCTTGTGCTTCAATTCCATTGGGAGGTGACATGCCTTTCCTTATATCAGGCGATATGGGGATGTTCCCATTGGAGTCTTGTAGGCAGTCCGATAAGCCCAAAGGGCATCATCCAGTTTAAGTGCACAGTCATTTCTCGAGCTCACCAAGGTCTTTTCCAGGATATTCTTTATCTCCTTGTTGGAGATCTCTACTTGGCTGCTTGTTTGAGGATGGTAGACGAGTCCAACACGATGTCGTATCCCATATTTCCTTAAAAGGGCTTCAAACTTGTTCTCGATAAAGTGCTTTCCCCCGTCGCTGATAACTGATGTGTCCATATTTTTCATGTTTTTATCGCATATTTTCATAGCATTTTCATCGTCCAAAGTTCACTTTTCTATATATTATTGAGAAGTTCACAATATATTTGATCTTAGTAGAGAATTGTGGATTTTCAGGAACTTTGGAGTGATTTGGAGCAAATATGAGACATAGACACATTCGAGCCAACTGGAGTGCCAATGGTAAGGTCCACTATGTGTTCGACGAGGTGGAGAAGAAGATTGGAGGAGGAGGAGAGAAGAGAAAGAGAGGAAGAGCTCAAGAGTATACACATGATGAAATTCCAGTTTACTCGGTCGAGTGCCTCGACCGAGCTGCCATCCAGAAGAACATTTTCTACTTGACCGAGTTAAGCAGCAACTCGGTCAGACCAACTCGGCCAGCTACAACTCAATTTCCATTTCTAATCAAAGTAAGAGAGCGCATATGTGACTCGACCGAGCACCGTAGCCGCTCGGTCGAGTTGAAGCCCAAACAGAACGAAGATTTCAAAGGCATCTCCAACTTACTGTAGCTCGATCAAGTAGACTGGTGCTCGACCGAGTACTTCAACTACTCGGTCGAGCGGAATTAATTTCAGAGCAACACTTTGAGCCAAAATAAGCATCCATGAGTGACTCGACCGAGCATGGAGATCACTTGACCAAGATGCTCATATCTGAAGCTGAACCAAGAAAAGAGAAGCAGCTGACCGTGTCACCACTCGACCGAGCGGTGCCGCTATTCGACCGAGTAGGGCGCCACAGCCTAACTGAAAGGGGGGCCAAGAAGCCCTTTCTCCAGATTTTTGTGGGGTCCATCCCCATTGTATTTAAGCATAGTTTTTACCCTAGTTTCTGAAGATGCTATTCAGATTTTAATTCTTAGATGTCCTTAGTTTTTCTTAGAGAGTTCTTGAGCCGTTGCAATTATTTGAAGACAAATTTAATATTTTTATTTGCTTGCAATCTCTTGATCTTAATTCTCTACGATTATTTGTTCGTCTTTAGTGCTTTGGTAATGATCTCTCATCTCTCGGTGCTTATTTCGATGTCGTTTATTACGATCCTGATATCTATTGTTACTTTAAACGCTTTTGTTGATATCGCCATGAATTGTGAGTAGTCGTCTCTAGGGCTAATGGATTAGAAATAAGATCTTAGGATTTAGATGCAAAGTTAGGATTTTTACGTTGTTTTGGTGTAAAAGGGATGTGTTTTGGTTGATCTAGCCAAGTTTGTAGGAGATCTCATATAGGGTTTGTGATCCACGGAAGTGGTATGCACCTTGGACATGTATCATATAAACTTAATTAGGCATGTTAGTGAATTCAATTAGAGTTTGTGATCCACAGGAGGGGGCACGCACTTTGATGGTTTCCATCGTCGTCTTATATTACTGATTGATGACCTACGGGAGTAGAATCAATGAGAGCCATCAAAACACAGATCGAAGCTCTAACCTACGGTAGTGGCGTGAGTAGATATTGAGAATAGTTTTTGTTCGTAATGCATGGATCACGTGTGAAGCCATCCACGGAGGTGGAGCAAAGAACGGGGTACGTTACACGAGTGGCACAATGGTGGATGGCCATGAGTTCTACATTTTAGATGCGACATTCTCGCCCTAATAAAGTCAATTCAACATAGAAATTGCAACCTAGCATTGACATCTGATGATCCTAATAGTGACTTCTATTGCCCTAGTCTTTATTCTATTGTTAACCGAGATAGTAACCATTTGTGACAATCTTTCTGAGTACGCCATCTAGCATTGTTTTGAGACTTTGAACAGATCCAAGACTATAAAAGCATCTGCCTCCCTATGGGTTCAATATTTTTCTATGTTACAAAGCATTGACACCGTGCACTTGTGGTAAGTTTCAGGAGTTAAATTCAGAGCGCATCAAGCTTTTGGCACCGTTGCTGGGGAGGCGTTCTGCCATATTATCTATTTATCACAATTAGGTTGATTAGACTGCGTAAAAAGGAGATAAATTTTTTCCCGACACCTACTTTATCATTATTTCTATCTTCTTGTACCACTGATATCTTTTCCATGTTGTTTTTTTGGCTATTCAGGTACAATGGAGCAATTTTGGCATTATTCAGGCAATGATTATTCGGCACAGTATAAGGCTCCGATGGAAGGATACAGATATTATCCACAGGACCCATACTATCAGATGGAAGGATATGATCACTATTCAGAGTGCTATGCGTACTACAAGTATTGTGACAACGAGGGACACATGCCCTATGAAAGTCGCGCCTGTCTCTTGAGTCCTGACCATCCCATCAATTTGATGCTCGCACAGGTAGAGGAGACCACAGCTTCCTACGTTGAGGTGAATGAGTTCATCTCATGAGCCCGAGGGATAGATCGAGGACATTGATGCTTCCACCTCTGAGGAGACAACGGTACCAGGCACTGATGAGAGAACTGCGTTGAGACACTCGAGAGGTATCACTGCAGAGTCAGGTTGCACCGTCGTCGCTCCCCTACCCACCGATACAGCGAGTTCATATGATGAGTGGATGGACGGAGAGGATTCAGATTGAGAAGACATTGATGTTATTTACCTCACACCGGATGATAGATATGACGCATCCAAGGGCAACACATTCACTTCCATACCTGGAGAGCCTGAGGATACTTTAGCCTCCTGCTTGTCCCTTTACCAGATACCTGAGCCCACAGTGCCACCTGCACCTACTATTGAGAAGGCCAAGCCACGACATCGGGTGCCTTGAGTTCCAGGACAGAAACGAAGAAGGAACCATAAAAAGGAGAAGATGAAGTTTACATTGCCTTTTATACCTGAGGAGCCTGAGGAGGATATCCCCGTTCAGCTTGGGGGAGGTATTATACGCTTTGATATTTCCACCTCTGACGAGACAATGAAACTTGGCACTGCGGAGTCAGCTTGTGCCATCGTCGTTCCCCCTGACACCCATATGAGTCAGAGCAGCCTATACCATCAGAGGATATTATTGAGGAGGTCGTGCCTACATTGACAAAGCCAGAGCTTATCACTAAGGAGGTCGTGCATTGGGACGAGTACATAGCTATTCATGAGGATCCCAATCATTACCCTCCACCATTAGAGCTTCCGCAGCCACCTCAACCTTCCACTGTTACCGAGGTGTATCCCATAAAGCTTATGGCTCCCATTCAGGGAGATCTCTTTACTGCCCCTCATTTCTTATATTTGATTCCCCTCCCGTGTATGATGTTTCCTATGATTCATATTCTGATAGCTTATTTTGCCTTTTATAGGATACACATACATATGATTAAGAGGCACGATGGGACATATACGAGGATGAGAGCGAGGAGTTAGCACCCATCGACGCAAAGGAATATGATCAGGAGGTGTGCTGGGATAAGTCTGATGATGATGATGAGTTGCCTAATGAGACCCACGCTTATATGCCAGAGTTACCTGAAGAACCTGAGGCGAACAATAAGGAGTTGGTCGACATGGTGCACGAGAGTATAGATTTATTTACAGTGAAGTGTTTCCAACCATCCTTAATTTTAAATACTTATATTGATGACCCTCTTTGGAATACAATTATTTTGGGGAGAAATTATCCACATCAGATTGATGCAGCTTATCTCTTGTCGGATATAGGTGGAGTCCTTGGAGAGATGCTGGGAGCCGTATTGCTGTAATCTAATGGAGTTCGTGGAGAAACGCACCTAGCAGAGCCATGGAAGGAGCAATTGAAGCAGTTTCCTGCACCAACAAAGATACTGGATCCGCCTTTTCCTATAAGTGATATCAATCCAGTAGTGTAGTATTTTTTGCTTTAAATAAACACGAATCCTCTCGACAGCGAGAAGACCGTATAGATTTGCTTGATTAGTTAGTTTAGAATAAATATCACATCATATGACGTCAAGAATAATCTTTTACACCATACCCTTTATATGCTATATTGATTGTTATCATCTTCATATTTTGATGAGTCACATCCTTTTGCCCACCATTGAGCATTTCTTTCAAGTGAAATCTTACTTTCTTATTCATTTGACTTGATCTCGCTTAGCGAAGCCGTGACATTTTTGATCGGTTCATTTGAATAGGATTATTTGGAATAAGCTTGGGGGAAGGCGTTATCATGCATCATTGCTGTGCATATAGTTGCATTAGGATTACATGTCATTCATATCATCATTTTTCCATTCACCCCCTTATTATTATCGTTGTTCCTCATATTTTTTCATTATGATCACATTGAGAACAATGTTGAGGGTTAAGCTTGGGGGACTGCATTTCCATGCCATCTAGTTGCACTAGTTGCATTTTTACTTTATTTCTAGGATTTTTAGAATATTTTTCAAAATTTTCGCATCATCTTTTTGATTTTCCATTTTATTTTCCTTTTATGTGTGTTCATACATCATATTGTGTGCCTGTCCTTCTTTTCTTTTCTTTTCTTTTCTTTTTATTTCTCTATTTTCTTTTGTTTCTTTTGCTAGTTGAATTCTTTATGATGTTATATCTTATGCTTTCACAACGCTTATTTTTCATGCCATTCTACTTAGAGATTTCATAATCTTAATCCTTATAAGTACTTGAAAATATTCTTTTGAAGATCTCCCTAGTTCGAATGCATGAAGCTTATTGAAACTGAATGGGTAGAGTAGTATTTAATATGCTATCATTGGATGCACACCAAGATTCACGCATCGCTAGCATATCTGAAGCACCACTTTTATTCTCTTATTCACATTCTTGTAGCGCCTGATATGATTGAAATATTTACTGCTTGACTTCACGGCTTATTGATATGATTAGGAATACATATGCTTATACATGAGTTTAGTTGATGTATTATCTTATTAAACCATTTGTGCACACTTTAGAATGAACCAAGTGTTATATTAATTCCTTCTCCACATATACCTTATAATCTTACATGTCACTTGAGTTCACCTCTCAAAGCTACTTATACCGCATTCATTCTCAAAAATCCCATACAAAAGAAAAGCTAGCTCCAAAAAAGTACAAAAAGCCAAAAAGGAGCCAAAAATCAAAAATTCAAATCTTATTGCTCCTAAAAAGTCCAAAAAGAAATATGAGAAACAAAGTTTCAAAAAAAAGAAAAATGTTATGAATGAGGGATGCCTTTGGCCTCCCCTCCTTCATTACCCATTCATTAGGCCCCCATTACTTAGAGTAATGGGGACCCTTGGTCTCCTAGAGGCTTTTGGCCTCCCCACTATGAGATATATAAATAGAGCATCATGGCTCTTAGCTATGGTGACTTATTCTTTTGCTAAGAAATCTTGTCTCTTTCTCTCTTGAGTCCTATTACTCTCTAACACGTTATCAGCACGTGTTCTTCCTTGAGCAAGAATCCAAGCCTAAAATCCCCACCAAATTGATCCCCTACGCGCAAGGAATCTTTGGTTGCTGCGGCGATTCGTTGGAGCGTTGCGGCATTCCGAAAGCGTTCGGAAGCTCGGATCTTTATTTCTACGGATCTTTTCTACGGTCGTCCCTAGATCATCGATCTAGAGGTATACTTCTTATTCCCGTAGATTACAACGGACTATACATAAAATTTTTTACCATGTTTGCATACAAGTAAAAATTAAAATAATAGAAAGAAAAATTTGTTATCAATCACATTTATATCGAAATGATGATCGGACTATATCGAAATGAAGTTCCAACTCTGGAATAAATTTTTCTTGTGACTGGACTATATCCGATTAAAATAAATTCTTGTATGCGAATAGAGATTAACTGTAGAACCTGATATAGTCCATATAGTCCTATCACTTTGTGCCTATCACTTTACATGAATTCTCGTTACTCTGGATATAGTCCTGTCACTTTAAAACTTTTGGAGATCATGTATAACATTACAGAAAATATGTAAATTGTTAGATATTGATTAAAGAAAGATTAATACGAAGAAGTGCACTAGGTGTTCAACAAAATATGTGTGCATTGCATAACAGTTCAAAGCAAACTTTCATCCCTTAGCTCTCTATGGATTTCTAGTTAACCAAACTGTTTCCCTGGAATTTTCCCAATGTTTGCTACACCTTTCCCGCATGATTAACACATTTTCTTAGTGACTGCCATACGTGGCCTCATAGCTTCACAAAAGTGACATCATATTGGGTGTAGGGACTCAAGAAGCCCAATAACCACAGGTCAAAAGTGCCTCACCTTCCAATGGGAACACATACATCAATGAAACCTCTTGTTTTTAGTGAGATTAGGGGTTTTCACAAAATAACCCCTATGGGCCATTGGGTTATAATTTCAGTGAGTTGGGCTTCATGCCCATACAATTACAAATTTATTTTTTTTAACAGCTAAAACTCTAATTTGGCCCGAAGCCAAAATTTAGAGGCAAATGATTATGCGTAACTGCGGAATGGGCCACAAGCCCATATAATTAAAACTATTTTTTGGCCCGAAGCCACAAAATAATTTATAAATTCGGCATTTGAAATATGAGAAATATTTATATTTTTTATAACGGGATATAAAATTGGCATATTTAAACTCAGAGAAAACTTTGTAAAAACACAATTAGTTTATATAGTCCATGTTGAAAAATTTATTTAAACATCGCTCTTGCAAATTATTATCTATGGTTTACTAGGATTCTATTTTTTCAAAATATAACTACCTTAAAGATCCTGAGACCGCTCTGCCGTTAGTCAACTAACCTAACGGTGTATGACGTTTCCACGTGGTCTACGAGATAATTATATTTTCTAGTTTCCTTTACCATATGTTATGCTTGAGATATATGCGTGGTTGTTTATTTTTATGCCTGTAGCATATTTAGAACTGCGTGAATGTTTAAATCAGTAAAAATGTGTTTTTCGGGATCGGCCATTGTATACCTATTTACTTTCCTTGCACTTTTATTTTCTTTTGAGAGAATTTGTAAGTGAGGAAATTTGTATTTTAAAGCCAAAGCTCGATGCAACAGCACATAGAATTGATGAAAACTCCTTCAATGGATCATGATGTCGGTCAATGTGCTTGGCTAAGTTTGCTGGACCAACCTAGCTTGACTGGGTAACAAGTGGTCCTGGCTTAGTCAATTCCCTGGCCGCGTCCGCTGGACCGCAAGGAGTCGATTCATGACTGTGTAAGCCAAAGCTCGATGTAACAGCATATGAAGACGGAGATATAGGGACCCAGTTCAGTTTGGGTTTCCGCAGTTGTATTTTTCTTTCCTTTTATGGACTGTAAACGAACTTTGGACTGTTTATTTTTGGGTATCTGGCCGATCCCCGCATTTTTACTTGTTTATTTCTTTATGCATGAATTTTTAATTTTAATTAATTCATGCTCATTTTAAATTGCGTAGATAAATGGCAAAATTGGCAAGCGTCGATTTCGAAGTCCTTGACTCTGCAGGGACAAATTACCTGAGTTGGCGAGTGGACCTGAAGTTCCACTTGCGTTCGATGGCCCTCCTTGGGTCCATTTTGGCTCCTTCCTCGGCCCCCGCAGCGGCCGAAGCTTCTGCTACAACTAGCAGCAGCCCTACAACCACTGTATCCGATGTAGATAAGGCGAAAGCCATAATCTACATTAGGAAACATATAGATCGGACCTTAAAGGCCGAATACTTAACGGTTGAGGATCCAAAGGACCTGTGGACAACGCTGGAAGCTCGGTATAAACATCAAATTGATGTTATATTACCGCGTGCCAGTTATGAGTGGGAAAACCTCAGACTTCAGGACTATAAGTCCGTCGCTGAGTACAATTCTGCACTTCATAACATCACCTCACGCCTGAAGTTGTGCGGTGAAGAAGTGATAGAACAACGCATGTTGGAAAAGACATTTACCTCGTTCCACGAGAAAGATGCAATCCTCATGCAGCAGTATCGTGAACGCAATTTCACGAAATTCTCCGATCTGATCTCATGCCTACTTAGGGCAGAGCAGAATCGAGACTTACTGCTTGCAACTCATAACTTACGTCCAGCTGGCACTGCCCCTATCCCTGAAGCCCATCACGTTTCTCCCCAGAAGTGGAAAAACAAGAGGAAGGCTAAAAACACTAAAGGGAAAGCTATAATGAAGCAACCAAGAGGTGCAGCTCCCCAGACAAACAAAAACAATAAGGGAAAAAGAAATTTCACTTGGAAGCAAAAGAACACCGAGCAAGTGTCACTTCCAAAGAAGAACTGGGAGGATAAATGCCATAGATGCGGCATGACTGGCCATTGGTCCAGAAACTGCCGCACTCCTTGCCACCTCCAGGATCTATACCAGGCGAGCCAGAAGTCTCTACCTGAAACAAACTTGGCGGCTGTTCAGCCACCAACAATGTTTACTGCAAAAGACTTCGAGAACGACGACCTTCTCGATTGAGCACCATCGTTTATCTATGCTTTTTAGAATTAAATGTCTCTTCATCTTTTATTTGCTTAAGTACAAACTTTTATTTTCGAATGAATGTTTACATTTTCGCTCAAATAAAATTTCGTTTTTGCTTATATAGATGATGTCTGAGTGCCTAGTGTACAGTGCCTCAACGCACACAATCCTTCGCGATCATTGCTATTTTAATAGCGTAAATAAATATGACGGTCCTGTTATCACAATTTCAGGACTGTCCCAAATAATCGAAGGATCTGGTGAAGCAATTATATTGCTCCCAAATAACACAAGACTTCAAATAAAAAATGCATTATTCTCTCCTAAATCAAATAGGAATCTCGTAAGTTTCAAAGATTTCCGTATAAACGGATATCACTTAGAAACCAGAGATGAAAATACGGTTGAATATCTGTATGTAACTCGTCAGAAAGATGACCGGAAGATCATCTACGAACGATTCAAGGGACTCCCGTCGGGTCTCTACCAAACATACATTCAACCAATAGAAGCCAATATGACTGAGCACCAGACGTGCCAATCCTTGCCAGAGTTCGAACTCTGGCACAATAGACTTGGTCACCCTGGAACAGCAATGATGCGACGCATCATCTCTGAATCCCGTGGACACAAATTGAAGAACCTGAAGATTCTTCAAAAGGGTGAATTTCCATGTCTCCCTTGTTTCAAGGGAAAACTTATAACGAGACCATCCCTCCTGAAAGTGGGATTAGAGTCTCCTGGCTTCCTTGAGAGAATTCATGGTGACATTTGCGGGCCTATTCACCCCTCAAGTGGCCCATTTCGGTACTTCATGGTACTGATTGATGCATCAACCAAATGGTCTTATGTGTGCCTCTTGTCCACCCGCAACCTAGCTTTTCCAAAGCTATTGGCACAAATAATAAGGTTGCGTGCTCATTTCCCCGATAACCAAATCAAGAAACTACGTCTTGATAATGCGGGAGAATTTACTTCACAAGTCTTCGAAGACTATTGCCGGGCAACGGGTATTGAAGTTGAACATCCTGTAGCACATGTTCACACCCAAAACGGATTAGCTGAGTCCCTTATAAAGAGACTCCAATGGATTGTACGTCCATTGCTTATGCAATCCCAGTTGCCTGTGGATGCTTGGGGGCATGCTATTTTACATGCCGCATCACTTATTAGGATAAGACCCTCTGGAGGTCACACTTTATCCCCGATGCAACTAGCATACGGCGCACCTCCGGATATCTCTCATTTGAGAGTGTTTGGTTGTGTGGTATATGTCCCAATAGCACCACCGCAGAGGACCAAAATGGGTCCTCAGCGTCGTCTAGGTATATATATTGGGTTTGATTCGCCCTCTATTATCAGATACCTTGAACCCCTGACGGGTGACGCATTCAAGGCACGTTTTGCAGACTGTGAATTTAATGAGAAATTTTTTCCAAAACTGGGCACACAGTCTAAGAAGCCGGAAGCTTCTGAGACCATTAGTTGGGACCAGAAGTCTTTGTCCCTATATGATCCGCGTACTAATCTGTGTGAAGATGAGATCCTGAAGATCCTTCACATCCAGAATACAGTACATCTTTTACCGGATAAATTCACGGACAACCAGAAGATTGTCCGTTCACACGTCCCTGCTGCCAATACGCCAGCTAGGATTGACATCCCCATAGATGGATGCAGCCCACCGGCAGCAGAATTGGTTGTACCTCAAATGAAAAGAGGACGCCCACCAGGTTCAAAAGATAAAGTTCCTCGAAAGAGGAAGACTCCTGGCGATACTAAGATTATCCCTCCACAGGATGCTGAGCTCAGACCAGCTACTTCTCCCCTCCTGATTTCCCCAGCAGAGGAAACAATAGGAGAAACATCATTAAATTTTGTACGTACTGGAGAAGTACTGGACAGAAATAGCATAGTCGTCGACGACGATTTTGCGTTCGATATTGCCGTTCACGTCACTGAATTTGACGATGACGTCGAACCACGATCTCTAGCGGAATGTAAACGCAGAGATGATTGGCCAAAGTGGGACGAGGCAATAAGAGTAGAGCTGGACTCACTCTTGAAACGTAAAGTCTTTGGACCAGTAGTCCAAACACCAGTAGGTGTAAAACCTGTGGGATATAAGTGGGTTTTCATAAGAAAAAGAGATGAAAATAATGTGATCGTTCGCTATAAGGCACGCCTTGTAGCCCAGGGATTTTTCCAAAGACCGGGGATTGATTACGAAGATACGTATTCCCCGGTCATGGATTCGATCACCTTCCGATTTTTAATCAGCCTAACTTCTCTGGAAAGCCTAGAAATGCAGCTCATGGACGTTGTGACTGCATATCTATATGGCGATATAGATAAAAATATCTATATGAGACTTCATGATGGGTTTAATCTACCCCTAGAGATAAAAGAGATACCTCGGGACGTATTCTCTGTAAGGCTACATAGATCATTATATGGTCTAAAACAATCGGGCAAGATGTGGTATAACAGACTAAGTGATTTTCTTGCACATCAAGGATTCACGAATAATGAATTCTGCCCGTGTATCTTTATCAAAAGAACGGGAACATGATTTGTCATCATAGCTGTATATGTAGATGACTTAAATCTCATAGGATCTCCTGCAGAGATCAAAGAGATATCTGAAAGCCTTAAACATACTTTTGAAATGAAAGACCTAGGCAAAACAAAGTATTGTCTTGGCTTACAGATAGAACACCTAAGAGGTGGAATCCTATTACACCAATCTAATTATACAAAGAAACTTCTACGCAAGTTTCATATGGATAAATGTCATCCTTTAGGTACTCCTATGGTCGTAAGATCACTAGATGTACATAAGGACCCCTTCCGGCCACTGGAAGAGGGGGAGGAGATATTGGGTCCTGAAGTACCCTACCTCAGTGCCATTGGAGCACTTCTATATCTGGCTAACTGTACGCGTCCCGATATAGCGTTTACAGTTAATCTACTAGCCAGACACAGTGCTGCGCCCACAAAGCGCCACTGGAACGGAGTAAAGCATCTTCTGCGATACCTTCAGGGTTCCATTGATCTTGGACTTTACTACCAGAGAGGTGCCTCCCCCAAATTGTTTGGTTATGCTGATGCAGGTTATCTCTCTGATCCGCATACGGCAAAATCTCAAACAGGTTTTGTATTTACCTACGGAGGTACTGCTATCTCTTGGAGATCGGTAAAACAAACCACTACTGCTACATCTTCCAACCATGCAGAGCTCATCGCGATCCATGAGGCGAGCAGAGAATGTTTTTGGCTACGCTCCGTCGTCCAACACATCCTCCAATCCACTGGCCTGAAGACCAGTGATCTGGAGCCTACTTTCCTATTCGAAGACAACGCCGCATGCATTGCTCAGCTTCAGAAGGGCTACATCAAAGGCGACAGGACAAAACACATTTCTCCCAAGTTTTTCTGGACGCACGAGCAGAAGAACGACAAGCAGATTGAAGTTCGACAGATCCAGTCATGCAACAACTAAGCTGATCTTTTTACTAAGGCATTGCCTAAATGTACTTTTGTAAAGCTTGTAAAGAACATTGGTATGCGACAGTTGAAAGACCTGCAAGCCTGAAGCTTGTACGGATCAGGGGGAGTAACATTTGGGTTGCACTCTTTTTCCTTAAGCTGTTGGGTTTTCCCACAGGGTTTTCCACAGCTAAGGTTTTAACGAGGCAAACACACTTACTCTGGATCCAGAAGTATCCACCCCTTGCCTCAGTAGCTGAGACCGAAGTGATGAATGTGTAAGGGGGAGTGTTATGAATGAGGGTGGCCTTTGGCCTCCCCTCCTTCATTACCCATTCATTAGGCCCCCATTACTTAGAGTAATGGGGACCCTTGGTCTCCTAGAGGCTTTTGGCCTCCCCACTATGAGATATATTAATAGAGCATCATGGCTCTTAGCTATGGTGACTTATTCTTTTGCTAAGAAATCTTGTCTCTTTCTCTCTTGAGTCCTATTACTCTCTAACAAAAAAAATAATAAAAGAGAGAAAAATTCTCAGTTTCGTTACCTGGAGCCACAAATATACTAGGGAAAACCAAGACAAAATTCCACAATTATTTCCTTTGGATGCGATGCCTCAAGTTAAGCTGGGGGGTGAATTCTTTTGACCAAATGAGTGAGTATGACATTAAAGTGGAGTTGTGCACGATTGGGAAAGTTTGATAATACTGAAACATAGCAAAATAATCTAGCTATGGAGATTTCTTATGATTTGATATGATTACGTGAACGTCTTGACTCTTATTCTATCATTTATTGCATGCCTTGTGTGAATTTCAATGCTTCAGTTATGACTTTTGATTGAAAAGTGTGTAGCCAATATTGTGTATATTGATGATATGAAACATATGATGTGGATATAGGTCGATTGTATGAACTCTAGAGGCATCGCTTGTATTCATCATTAAACTCCCAAGTACTTCATTTATATAAGATATGAAATCTCTGTGGTAGTATGTGATTTACTGTCAGAGTCGTTTTGATATGTGGTGAATGATATGAAATCTGAGAGAATAATCTAGTGACAATCTCCTCTTTGCATTCTTTTTCATTTTCTTATTTTTACCTCCAGGTGAGCTTCGTATTCGTCTTCCTCAAGGACAAGTAAGAGGTAAGCTTGGGGGATTTTGAAGTGTCCAAATTTTCCATGTTTTTATCGCATGTTTTCATAGCATTTTCATCGTCCAAAGTTACTTTTCTATATATTATCATGCTTTTCACGGTATATTTGATCTTCGTAAAGAATTGTGGATTTTCATGATCTTTGGAGTGATTTGGAGTAAATATGAGACATGGACACATTCGAGCCAGCTGGATTGCCAATGGCTAGGTCCACTAGGTGTTCGACGAGGTGGAGAAGAAGATTGGAGGAGGAGAAGAAAAGAGAAATAGAAGAAGAGCCCAAAAGTAGACACATGCTGAAATTCCAGTCTACTCGGTCGAGTGCCTCAGCACTCGACCGAGCTGCCATCCAGAAGAACATGTTCGACTCGACCAAGTTAAGCGGCTACTCGGTCGGACACTACTGGAAAATTGGACATTAGCCACGGACAAATCCGTGGCTAATACCCTAAAATCCGCGGCTATTACCCAATAGCCACGGATTTTTATAAATTCCGTGGCTATTGTTCCGTGAGGGAAAGTGGCATTGCAAATGCCAAAAATCCGTGGCAAATGGAAGAAATGCCGTGGCGGAAAAGTTAGCCACGAAACTATAGCTACGGAAATTCAGTGGCGATTGTTCCACCTATTGCCATAGAAAATCCGTGGCAAAAGTATATTTGCCACGGACAATTTCCAAAAAAGATTTCCGTGACAAACTTCATTAACCACGGTTAATCCGTGGCTATTGTTTCAACTATTGCCACGGAAATGACGTGGCAAAAATTTATTTGCTACGGAAAAGATAAAAAAATTCCGTGGTAAACTGTTTATTAGCCACGGATATTCCGTGGCTATTGTTTCAACTATTGCCACGAAAATGCCGTGGCAAAAACATATTCGCTACGGATGTTTTCCCAAAGCTTTATCGTGGCTAACCTACATTAGCCACGGATTTACCGTGGCAAAATTGTATTATTTGCCACGGATTCTTTGTGGCGAAAAGGTTTCTGCGACGAATAATTTTCCAAAATAGATCAGTGGCTAAAAAATATTAGCCACGTACTGTCTGTGGATAATATGTTTATTTAATTTTTTAAAAAATCCAAAATTTTAAATATTCGTTTACAATCAAAATTCACATATATATAAATATAACAAGAAAGAAACACAATCAAAATTCACATATATAAACAATAACAACAAATCCAATAAAATTTTTTTCATCCATTAACAAATTCCAAGAAACTATATAAATACAAACTTTCCACATACATCAACATAACTCAATAGAAAAGTTTTCCACATACAAAAGTTTTCCATCAACATAACGGGCCCTTGGCCCACTTAATACAAAAAGTTTCCACACATCAACATAATGACCCCTCGGCCCCCTCAATACAAAAAATTTCCACACATCAATATAGCGGCCCCTCGGACCCTTCAGTACAAAGTAAACTCTCAATCTCATCATAACAGCCCATCGGCCCTCATCACTCCCCCAAACTCCAAGTAAAAAACAATTAAACTCTCACCTCATATCTCCACCCTCCGGTCCTCCACCGGATCCACCTTGCGGACGTGATTCCTGGAAAAAAATGAAAATAAATATGTGGGCTTATGTTCTTAGTAAACACTGTAATGTTTTTTTGTGTGGCTCTTATTCTTCTGGATAGCAAATTGAAGATGAGATATCATGGTAATGCCCAATGGTCACAAATACCAAAAAATAATATGTGAGAACTAAAATATGGCATGTATTCCCGAAAAGTAACAAATACTAATGACAAATGATTGAATGTGTAGCTAAGCTTAAAACTAGAAAGGACTGCATTACAAATTGTTGAAAAATACTTCATGAAAGTTAAATTTAAAATATGATAGTGTTAATAAGATAGTGTTAAATTTAAACATACCGGCTTAACACTATCATGTGAAGTGGAGGGGTGGATTTCACCAGAGGAGCTTAGGTTTTTCAAGAAATATGGCAGTTTGAATTAGAGCTGAATTTGTGAAGCAGAAGGGTGTTAAGTTTTCATGGCTTCTGGGCTATATAAGTAGAGGGTTATACTTATATATAAAGATATTTTGGGTATACATGAAAGGGGGGCTCCATCCTTAAAGATATTTTGGGTATACATGAAAGGGGGGCTCCATCCTTTTGTGCTACATGAAAAAGGAAATGCCCTTATTGTCTTCTGCTTTAGAAAATAAGCAGCACCTAGGGGTTGTAGTTAGTTTCATGTGCAAAGCCTACCATTTCTAAGAAAAGTCCCTCTTTGTACCTTTCTTGCTTAAATGCCTATCACCTCCGGCATGCACAAAAAATTAAATATTGCACATGCACTCCAGGCATTTGATATTGACTTTGGTTAACAAACATAAATCCTGTGATTTTTTTTCTTGTCACATACAAGAACCATACAAACCCTGCAGAAATAGTTAACTAAGACATCGCCAAACTTTTCAACAACTTTAAGAGAAATAACTACTGACACATCCTTTTGGAATATTGTCATAACAACACAATTAAAACCCCTCTCTAAGATGTGCGAAATAACTCAACTGAATACAAGTTTTAACTACAAGTAAGAAATATTCATGATCAAGAAAACTAGATTAAAGATGCGATAAGTATCCTTGAGATCATTGATCACATCGTAGGAAATATGAGTGACGATTTGGTCTCCAACAGATGACCCATACTTAATGCCAACGAATGTCACAAATGTACTTATAATTGGTTGGACTGAGGAAATGGGCTTAGGCTATCAAGCAAGCAGGATTAATGTCTCCCAACTATTTTGTTGGATCATTTTTCTTCGGTAAAAATGAAGTATATGGTAACGCTTCATATATGTCCTCACTGTTATTGAATCTGACGAGTCCTACATGTCCAAATAAAGGGATAAACAATACAAATAATGATATGCTTAAGAGTCTACGTACAGTCAGATTAGCCCCCTTACATTCTATGAAAAATAACAAAAATTTAGTATTTAAACTGCAATAAGTCAGCCATTGCATGATTGATACATTTTTATATCAGTTTTAAAACTCCTATTAGGGTTATAAAGATTGGATTCTTCACCATCAATAGATGATAAACAAATATGATATTAATTACTTTGACACGTAGAGCATTGGAATTCAAGCTTAAAATGGATATGCCAGCTTTATTCACATTTATACATGCCGACGCTTACAACACATCATTCTGAAAGATACAGAACCAAACATCTGGGTCATAAGCGTCTCCAACTCCAAGAAATCAGTCAGATATTGTTTATAAGAAAACAAGGCTATCTTCTTTATAGTTTTCATCCTTGACTCATCAATGAAATGAAAAAAATTCAATCCTAACAGCAGGCACTCAAAAAGAATATTCAAACAACCTTGTTTGGGTGTGTGTGTGTGTGTGTGTTATATGTGGGCATGCATCAATTTTCTTGTAATCAATTTTCTTGATTAGAAAAGTGTGTGCATTATATGTGTGTGTTATATGTGGGCACACATACCTAAGGATACTAAAACAAGCAACAGCTAGAAGAATTTGTATCTATATTGTTTATCTAATCAGTGATAACTTTCACTAATCTGATGGTAATTAACTGAAACAAAACAAATGCGCATGTACACCCTGGGGGAAAAAGAACTGTATCAAGAGAGAAGAAATCATCGATACTAACCATACATGGAAGCAACATCACCTTTCTTTCCAGTATGACCCCTTGAATTTCTTCCAACAGTTGAAGGTCCTTTGTAGTTCTGTCATGTTGGCTATTGAATGTCTCATCTAGTATCCCTTCTCATTTCTGTCGTGCTTGCTCAGCCATAAGCTGCCATTTCGAAGGTATATCATCGCCCCCAACAGCAGCTCAGGCAGCAACATTTGCAGCTGTGGCTCTCATTTTATCTTCTTCTTCTTCTTTGTTGGCCTGCATGCACATGATTTAACGCTTGAAAGTAAATACGTGAAAAACAATTATCCCACCTAACATCAACTAATTCAATCAATTCTACCTTGCTAGTTTTAGCTCGTCCTTCAGCCTGCTCTGCATCTGCGTCAGTGTTTCCCTCTGTCTGCACATCCAAACTCGTTATGTCCATGTGCATATTTTAAAATACCTTAGTTTCATGAAGAAAAAGAAACTAGATTTTTTTTCTTTATATCATTTCTCTTTCGAATCTTGCAATAAAACCCTTTGCTATTTCTAAGCACTATGATTAACTGTTGTCAAGTTAAAAATATAATTAACACTTTTTTCCCAGTATACATGTTAACTATCCTTAAACAACTAAAAGGTATAAAAGGATGATTTAGATTTTGCTGTTGGTATTACTTGTTCATACAGCTGAATATTTAGCTTTGTGATTATGTTTAGCATCTGATTTGGATATACTTCTAGGGGTGCATATGTTTGGATATATGACAAATACATAAACAAGTTGATGTGGTTCTGTTATTTATATGACAATTGAGATGAAACATGGAGGCAAGTCACATTATGTGTATGCTAATTGTTTGAAAACAGTTACATATAAAGTTAAAAGAGGAACAAATGTTAAAAAAGAAACTTTAATGATATTAGTTAGAATCACATATAGTTGTCTTTTTAATCTTCATTTATATTCTTTACTTTTCATATTGCATTTGGCTTTTGCTTTATACATGTTGGACTTAATGGTAATAATAATCCTTCATAACCATATGAATCCCTTTTGTTTTTAATTACAGATTCTTCAACATCCTTATAACTCGCATCCAAGTTGGATTCTGTAATTCTTTAATACAATGTGTAATTCTGTAATTATAATTATATTTTTACCGATAAATTATAATTCCATACATAGTAAGACATTTTGATGGAAACACAAAAATCAAGATGACATACCTCTGAGTTTGGCTCATTCACTAGACGTAATGCTGATTCAGCTTCTCGGAGAAGATTCATCCGAAAGCATGATAGTGCAAACAAGTAGCCGATTGTGGCATTCTTGTTCCTTCATGGACAATAATATAAAATGGAATACATCAACTCGAATATCGTAAGTTGTAAACAATAATGTTTCAAAAGTGATCTGTAAAAACTGACAGGAACTTTAAACTGAAGGAGACGAAGAAATCATGTGAAGTACAATTTGAACTGCAGCAAGTCCTACTAAATACGACCAAGCAATGGTTCCCTAGTGCATACGTAATTCCAAAATGCCACTATATGGATCGACAAAATGTCTGCTAAGGTAACTGGTGAAATATGAATATACAAATGGATATCATACCACTAATGAATAAGTAGAATGTATATCAACTATCTTTCAAAATATGATATGCACAGTAAGCATGTTTGTTCCTGAGATAACAAGTTGCCAGCAGTTGCAAATTTAGCTGCATTCAAGATTAACAATGAAAATCAGTTGAGCACTCCAAATTTAAGCAAACCCCAGCAAAGACACAGCCAGCTTCAGCAGAGAGATTTGTTCTGAGTAAACTCAAATTCAAGCCAGTTCTGAGTATTCTTGTAACTCACCCCACTCAGCAGGGAACAAGTCATTAGGAGATTTGTTCTGAGTAAACTCTGTCGCAAAAATCAAGCCAGTTCCTCGGATCTGTAGTCAGAAAGAACAGAAAGAACTGTATGTATTAGGAACTAGACATCATTTTCTAGTTCTAAGAATCAATGTTTGGGAGAAGTTAGCAATTATTTACCTCTCCAACAATTGGATATCGGCGAAGGATCTGATCGGTTCTTAGACCCTCAGAGATATTGACTGTACATGCTCAGTGATATTTCTTTCCCTAAAATGCACAATATGTAATAAAAAGGTGTGTGATAGAAACAAATCAAAAGAGATATGGTCGAAGAAAATGTGCATACTTATAAAACTTAAGTGCTTCTAAGGCAATAGAGCAAGGTGATGGATGCCTAGAGTACATAAATCCATGAGAAAATGAACCTGAAGGTTATATCAAGATGACAAAGTAAAAAACCACAACCAAATGTTAGTGCATACCAAGTGATAGAACTCAAGGAAGCATGAAGAACACCTAGTATATGCAAACCAAGCTTGTTGCTTAAAGAATTTACGACTTGCGCAATTTTCAGGCTGATAAGAACATGGATCGGAATTGTACCAAGAACTCATTTTTTGCATATCACAGATGTCATCCATCAATTTTTGTTATTTACATTCCCATTTTTTGCATCGCATAGAGGCCATCCATCAATTTTTGTCAATATTTCATGTTTTCCTTCATCGATAACATCAAGAAGGATGAGATCCAGGGGTGATCCAGATTGTCTTCTATCAGTGAATATATTCTAACATGCAAGATACCAGCTTGATCATATAAATTGAATAACAATGAGATCAAGTATGCATAAATCATTGTGAACAAGCAAACTTTGACATGTGCACAAGCTCTTGAGCAATCTAACCACCCAGGCTTCTACATTATAATGCTAGTTTTGATTCCTCTCACATGGGTATTTCGAGGATTCTTCCACCCAAAAATTTCAATCTTTGATTAATCCTTGAGTTCATAGCAATTATTATATAGAAACAAAAGCAATAGAATGTATAGCAACGATACCTATCATCATCATGAATTTTTGCACAACGGGTTCTCACAATCTCCCATTCTGATGAACGTAAGCGGCCAAGTCCCCACCTTCACAAAATTCCAGAACTAAAAAAACACATCCATCAACCTAGAAGAAAAAAGGGGGACGAAACTGGCTTAATGAATTTTGCAAGAATCGGGGCCGTTATGAAAATTTTAAACCCAAATTCAGACCTAAAGTACGTCGAGGAGGAGGATGATGTTGGGATGGCGAACTTTGGCGAGGAAATTCAGCTCTCAGTCTGAACACTCCCTCAATTTTCTGCTCAGACTAGAGACACGGACCTGCTTCAAAATGACATCCTGGCCCTTGGATCGATCGAACGCCCTCCACATGGTCGAGAAAGACCCTTCTACTCCGATCCTCGCTTTTACCTCGTAATCTCCGATTGTGAACGCCGTCGACAAAGCTAATGCTTCTTCCATCAACTCACTGTCTTGGCCATCGAGCCTCTCAACAGCGTGACGAAGTAGAGGTGGAGATCGAGCATCCACCAGAGCCTTTCTTGGATCGGTTGTACTGACGGATGGATCTTGCAGAGCTGGCCATCCTCTCGCTCTCATCCACACAAAAAGGGGAAAGGGGGTGCCGCCCCTCCTCCTCCACTCCCCTCCACATGGGAGGAGGAGGGGCGGCACCCCCTCCTCTACTTAAAATAGATGAGAGGAGGGGGCGACGCTCCTCCCCTCGTTTTGCCTCCACGTAAAATAAATGAGAGGAGGGGTCGACCCTCCTCCCCTTGTCTTTCTGGCGGCTGAGGAGGGTAGGGGAGGAGGATGGGGCGACGCCCCTCCTCCTCTCATTTTGCCAGCAGCCGCAAAACATAACCATAAGAGAGGGAGGCAAATGGGATTCCGACTGTGAAAATTTCGGGGGGAAAAGTGCAGCGAAACATAACCCTAAGAGAGATGGGGGGCAATGGGATTTTGACTGTGAAAATTTAGGGGGGGAAAGCGCAGCATGCGCGGGATTAATTCAACCGCGCTCAAACGCCCTTATTTTGGACGAAACTTTTGCCTATTTGCCACGAATCTGGTCGTGGCAGATGTGATTTGTGGCAGATGAAGATGTGATTCGTGGATAAGGCATCTGCCACTGAATTAATCCGTGAGAGATGAAGATCATCTGTCACAGAATTTGTCTGTGGTTGATGTCCCGTGGCTGATATTCTCATCAGTCACGGAAAAGTCACCACGGACTATTCTGTGGCAGTTATTCAAACATCTGCCACGGATTTAGTCCGTGGCGAATGTTCTGTGGCTGATAAGCTGTTTTCTACTAGTGGGACCAACTTGTTGGATACAACGTGTGTTAGATTCAACGATCGATGACATCGTGTTTGATGATAACAAACGTGTGTGAACGTTCTAATGTGTGTGCTAAGTGTTTACCAGAGTGGCGAGGACGTATTTCTTCAAAGTGAGACTAAGTCAATTTGATGGAGAAATTGGATTCCATGTGCAACTTGGACTTGTTCCAACATGAGGAGAGAGGGAGAGAATCCCTATTGATTAAGCCATATCAAATGGGTGTTACCATATCCTATTCAATCCCTATTTGAATTGCAAAACAAATCCCAAAAAAATCTCTCATGGGAATGACAATGCCAATCCTAGCCATTGATCTCATGCTTGTCGCATCCCTAGCCTAAGGGATCCCCATGCCGACCTATCCCCTTGTAAAACCATAGGCTTCCTCTATAAAAGCCTTTCATAAAAGTAGAGAAACATGCGGCCATACATAAGAAAGCTGAGTATTGCCAAAATTTAATAGGCCAAATCACCCGCCCAAAAATATAGTCAGTCATCGTCAAAGGGTAAGTCACGGGTTTGTGCATCAAAGGAAAAAACAAAAATGTATTGAAGAACATGTGCATGGAATTAAAGGGGGGGAGAGAGAGATATAGAGGAAGAGAAGAGAAGGGGTTGTTTAAAATAAATGGAAAACCTTTATTCTCCTTTATTGTATATGCCATTTGTTTTGCCAGGGAATCAAGCAAGCTTCTGTAGTGGTGCTGGCCTTTTTTCTTTTCAAAGACTTCCATGAAAGAGGTAAGTGCTCCTTGGTATTAACACTTATAAAGAAGTTAATATTTATTTGTTCTTCTGTTGCATTTGCATGCTACAAAAAGAAAGCAGAATTTTAGCCGGCCTTCATCATGACCCCATGTGCATAGCCCCAAAAGGAATTACATCAAGAGGGTTGCGGCATCAAAGAGAAAAGGGGGCCGCCCAAAATCATGCAAGCAAGGAGCAGGCTTGGCATGTAGAGAGAGTAGGAGGGAAGAGAGAGAAAGAGAAGTTTCTTTAAAGCTTTTATTTAATAACCTTCTTCCCTGCCCTTGTTTTATTCTCAATTTGAATGCAGCTCACTACCAAAGGGATCCTGACACAATCTCTTTTAGGTTGATATCATAATAGAGAGAGAGCGCACGTGCGAGAGAGATCAAAACAATTTTGTTTTGGAAATTAACTCCTTGAAACTTGTTATTTGTTTTACAGGCAACAAAATTCTGTGTGTGCACAAGGTGAAGGGGAAAGTAATTAAGAAGAGTTAGTGCCCTCTTAAAAAGTGTTTGTTGCTGCATGCCACCGAAAGCAATGGCTAGAGCCGCAATTTCCTAGGGTCATCTTCAAGTAGTAATGCAACCTTGAAGGATCATCATCACCATTGGGGGACTAGCTGAAAGAGAGAAGATGTACCGCAACTTGAGTTGCACGACATGACGACTACTTCTTGTCAGACTCAGATCTGACTCGTGCTAATTGACGGAGACGACCACGGCTACACAAAACTGAGATTTCTAAACTATTATTATTATTTTTGTGTAGTATTGTTTGATCTCCGTAGGGAAAACTTTACCGATTTACTTGTGACTTTTTGGGATTTTGTCTAGTGGTCGTCTAGACAAGAGGAACTTGACGGTGTCACGCCCCGCTGCCCAACATAGGGAGGGTCGGCGTGACAAGCCGCGGTATTAGAGTACCAAGTGCTAAAGTACACACCAAAGTCACGCAGGCCACTGCAAACGCTGAGGAAACACAGGCAGTAAAGTACAGACTGAACGATTAACAGAACAGTACTGCTCCAACACAGAAAGATAGTACAAGACACTACAACACAGGCAGTAAGGTAAAATTGGACGAACAGAACATCCAAGAGTCACAGAGCACCGCTACTACATGGCCAGTACCGCACAAGTCCACTGTACAACCCCAACAGCAAAAGCTCCCACAAAAGTACAACTCAACCCTACGGGGTACAAAGGGAACAGGGGTACAACACTGCGTTCATCACACACACACAACCCAAAACTACACCTCGCGACCAACACTAACCACAACACTACGGACCCTGCTGAGACGAGCTGCCCTCCGGGGTCTCCACTCCCGGGCCCGCCGCCAGAGAACCAGTGCCTGGACCTGTAGGGGGAGGACACGTCACAGCGTGCCCAGTAGGAACTCCACAACTCTACTACTCTAATCATAGTGCACAACAAGGAATCACAACAAAGGAAAAGGCATCATATTCCAGAGTTACTATTTTTTTTCTTTATAGGTTAGTTTTCATGCATGAATTCGAAACCTCAGTAACGGGTCAGACATCGGGGACTGGACCTCACCCGGTAAAGTGGGTGGAAAGCTACGACTTCCCGAGACTAGCTCTTACGAAAGAAGCCGTTCACCAACACAACCAATCTCAACCACAACCGCACCAACTCCCCGCCGCTGAGGGCTCGTCGGGAGTGGCCCACAACTCAGCAGTCCATCCCCCACATGCTCACTCGTTACCTTGGTTTCCCCAACCCCTCCTAGGGCACTCACCCACTTCGAGTGGAACGAGAACACCCTAGGTTGTCTTTTAACTAATCATTAAACCTAGAGTATGAAGCATGTAAAATGAGATCCAATGCATTCTTTTCATCTGAATGTTCACAACAACTTGCGAGCTTCATAAGCCATGAACATAAACATCCATTTCCAAACTTGCAACATAAAGTAGCATACCCATAGACAGCACTTAATCACTGATGAATCCACATTAGCGATATGTTCCGAAGTAAACCAAAACAATAATCTAGTCATTAGCAAACAATGCAATTTTGCTGAAATTTCGTCAAACAGTCACAACATCAATGATTAACAGACATTTCCAGTGAGAATTTAACAAAACTTAGTGAATGAAAGTTGTAGAGATGGCAGTTTTGAGTTCACATATAAAATTTCATGCAAAACTATGGAGTATGTGATTTATGGTGAATTATTTGGTAAAGTGTGTCAAAACTGTTCTGCAGAAAGATTTCTGTGTCTGTGTTCAAAGACAATTTTGGGCATATTCTAGCCAGAATTTCAACATAAGAGTCTCGATAGACTTTGAGAAAAACTTGTTAGCTTTCTAACAAGACCAAAATCAACAAATTCCAAGATGTGTGCAGGTAGTGGTGCTCGTTTTACTGAAATGTGTACAGCTTGACAGAATGCCTGGCATGTTGCACAATTCGAATTTTTACCCCAACTTCAAGTTCGAATTTGGAGAAGTTGTGAACATTAAATTTGTTCATAACTACGGATTAAACAACATATAAAATATTTGGAGCATTTCTAATAGCCATTTAATCCCAGCACTTATCTAAAGTTTCAGCAAATTGTCAAGCATGCAACAAGAATCCTAGCTCGACAACACTCTCCCAAAATTTCAGAGAAGACTCATACGTATAAGATACTTTCTAGCATCTAAAATTAGGGAAGGAGAGTGAAGAGTTTCTATCTCTTTTGGGGCTTCAAGAGTTGCCTAGAGCTTGAAATGAGGTCTCCTTAGCTTCTCCCTCCTCCTTCTCTTCTCTTCTTCTTCTTCTTCTTTCTCTCTTCTTTCTTCCCCCTTTTTTTTTCTTTCTCCTTAGGCAATTTCGGCCATGATGCTGAAAAATGGGGAGAGTGGGGAGTTGGAAGGGGTTTAAAGAGTATGGAGGGGGGGGTATGGTGGTGTGGGGTTAGGTGGAGAGGGGGGGAGGGGAGTATGGTGTACTTTGCCATACTCCCTTTTTCATTTTCTTTCTTCTTTTCTCTTTTTTTTCCTCTCTCTCCTTTTCAAATTAGCCCTCCTAAATGCTTGTTTTTATTACAAGTTTGCCATTGCAAATATCCCACTTCCCTTTTTGCACAATAACCCCTCAACTTAAAGAAATTTGCCTTAAGCCCAAACTTTGCAATGATACCCTCATTCGGGTATAGATGAAAAATTGAGGGGCAATTTGCAAATCTCTCCATTTCCCGGGATTGGTGTGCACATGTACGAGAAACTTGGATGAATTTAACGATTACTTAGTATTTGCACACTAGGGTTGTTACACCCTACCCTCAGAAAAATTTCCGTCCTCGGAAATTTAGCAAAAACAGGAGAGCAGTCATTTATATACAATACCCAACAACTGCAGAAAATATAGGATACAACAGTCATTTCTCAAACAGGTACGGGTATTTCTCTTGCATCTCATCTACTCGCTCCCAAGTTGACTCTCACGGAGACTCTTGCTGCCACATGACCCGCACCAAGTCAATGGTCTTCTTCTTCAACGTCTTCTGCCTCTGGTCCAAAATAGCCACTGGTTGCTGCTCATATGTGAGATCCGACCGTACTTCTATCTCGGAGAAATCTACAACATGTTTGGGATCTCCCACATATCTTCTGAGTTGAGACACATGGAAGACATTATGCACACCTTCGAGGGCCGGTGGCAATGCTAGCCGATACGCAACTTCACCGACCTTAGCGAAAATCTCGAACGAACCAATGTATCTAGGACTCAGCTTCCCACGTTTGCCAAATCGGATGGTGCCACGAACCGGTGAAATCCTTAGGAACACGTAATCCCCTGGCTGAAATTCCAAGGGTCTCCGCTTTGTATCAGCCCAGTGCTTATAACGGTCCTACGCGATGCGCAGATTCTCTCTGACTGTCCGCACCACATCTGTTGTTGCCGCCACCAAGTCTGGTCCTAAAAACTCCCTGTCTCCAATGTCATCCCAACTTAAAGGAGACCTACACTGCCTTCCATACAGAGCTGCGAAGGGAGCCATGCCAATACTTGCTTGATAACTGTTATTGTATGCGAACTCGACTAGATGCAGATGGTCCTCCCACGAACCCTTGAAATCAAGCATACACGCTCGCAGCATATCTTCAAGAATCTGAATGGTTCTTTCCGACTGTCCATCGGTCTAAGGATGATATGAAGTGCTGAAATTCAAACGCGTCCCCAGACTAGCCTGCAAACTCTTCCAGAAATGTGAGGTGAATCTGCTATCCCTATTGGATACTATACTCACCGGGACTCCATGCAGTCTTACGATCTCCTCCATGTATCTCTTAGCCAGATTCTCTGTTGACTGTCCAACTCGGAACGGAATAAAATGTGCTGACTTGGCCAATCGATCTATGATGACCCAAATCGCATCATTGCCCCTAGGAGTCCGAGGTAACCCAGTCACAAAGTCCATGGTTACATGCTCCCACTTCCATTCTGGAATGGGGAGAGGCTGCAACAATCATGCAGTTCTCTGGTGCTCAGCCTTCACCTGCTGGCAAACCAAGCAGGACGCCACACTCTTGGCTACACTCTTCTTCATTCCTGACCACCAATAATACTGCTTCAAATCTCGATACATTTTGGTCCCTCCAGGATGGATAGAATATGTGGAACTATGCGCCTCCTTCAATAGTTCTTCCTGAATCTCATCACTTGGCACACAAACCCGGTTCCCAAATCTCAACGACCCATCTTCGTGAATGTGAAAATCGGTACGAAGTTCAACTTCCACTTGCTCTCGGATCCTCTTCAACTTGGCATCCCCTGATTGAGCTGCCTTAATCATGTTCACCAAATCAGACTGGATCTGCAGCCCCATCATAACAGTTTTCTCTCCTGATAGTACAACTTCTATTCTCATCTGTCAGATTGCCCACCGAAGTTGTGGTCGAGAGGTTAGCTTCATTACGGCGGGTAATCTACTAAGAGCATCTAGCACCACATTCACCTTCCCAGGATGGTATAGCAGATCAACGTCATACTCAGCCATTAATTCCAACCATCGTCGTTGTCTCATATTAAGCTCCTTCTATGTGAACACATACTTTAGACTCTTATGGTCAGTGTATATCTTCACGTGTTCACCTAGCAAGAAATGTCTCCACAATTTCAAAGCCAGAATCACTGCTGCCAATTCCAGGTCATGAGTGGGATAGTTCAGTTCATGCTCCTTCAACAATCTGGAAGCATATGCCACCACTCGCCCGTGTTGATGAAGGACACAGCCTAGTCCTCTGCCAGACGCGTCACAGAAAACTTCAAATCCACCCGAACGGTCAGGGATAGTTAAGATAGGAGCAGTGGTCAACCGATGCTTCAGCTCTTCGAACGCTCGCTAGCATTCTTCCGGCCAGACATATGCAACATCCTTCTTCGTCAAATGAGTCAAGGGCAAGGCAATCTTCGAGAAATCCTTAATGAACTTCTGATAGTACCCAGCCAACCCCAAAAAGCTTCGAATCTCTGTGACTGTCCGAGGTATAGGCCAACCTTCCACTGCGGCAACCTTCTCAGGATCAACAGACACTCCATCCCCAGAGACTATGTGACCAAGAAACGCAACTTTGGTCAACCAAAATTGGCACTTGCTGAACTTAGCATACAATCGGTGCTGCCTGAGGGTATTCAACACTACCCGCAGATGCTCAACATGTTCATCCTCATTCTTCGAGTAAACCAGGATGCCATCGATAAATACCACCACAAACTTATCTAAATACTCGAAGAAGATCTGATTCATCAGCCTCATGAAAGTAGCTGGGGCATTCGTCACTCCAAAAGGCATCACCAGAAAGTCATATTGACCGTATCGAGTACGGAATGCGGTTTTCGGAACATCAGATTCCCGCACCTTCACTTGGTGATACCCACTTCGTAAATCTAGCTTCGAATACACCCGGGATCCACCAAGCTGATCAAAAATATCATCAATCCGGGGAAGAGGGTACTTATCCCTCACCGTCACCTTATTCAATTCCCGATAATCAATGCACATCCTCCGAGATCCATCCTTCTTGTTCACAAGCAACACTGGCGCTCCCCACGGTGACACACTTTGGCGAATCAATCCCCTATCTGATAAATCAGTCAACTGATTGCGGAGCTCAGCTAACTCCGACGGGGCCATGCGGTATGGAGCCTTCACTATCGGTTGAGCGCCTGGAATCAGATCAATAGTAAACTCCAGGGACCTATCTAGGGGTAATCCAAAGATGTCATCTGGAAAGATGTCAGGAAATTCTTCAACAACCCTTGGTAACACGGGCTCTGCTTCCATGTCCAAATACTCCAGGACTGTAGCTCGAAACTTCAAGGGCTCAAGCTCACTACTACCATCCCAAAACTCAAACTCTGGATGGTCAGGGATCCGAAAAACTACCCTCCTTAGTCTACAGTCTATGTTAGCATAGAACATCCCCAACTAATCCATTCCAAACACTGCCTCATAGTCGGGTAACTCAATCACCAAAAAGTCTGCATACAACTCTCGTCCCCCGATCTCAACTGGACAGTTCCGTATCCCAGAGACACTACAAATAACCACATTTCCGGTGTGAACATTCCAACTAGCAGCAAAGGTGTCAACTACTATGGAGTGTTGTGTCACAAACTTCTTCGACAGAAAACAATGTGACGCTCCAGTGTCAAATAAGGACATAGCATGGTAGGAGGCTACTCTAACAATACCTAAGTATCACAACAATAAAACTCAGCCAACTAGCTAAATAGAATAACTGAGGCTCAATCTAATAGACTGCATAGGGGCAAGATTCATACAGGTGATCACTCGACTAGCACCCTCCGAAGTCTCTACTGGGGTCATGGTGTACTGCTGCCGCCTCGGTGGAGGAACTGCCCCCTGGTTCCCTCGTCGCTGCTGGGGAGGTGGAGGGGGTCCTCTCGGTGCAGACGGTCTCGATCCTGACGGTGCCGGAAGGGCAAGCCGCTGTGGCGATGGTGGAAGAGGTCTCTGCTGTGTAGGCCGGACAGCTGCTGACGCCGGCGGCACCGGGGCATGACCCGACTGTGGGCAAAATCTGCTGATGTGTCCCGGCTCTCCACATGTATAACACCTGGCATTCGTAACTCGGCAGTCTCTCTGCACATGCCCTGGCTTCCCGCATCTGTAGCATGAAGGTCCCTTCTATGCCGGAGGTGGAGCCCCCGGTCGCTTGAATGTCACCCGCTGAACTGGGCCAGGTGCAGTCCTCTGCTGAGCAGCTGGTCTCCCACCACTGGCTGGTGGCCTCCCCACACTCCGTATGTGGGTCTCATGATGTCTGGCAGCCCGCAGTACGGCCTCCTGAGTCAATAACTCCTGAGTAGACATGGCCGCCCGAAACTCTACGTCTAGTCCCTTGTGGAATCGCCTGGCTCTGATGGCATCTGTCGCTACAAGCTCTGGCGCGTACTTGCTCAGCAACGAGAACTCTACATCATACTCATCCACCGTCCTCCCATCCTGAGTCAAATGCTCAAATCTCTGCCTCAACTCATCCTTCGCTGCCTCTGGAAGGAACTTGGCCTCAAACAACTCCCGAAAGGTCTCCCAAGCAATGTTCCCCTTCAGTCGCCTCTCCTGAGCCTCCCACCAGTCTCTAGCTTGATGGGTCAACTGTCGCCTCACCAACTCTACCCAACCATCTCGGGGATACCGACACATCGTCAGATCATCCTCAGTGTGCCACAGCCACTCATCTACCTCGAGGCTACTCTCCCTGCTCGAGAAGTATCGCGAACGCAGTGTCCTGAACTCTTTGTAGCTCGGCGGCTTCGGCGCCACTGCCCTCTCCTCCATCTGACCCATGTGCTCTAAAATGCCCATCAGGACCTTAGCCATCAGGGCTGACTCTGAGGTCCTGTCACCCGAAGACTGCACATCACCAGCTGGGCCAATCCCACCATCAGATGTTCAGGTCCCGCCGGAACTCCCGTTCCCACCTTCCATCTGCAGGAGAGAAATAGAACAAATGCATTAGTGTCATGTACTGAAATTTTGGAGCCTTACATGTGTTCCCTTTACACGTATCGCAGTGGGCGCGGACCTGCATGGGCCACCACAAAACCTGTCACGCCCCGCTGCCCAACATAGGGAGGGTCGGCGTGACAAGCCGCGGTATTAGAGTACCAAGCGCTAAAGTACACACCAAAGTCACGCAGGCCACTGTAAACGCTGAGGAAACACAGGCAGTAAAGTACAGACTGAACGATTAACAGAACAGTACAGCTCCAACACAGAAAGATAGTACAAGACACTACAACACAGGCAGTAAGGTAAAATACGACGAACAGAACATCCAAGAGTCACAGAGTACCGCTACTACATGGCCAGTACCGCACAAGTCCACTGTACAACCCCAACAGCAAAAGCTCCCACAAAAGTACAACTCAACCCTACTGGGTACAAAGGGAACATGGGTACAACACTGCGTTCATCACACACACACAACCCAAAACTACACCTCGCGACCAACACTAACCACAACACTACGGACCCTGCTGAGACGAGCTGCCCTCCGGGGTCTCCACTCCCGGGCCCGCCGCCAGAGAACCAGTGCCTGGACCTGTAGGGGGGAGGACACGTCACAGCGTGCCCAGTAGGAACTCCACAACTCTACTACTCTAATCATAGTGCACAACAAGGAATCACAACAAAGGAAAAGGCATCACATTCCAGAGTTACTGTTTTTTTTCTTTATAGGTTAGTTTTCATGCATGAATTCGAAACCTCAGTAACGGGTCAGACATCAGGGACTGGACCTCACCCGGTAAAGTGGGTGGAAAGCTACGACTTCCCGAGACTAGCTCTTACGAAAGAAGCCGTTCACCAACACAACCAATCTCAACCACAACCGCACCAACTCCCCGCCGCTGAGGGCTCGTCGGGAGTGGCCCACAACTCAGCAGTCCATCCCCCGCATGCTCACTCGTTACCTTGGTTTCCCCAACCCCTCCTAGGGCACTCACCCACTTCGAGTGGAACGAGAACACCCTAGGTTGTCTTTTAACTAATCATTAAACCTAGAGTATGAAGCATGTAAAATGAGATCCAATGCATTCTTTTCATCGGAATGTTCACAACAACTTGCGAGCTTCATAAGCCATGAACATAAACATCCATTTCCAAACTTGCAACATAAAGTAGCATACCCATAGACAGCAATTAATCACTGATGAATCCACATTAGCGATATGTTCCGAAGTAAACCAAAACAATAATCTAGTTATTAGCAAACAATGCAATTTTGCTGAAATTTCGTCAAACAGTCACAACATCAATGATTAACAGACATTTTCAGTGAGAATTTAACAAAACTTAGTGAATGAAAGTTGTAGATATGGCAGTTTTGAGTTCACATATAAAATTTCATGCAAAATTATGGAGTATGTGATTTATGGTGAATTATTTGGTAAAGTGTGTCAAAACTGTTCTGTAGACAGATTTCTGTGTCTGTGTTCAAAGCCAATTTTGGACATATTCTAGCCAGAATTTCGACATAAGAGTCTCGATGGACTTTGAGAAAAACTTGTTAGATTTCTAACAAGACCAAAATCAACAAATTCCAAGATGTGTGCAGGTAGTGGTGCTCGTTTTACTGAAATGTGTACAGCTTGACAGAATTCCTGGCATGTTGCACAATTCGAATTTTTACCCCAACTTCCAATTCGAATTTGGAGAAGTTGTGAACATGAAAGTTGTTCATAACTACGGGTTAAAAACCATATAAAATTTTTGGAGCATTTCTAATAGCCATTTAATCCCAGCACTTATCTAAAGTTTCAGCAAATTGTCAAGCATGCAACAAGAATCCTAGCTCGACAACACTCTCCCCAAATTTCAGAGAAGACTCATACGTATAGGATACTTTCTAGCATCTATAATTAGGGAAGGAGAGTGAAGAGTTTCTACCTCTTTTGGGGCTTCAAGAGTTGCCTAGAGCTTGAAATGAGGTCTCCTTAGCTTCTCCCTCCTCCTCTTCTCTTCTTCTTCTTCTTCTTTCTCTCTTCTTTCTTCCCCCTTTTTTTTCTTTCTCCTTAGGCAATTTCAGCCATGATGCTGAAAAATGGGGAGAGGGGGGAGTTGGAAGGGGTTTAAAGAGTATGGAGGGGGGGGGGATGGTGTGGGGTTAGGTGGAGAGGGGGGGAGGGGAGTATGGTGTACTTTGCCATACTCCCTTTTTCATTTTCTTTCTTCTTTTCTCTTTTTTTTTCCTCTCTCCCCTTTTCAAATTAGCCCTCCTAAATGCTTGTTTTTATTACAAGTTTGCCATTGCAAATATCCCACTTCCCTTTTTGCACAATAACCCCTCAACTTAAAGAAATTTGCTTTAAGCCCAAACTTTGCAATGATACCCTCATTCGGGTATAGATGAAAAATTGAGGGGCAATTTGCAAATCTCTCTATTCCCCGGGATTGGTGTGCACATGTACGAGAAACTTGGATGAATTTAACGATTACTTAGTATTTGCACACTAGGGTTGTTACAGACGGGTCTCGACAAGTGAGAGCATATATTAAGATTGATAGTGTTGAACACGGTGAGTGGGGTAATAAGCCCGGTGAGTGTAGAGACATTGGTTCTCTAGCTATTAAGGTTGTTCCTGTACACTATTAATATAATATTTTCTTTCGGGGCTGGACGTAGGTCGTGGTGATCAACCGAACCAGGGTAAATCTGTTGTGCATCTGTGTCTGATTATTATTTACCATGCTTGTGATTATAACTGCGTGTGATATCTCGTGGGTTGCACGTGAATTTTTTATTAACCTATTCACCCCCTCTAGGCTTATATCCAGATCCAACAAGTGGTATCAGAGCATGTTATAGGATCTAGCCTAGATTGACCATTGTTTCAGAGTGTTTTCTCACTACAAAGCGTTGACCGTGGAGAACCCAGTCAACGTGGTCAAGGGGCCCGCTTGGGTCCCTCGGGGGCTTCGAATCGGTGCAGATGGGGCGAGGGAAAGCCTCGGCCCTGGTTGAAACGCTCGGCCTCGGACAGACGAGCACGGCCTCGGAGGTAGGACGACGAGGGGTAGCCTCAGTCGTCCAGCTAGATGCGTGTTCGGCGAAGGGCGAGGGGAAGCCTCGGCCCGGGTCGAGACGCTCGGCCTCGGTGGGTTGCGCTCGGCCTCGGCGGTCGGACGACGAGGGGAAGCCTCAATCGTCCAGCTGGTTGCGTGGTCGGCGAAGGGCGGAGGGGAAGCCTCGGCCCGTTGATTGGGTATCCTCCTGCGAAGACGAGAACACTCGTCAGGGGGGCCGGACCTTGGTTCCGGCCAAAACCCCTCCGATGCCTAAGTCAGACAGAGATCTGAAAGAGGAGGCCCGACGGAGACGGATCGACTCGTGAGGAGATCGGAACGGCGTCTCACGGCGCGAGCGGGGGAGGAAGGAAATGATATGGGGAAACTAGGTCGTTGATGGAGTACCTTAGGTTCTAGATACCTGAGATGCGGTTCCTTGTCCTGTTGTCCTCCTAGCCCCTTTATAGACCTCCGCTGTGATTGCCCCCGACCCACGTTGCTCGTCCGCCCCCAATCGTGCCCCCTCAATCCGCCCCCTGCCGCCGCTCCCTGCGCCATGCCAGCCTCCCCCCATAACTGCCATTGAGTGGTCGTGGGATCGAGGGAGCGGTTATCGCAGGAGTGGGTGAGTGACCTGTATGTTACCGGGGCCGGGTCGGATCTACATTCGGGGGAGTCCCCGATAGGGCCTTATCGAGTGGGCCTGAGTGCTCAGATGGGCTCTTGACCGGGGGTCGGGTTTTCGGGCTCGTGTCTTTCGGGCCTCGGCCAAATAGGCGTAACAATTGACCCCATCGGTCGGGTCGATCGGCCTCGGCCGGTTCGGCTCGGCCGATGTGACTTCCGCCGACTTTGACAGGCTCGCCAATCGATGTCGACTCATTTATTAGTCGTCATCATGAGTTGGTCCGTTCGATACTTTTAAGGCGCGGGCTCCGAAGCGCCGTCGGTCTTCTGATGATGCCACGTGTAGCTGCAAGCTTATCCCCATCGCTCGTGGGGTCGTCTTAAGTCGAGAAGCCGAGGGGTTCGTGAGCCGCCCTTGGTGGGGTCGACCGGCCTTGGCTTGCTCGGTTCGGCCGCTGCGCCTCCTAGGATTCCGAGTGGCGCTTTAATCGAGGCGTGGTCATAAATGTAGGTCATGATGAGGCTGATCGATTGGACTTCCCCTGGCGCCGATTTTGAAACGCCGCCGGTTCTTCGAGTCCTGCCACGCGTTATTGTCAGGCGCTTCGAATTCGTCCCTGCGTCCGATATATAAGGTCCCCAGCTGCGTTGATCTCCTCTCCTTTCTTGCTCTTCCCATTGCTCTAGGCTTTCTACAACTCGGAGTCTCCCGTCGCCTTCGCTTCTTCGCCTCCTTCAAACTAGCTAAAAGGTAATTTCTTTCTCGCTCTCGTATTATGGCTGCTCTTAGGATAGGCGGTTCTGGCCGAGTGGCGAGGGATTCTCCAGAGTCCAGGTGGGGCAGGCCCCGGCCAGTGGGATCAGGTTCCTCTTCCGGGAGTCGTCCCCTCCAAGATAAGGGGAAGGGGAAGCTATTCCCAGACTACGCCTGCGAAGACGTGGCGTCGGCTGCCGTGCGTCTTAACGTGCCCCCGGTCATCCTCCGTACGCCGTCGAGGACCGTTCCTTCGGTGGTCTCGGAGATCCGGAAAAGGTATCTCTGCTTCCCGTACGATGTCCGAGTTCCATTCGTCGACGAGCGGATTTGCCTTCCGAGGAGCAATGAAGTCGGCGTCTACGTCGAAATGTTTCACCTGGGTCTTCGTTTCCCGCTCAATCCCTTCCTTATCCAGGTCATGGAGTATCTCATGGTGCCACTTTGTCAGTTTGCCCCTTGCTCGATTGCGGTACTGACGGGCTTCGCCACGCTCTGCTGCACCCGCGGCCTGGAGCCGTCCCTCCCCCTTCTCTTCCATTTTTACCAGGTCCAGACGGTCGGGCCGGGGTCATGGCTGCACCTCCGAGCCTGTTCGAGGAGGGAATGTCTGATCGGGCTACCCCGCTGGTCGGGGGATTGGAGCTCGGATTATGTCTTTGTGGTCTTCTTGTGTGATGCCCAGATTCTGACAAGCTGGGGCGCGTCCGTCCAGCCTCGCCTGCCGTTAGCCCTTTCTGACGCTGATCAGGCAGCCGTCGCGTTGCTGTCGGCTCTTCCTTTGGAATCGAAATCCATCTGGTCTTTATTGGACGACCTACTCCTGAAGGCCGTCTTGTGGTCTCCGGGTAGGTCGCTTTTTCATCCTCGGATCGCCCTATGACTCATCCTGATTTCGGTCTCCTTTGCAGGGATGGCAGGCAGCGAGTTCGTCCGTGACGTCGATGAGCTGATCCGTCGTGGAGCCGCTCGGAGCCGAGGTAGTACCTCTGGAAGGGCGCCTCGGAGGACCGTTGAGGAGGAAGTGCGCCGAGCCGAGCCTTCCGTGGGTAAGGTGGTGGCCACGCCTCCCGCCTCTTCTTCTGGCGATCCCCTTCCCGGGGGTGAGGATGGTGCGAGGCAGAAGCGTTCCCCTCCGGCGCCTTCGGAGCCCCACGGAGGAAAGAAGAGGAGGGAGGACGTGGATCCCTCCAGTCCGGCAGGTTCCGCGCTTCCCGTGGCGACCGCCGGGGATCCTTCGGTAGCTTTGTCAGCCACCCCCCTCGCAGCGTCTTCGCCCGTATCACCGGGGGTCGGGGCCTTGTTAGCAAGCGACTTGGCTTCGATTGTCGTCCCTGGGAGTTCGATGTTTGTTGACCGAGCCCTGGCCCAGCAGGTTGCCGAGGTCTCCGTCCCTCCCCGGGACCGCAGCCTCCTCAAGAAGATCCCGGTCGACAAGATGTCGGATTCCTTGGTCTGGATCCTTCAACAGGTTCGGTTATCTTGCTATCCTCTCTTTCTCTTTATCCTCTTCTTAGCCCATGTCTCGTCTTTTCAGGGTTCAGCGCTCGCTGTGGAGTTGCAGTGTCGAGCCGTCCGCTTGAGGGAGCTGGAGGAGTCATCCATGAGGGCTCAGGAGCGGGCCGGGGTGGCTGAGGTGGCTATGACGGAGGCCCAGATGGAGTCTCGGCGTCTCAACCTCCGTGTGGCCGAGTTGGATGGACGAGTGGGTGACCTCCAAGGAAAGCTGGAGGATGCTCATCAGTCGGCTGGGGATGCGGCGGAGTCGTTCCGCCTGGAGAGGGAGGAGCTTCAGAGGGAACTGTCAGATCGGCGCCAGGTGATGCGGCTTGCAGAGGAGGTGGAGAAGGGCGTCGTCGAGACCCTGGGGAAGAGGATCTTCGAGGTTCTCAGGGAGGCCTTCGGTAAGTATGAAGACCTCATCGCCCCTCGGATCGTCGAAGTCGTCCAGTCTTCCTTCCGGGAATGTGCGGAGCGTGTTCGGCAAGCCCCTCCGCCGGTCGATCCCCCTCACTCCGAGCAGGGCGAAGTGCCCGAGGATGTGTCCTCCCGAGCTCGGGCTCCCTAAGCCGTCCCTCCCGGCCTTATCCTCAAATTTTTAAGCATCCGCTTCGCTTTGGGCCAGTCTACTTGAAATGGATCCCTGGCCCCCGATATCTCCTTCGGCTTCGTTATCGGCTCCGTGGCCAATAATTGCTGGTTGCATGGCTGCTAGCTTGGGCTAACTACTTTGGGTCTTGTGTCAACCAATTTTGCTCTGTCGGTGTCGATCTAGCTTCTGTAGGTGAAGAACTCTGTCATTCCTCGTGAGTGGATTATTTGTAGAGTGTTTCCTTCGCCTTGATTCCCTGTAAATAAGACACGTTTTTGTACCCTGGTTAACTATTATAAACGAGTTTGACTTACTCGGACTTCTCGTGTATTTTGCGTTGCTGCCTCGTTCTTGGCCTAGGATTGGATGACGTTCGCGTCGGCTGGCGGAATTGCCCCCAAACTTATGGGCGCTGGAGTCGGTCGGCGAGGGCAAAACTCCTCGGCTTAGGTCCGGTCGGCGTCAGTGCCTGCTGGGGGAACTGCCCTCAGACTTATGAGCGCAGGAGTCGGTCGGCGAGGGCAAAGCTCCTCGGCTTAGGACCGGTCAGTGTCCGTGCCTGCTGGGGGAACTGCCCCAGACTTATGAGCGCAGGAGTCGGTCTGCGAGGGCAAAGCTCCTCGGCTTAGGACCGGTCGGCGTCCGTGTCTGCTGGGGGAACTGCCCCAGACTTATGAGCGCAGGAGTCGGTCTGCGAGGGCAAAGTCCCTCGACTTAGAACCGGTCGTCGTTCGCGCTGGCTGGGGGAATTGCCCCCAGACTTATGAGCGCAGGAGTCGGTCGGCGAGGGCAAAGCTCCTCGGCTTAGGACCGGTCGGCGTCCGTGCCTGCTGGGGGAACTGCCCTAGGCTTATGAGCGCGGGAGTCGGTCTGCGAGGGCAAAGTCCCTCGACTTAGAACCGGTCGGCGTTCGCGCTGGCTGGGGGGGATTGCCCCCAGACTTATGAGCGCAGGAGTCGGTCGGCGAGGGCAAAGCTCCTCGGCTTAGGACCGGTCGGCGTCTGTGCTTGTTGGAGGAACTGCCCCCAGACTTGCGAGCGCAGGAGTCGGTCGGCGAGGGCAAAGCTCCTCGACTTAGGACCGGTCGGCGTCCGTGCCTGCTGGGGGAATTGCCCCCAGACTTATGAGCGCTGGGGTCGGTCGGCGAGGGCCAAGCTCTACGTCCTCCTCCAGTGAGGCGGCGGTCCCCATTCTTTTGCGCTATTGGTGACATGTCAACTCCGTCGGGGATTTAAGAAAAGACAAAAAGGGAATGCATTTGTACTCTCAAGAGTCCTGTCGGACCGGTACATTTGGAGGAAAAGGAAAAAAGGAAATGAAGCTAGACAGAGGGATGTAAACCTAGATAACTCCCTCTTACTAGGCTGCAACCGGGGGGGAGAGACATCGCCCGCTCACTCTATGATGCGGAGGGGACCTTGGACGGTGTTGATCTTCTTCCCCTTGTCTGGTTGCGTGGAGGTCCCTTCTCCGTGGGCAGGCTCGTCGGCCTGGTTCCTGGCGTGCCCCCGGCTCATCAGCTTCTCAATGTCCTTCTTCAAATGCCAGCAGTCTTCAGTGTCATGGCCATCGTCCTTATGGTACTTGCAGTACTTCTCCCTGTTCTTCCCACCTCTTTTAGCCTTCGGTGGGGGGCGATCAGCTCGCTCTTCCTTCTGTACTTGGGCGAGGACGGCGTCTGGGGTGATGTCCCTCGCGCTTTCTCCCCGCTGTCTGTTCCTCGGCCTCTTCTCGGTCCGGTACCCTTCGGGGCTGACTCGTCCGCCGTCGCCGCGCTTGGTCCCTCGAGTGGCTTTTCCTGCATCCTCGGCCAAGGCCTCCTCGGTCAGCATGAAGCATTCAGCCCTCGCCATGATCCCGGGGAGGTCCTTCGGGGGATCGTTGTGTAGGGAATTCTTGAGGCCTCTGTGGCGAAGCCCTTTCTTAAGGGCCGTCTGGACCACCAGGTCAGGAGGGCTGTTCACGTTCAGCCTTTCCGCGTTGAAGCGGCGCATGAACTGTCGGAGCGGCTCGGCCGGGCCTTGCACTATGTTGAACAGATGTTCAGCACCAGGCTTGATCTGCCTCCCCCGCCATGGACTGTTTGCAGAACAACTGGGTGAGTTCCTCGAAGCTGTCGATGGAGCGGCCGGGCAGGCTGTGGTACCAGGTCCTCGCCGCTCCCCTGAGAGTAGAATAGAAGCCCCGGCAAAGCAGGTCATCGTCAGCTCCCTGGAAGGACATGTCCCCCTCGTAGTCCATCACGTGGTGTCCCGGGTCCCCTATCCCGTCGTACTTCCCCAACGTCGGGATCCTGAATCGAGATGGGACCCGTGCGTCGGTTATTCTCCGTGATAGGGGCACCGGTCTCCGTGGATGCCTCCGGGGATTCGATAGTCGCCTGCCTCTGGCTCGTTCGGTGGCGGAGGGTGCACAGGAGCCGGCGGGGCAGGCTCCGCGGCCCTCGCCACACTGGGGGTCGGGCTGACCCGGCGCTCCCGGCTCCTCCGACGGGAGCTCCTGCTCCGCCGTGATCGGTCTCTCGAGTGGTGTCATTTGCTTCTCCTGCGGCGGGACGACCGTGACCGACGAGATGATGCAGTCATCGACTCGCCCTCCGTCCCTTCGGTTTCTCTTCGGCTCCTTTCACGATGAGGGGAGGAGGCGCGTGATCTCGCCTGACGGGAGTCGGACAGCGTGAACCGACGATCCGTGTTCGGCTTTTTGGTCCCGTGGTCGTCGACCACGGCGGACCGCAAGAGCGGGGGACCCCCCGCCCATCGATGGCCATCGCCCAACGTGCCTCCGTTGGATGGTGCAGGGCCGACGAGCTGCTGTACCGTCACGACCAACGTCTGGAGGCTCGCGTTGGTCTCCTAAGCCATGGCATGGAGCTGTCCCTGTGTGGCCAGTCCTGAGCCGTCGGTTTCTTCGGTTGAGGGGTCGGGGTGATCGCCGACGGGCGCGTCTCCGAGGTTACCGTTGGATGCGCCGTTCATCTCCTCTGGGATGGGGGGCATGCGCTTCCTTCCATTGCTGGCTCGTGCCATTGTTGGTGTGGTTTGCTTCTTCGTGGGACGGTTTTCGTTTCCCACAGACGGCGCCAGATGTTTCAGAGTGTTTTCTCACTACAAAACGTTGACCGTGGAGAACCCGGTCAACGTGGTCAAGGGGCCCGCTTGGGTCCCTCGGGGGCTTCGAATCGGTGCAGATGGGGCGAGGGGAAGCCTCGGCCCTGGTTGAAACGCTCGGCCTCGGACAGACGAGCACGGCCTCAGAGGTAGGACGACGAGGGGTAGCCTCAGTCGTCCAGCTAGATGCGTGTTCGGCGAAGGGCGAGGGGAAGCCTCGGCCCGGGTCGAGACGCTCGGCCTCTGTGGGTTGCGCTCGGCCTCGGCGGTCGGACGACGAGGGGAAGCCTCAATCGTCCAGCTGGTTGCGTGGTCGGCGAAGGGCGGAGGGGAAGCCTCGGCCCGTTGATTGGGTATCCTCCTGCGAAGACGAGAACACTCGTCAGGGGGGCCGGACCTTGGTTCCGGCCAAAACCCCTCCGATGCCTAAGTCAGACAGAGATCTGAAAGAGGAGGCCCGGCGGAGACGGATCTACTCGTGAGGAGATCGGAACGGCGTCTCACGGCGCGAGCGGGGGAGGAAGGAAATGATATGGGGGAACTAGGTCGTTCATGGAGTACCTTAGGTTCTAGATACCTGAGATGCGGTTCCTTGTCCTGTTGTCCTCCTAGCCCCTTTATAGACCTCCGCTGTGATTGCCCCCGACCCACGTTGCTCGTCCGCCCCCAATCGTGCCCCCTCAATCCGCCCCCTGTCGCCGCTCCCTGCGCCATGCCAGCCTCCCCCCATAACTGCCATTGAGTGGTCGTGGGATCGAGGGAGCGGTTATCGCAGGAGTGGGTGAGTGACCCGTATGTTACCGGGGCCGGGTCGGATCTACATTCGGGGGAGTCCCCGATAGGGCCTTATCGAGTGGGCCTGAGTGCTCAGATGGGCTCTTGACCGGGGGTCGGGTTTTCGGGCTCGTGTCTTTCGGGCCTCGGCCAAATAGGCGTAACAACCATGAATAACCCTATTGATTGTGCTTTTGCTGAAGGCCAGTCTTTATCACGACCCCCAAAATTTAATGGAGTAGATTATGCTTATTGGAAATCTAGGATGAAAATTTACTTGATATCTGTTGATTATAAAGTTTTGCACATTGTCGAAAAAGGGTTATAAACCACCTGTTATTAAAATTGAAAATATTGATATGCTTAAACCTGAAGACAAGTGGGATGATAATGATTGGAGATTATATTCTTTAAATGGAAAAGCTATGAATGCCCTTATATGCACTCTTGATAAATCTGAATTTAATCGTATCTCACATTATCAAAATGCGTAGGAAATATGGCATATGCTGGAGGTGACGTACAAGGGAACGTCACATGTGAAGGAGTCCAGACTTGCACTTCTGAGCACAGAGTACGAGAGCTTTCGCATGCTGCCATCAAAGTCCATATCAGATATGTTTGCGAGGTTCACCAACATTGTCTACAAGTCTAGCTCCCTCGCTAAGCCATATTCTAGCCTTGAACAGGTAAGGAAAATCTTAAAGGCGCTGCCAAGCTCTTTCAGGCCTAAGGTCACTGCCAACCAAGAAGCGAAAGACCTATCGTAGATGAGAGTGGAGGACTTGCTAGGCAATTCAATGTCTCACGAGCTTGAGCTATAGAATATCGAGGCTAGAGAGAAACCAGAGGAGAAGGAAAAAGATCCAAACCCATTAGCTCGTCAAGCTAGTGAAGATGACGATGAGGATGAGGAGATAGCGTTGATGGTCAGAGGCTTCAGAAGATACATCAAGACTCCTCAAGGAAGAGTTGACATGCAACAAAGGTTTAATCGTTCTAACCATTACAATCCTTCTAGAAATCTATCTGAACAGACTGCTATTAATAAATTTAAATGTTTTAAATGTAAAAAGCAGGGTCACGTTCTAAAGGATTGCCCACAAGACACAGCTAATCTTACGAAGAAGAAAGGAAAAGCTGTGGTGCAGACGTGTGACATGGATAGCGACAATGAGAATGTGGATTGTGCACACTCTTCCCTCTGACTCTTAGCAAAGGATGATCAGGTAAAATCTGGTAGTAAAGCTGAACTTCTAATTATTTGTAAAAGCATTCAAGATGAAATTGAAGAGTTTGAATCCACATTAGAAGATTATAGAAATTCCAACGATGAAATGCAACAAGACACTTACAGTATGATATTAAAAATTAAGGAACTAAAAGTAAAAATTGTTGCAAGTGAATCTACCATTGCTTTGTTGGAAAAAGAGAATTCTAGGTTGTATGAAAAAGCTAATTGTCTCTCTTGTCCTTCTCTATTGAATGATATTAGCATGCTCAAGCTAGATTTAATTAAACGAAAGAAGGAAGTAATTGAAATCTAAAGTAACTAGTCCAGAATTGTCATTAAGGAAGTTTTCAATTGGTAAACATTCATTGGATACTACACTTGAAAATCAATTATATGGCAATAATAGACGAGGACTTGGATTTGACTTGAAAAATGTTGAAAAGCCAAAATTTAATAAAATTCAAAATGTGCCTACTATTGTCAAAAATATGTGTGCAAAGTTCTTTACTTGTGATAGTGTTGGTCATACATCTTATAATTGCAAGTTTAGGAACACGAAAATAAAGTTTAAACAAGTGTGGGTTCCAAAATCACGTTTTCATACTATTTTTTCTTTTCTCTTTATACCAACATGTTTAAAAATGTTGGAAAAAATGTAAATGGGTAATCAAGCAATGCCTACATCCTCCACATCCTATGATAACAAAAATTGGATTATCTCATGCTTGCCGCAGATAGAGAGATAGAGGAAGAGAAAAGACGGGTTTGTTTAAAATAAAAGGAAAAACTTTATTCTCCTTTATTGTATATGCCATTTGTTTTTCCAAGGAAATCAAGCAAGCTTCTATACGGTTGCTGGCCTTTTTTCTTTTCAAAGACTTTCATGAAAGAGGGAAGTGCTCCTTGGTAATAACACTTGTATAGAAGTTAACATTTGTTTTTTCTTCTGTTGCTTTTGCAGGCTACTAAAAGAAAGTAGAATTTTAGCCGGCCTTCATCAAGACCCCATGTGCATAGCCCCAAAAGGAATTACTTCAAGAGAGTTGCGGCAACAAAGAGCAAAGGGGGCCGCACAAAATCATGCAAGCAAGGAGCAGGCTTGGCGTGTAGAGAGAGTTGGAGGGAAGAGAGAGAAAGAGAAGTTTCTTTAAAGCTTTTATTTAATAACCTTCTTCCCTTCCCTTGTTTTATTCCCAATTTGTATGCAGCTCACTACCAAAGGGATCCTGACACAATCTCTTTTTGGTTGATATCATAACAGAGATTCCCTTGTTTTATTCCCAATTTGTATGCAGCTCACTACCAAAGGGATCCTGACACAATCTCTTTTTGGTTGATATCATAACAGAGAGAGAGGGAGAGAGAGAGAGTGTGAGTGAGATCAAAACAATTTTGTATTAGAAATTAACTCCTTGAAACTTGTTATTTGTTTTGCAGGCAACAAAATTTTGTGCGTGTACAAGGTGCTAATTCGATTAAGAAGGGGAAAGTAATTAAGAAGAGTTAGTGCCCTTTTAAAAAGTGTGTTGCTGCATGCCACCGAAAGCAAATGCTAGAGCCGCAATTTCTTTGGGTCAACTTCAAGAAGTACCGCAACCTTGCAGGATCATCATCACCATTGGGGGACTAGATGAAAGAGAGAAGACGTGCCACAACTTGAGTTACATGACGTGACGACTACATCTTGTCAGACTCAGATTTGACTCGTGCTGATTGACGGAGACGACTACGGCTGCACAAAACTGAGATTTCTAAACTATTATTATTATTTTTGTGTAGTATTGTTTGATCTCCGTAGGGAAAATTTTACTGCTTTACTTGTGACTATTTGAGATCTTGTCTAGTGGTGGTCTAGACAAGAGGAACTTGACGGGTGTCGTCAAGTGAGAGCATATATTGGGATTGATAGTGTTGAATACGGTGAGTGGGGTACTGAGCCCGGTAAGTGTAGAGACGTTTGTTCTCTAGCTATTAAGGTTGTGCCTGTACACTATTACTATAATATTTTCTTTCGGGGGTTGGACGTAGGTCGTGGTGATCGACCAAACCAGGGTAAATCTGCTGTGCATCTGTGTCTGATTATTATTTACCCTGCTTGTGATTATAACTGCATGTGATATCTTGTGGGATGCACGAGAATTTTTTATTAACCTATTCAACTCCCAGGCTTAGATCCAGATCCAACAAGTTGTATCAGAGCATGTTATAGGTTCTAGTCTAGATTTACCATGAATAACCCTATTGATTGTGCTTTTGCTGAAGGTCAGTCACGACCCCCAAAATTTAATGGAGTAGATTATGCTTATTGGAAATCTAGGATGAAAATTTACTTGATATCTGTTGATTATAAAGTTTGGCACATTGTCGAAAAAGGTTATAAGCCACTTGTTAATAAAATTGAAAATATTGATATGCTTAAACCTGAAGACAAGTGGGATGATAATGCTTGGAGATTATTCTTTAAATGGAAAAGCTATGAATGCTCTTAAATACTCTCTTGATAAATCTGAATTTAATCGTATCTCACATTGTCAAACTGTGCAGGAAATATGGCATACGCTGGAGGTGATGCACGAGGGGACGTCACATGTGAAGGAGTCCAGACTTGCACTTCTGAGCACAGAGTACGAGAGCTTTCGCATGCTGCCGTCAGCGTCCATATCAGAGATGTTTGCGAGGTTCACCAACATTGTCTACAAGTCTAGCTCCCTCGATAAGCCATATTCTAGCCTTAAACAGGTAAGGAAAATCTTAAGGACGTTGCCAAGCTTTTTGAGGCCTAAGGTCACTACCATCCAAGAAGCGAAAGATCTATCGCTAATGAGAGTGGAGGACTTGATAGGCAATTTAATGTCTTACGAGCTTAATCTGCAGAATATCGAGGCTAGAGAGAAATCAGAGGAGAAGGAAAAAAGATCCAAAGCCATTAGCTCTTCAAGCTAGTTAAGATGACGATGAGGATGAGGAGATAGCGTTGATGGTCAAAGGCTTCTGAAGGTACTTCAAGACTCCTCAAGGAAGAGCTGACATGCAACAAAGGTTTAATCGTTCTAATCATTACAATCCTTCTAGAAATCTATCTGAACAAACTGCTATTAATAAAGTTAAATGTTTAAATGTAAAAAGCAGGGTCACGTTCTAAAGGATTGCCCAAAGACACAGCTAATATTGCGAAGAAGAAAGGAAAAGCTGTGGTGCGAATGTGTGACATGGATAGCGACGATGAGAATGTAGATTGTGCACACTCTTCCCTCTGCCTCATGGCAAAAGATGATCAGGTAAAATCTGGTAGTAAAGTTTAACATCTAATTATTTGTAAAAACATGCAAGAGGAAATTGAAGAGCTTGAATCCACAATAGAAGATTATAGAAATTCCAATGATGAAATGCAACAAGACACTTACAATATGATATTAAAAATTAAGGAACTAAAAGGAAAAATTGTTGCAAGTGAATCTACCATTGCCTTGTTGGAAAAAGAGAACTCTATGTTACATGAAAAAGCTAATTGTCTCTCTTGTCCTTCTCTATTGAATGATATTAGCATGCTTAAGCTAGATTTAATTAAACTTGAAACTGAAAAAGACATATGATTAAAGAGCTTAATGAAAAATTGTGCATGCTAAATAACGATGTTAAAAGAAAAACTGTTCAATTTGAAAAGAAGGAATAAGAAAACAAGCAAGCTTTTATAAGTAAATGCACTTTGATTGTGAATGAAAATGCGTAATTGAAATCTAAAGTAACTAGTCCAGAATTGTCATTAAGGAAGTTTTCAATTGGTAAACATTCATTGAATACTATACTTGAAAATCAATTATATGGCAATAATAGACGAGGACTTGGATTTGACTTGAAAAATGTTGAAAAGCCAAAATTTAAGAAAATTCACAATGTGCCTACTATTGTCAAACATATTCGTGCAAAGTGCTTTACTTGTGACATTATTGGTCATACATCTTATAATTGCAAGTTTAGGAACATGAAAATAAAGTTTAAATACGTGTGGGTTCCAAAATCTTTGGTAACTGACATGCGTGGACATTGTTGGATTTCAAGTTCACACATAGCATTTACCGTGTAGGTCCGATGGAGATTTGGCGAGGAGTTTTGGATTGAACGTTTTCATTATATATCTCCTTAGCCAAACGGCGATGCGAATGTATATCTTTTTCTTTATAATTAATGCATACCTTCATAGATTTTGCATGCTTGAACTATTTTTTATTTATGTGCTAGTTTGCTTGATTTTAGTTTGCTTGATTCATTATATATAAATGAAAAAAAATTGAAAAGGACAACATGCAAAAAAAATTTGGTGCTTAATGAATATCTTTTCTCTTTATACCATTCAAGTAGTATTATTGAATGTCATTCATATCCATGTAGAAATCATTGTATTATTGTTATAGCTACATGCACATGTTAGAATTCCTAAGTAGCCATGACATGTTTAATGAATTGGATAACTTGATTTCTACACCTACACCTCTCACTTCCACGTTTATTGAATATTTGTGCACAATTGGAGATTCTTTTATGAAATGTTGGAAAGTGATTGTAGATTGAAAATAACTGATAAATCTAAGGGATATGATGTGTATTTGCCATGGATAAAAATTGAGCACAAAAGAATTGAATATGAAACAAGAAAAATGTAAAAGAATGAATATTGCTCCGTATGTAAAATGGATACAATTCATGGCAAGTATACTACCCACGAGTATCCAACATATGCTTTATGGGTAATCTTTAGCGTTGGTGTATGTTACTCGTCAAGCAATGCCACCTCCACATCTAAGAGTCCTTATAGGCTATGCTTTTGGGGTGTAGTACCTTGAACTCATTTTTAATGAGGTGGGAAAAATCAATCCTATTGATATCATGTTTATTGCAAAATGTGGGTTGGTTTTGCTTGATTTCTAAAGAGTTTCTCCCTTTGTGCTTCAATTATTTAGTCATCACACTTACACGATGGTGTAGAAGTCTACATTACTCTTTTCGTTGAATTTGAAGTGCTTATTCTAAGAAAAATGACATGCAAGCGCTAGTTGTAATTTATAATACTTTATTTTTGCACGTGACATGAGCTAGACTTCGTTTATACATTTTTGATGATAACAAAAGGGAGAGAAAATATTGAAGATTTGGTGCATTAATGAATATTTGAATGTCTAAATATATGTTCAAGGGGGAGCATGAAAATAGGGGGAGCATGCCATGCTTATTTGTATCACATTATTTTGCATTCATTGCATGCTTGTATGCTTGTACATCAAGTGGTATTGTCGCATACATCCTCCACATCCTCCCATTATCACACTTCACACAAACATGTCACGATGTATTATTTGGAACGTTAGTGCAAATCTTATAATCGTTTGTCATCATCAATGGGAGAGATTGTGGGATACAACGTGTGTTGTATTCAACCATCAATAGCTTCATGTTTGATGATAACAAACATATGTGAACGTTCCAATGTGTGTGCTAAGTATTTGCAAGAGTGGCAAGGACGTAATTATTTAAAGTGAGACAAAGTCAATTTGATTGAGAAATTGGATTCCATGTGCAACTTGGACTTGGTCCAACACGAGGAGGGATAGAGAGAATCCCTATTGATTGAGCCATATCAATGGGTGTTACCAAATCCTATTCAATCCCTATTTGAATTGCAAAAAAATCACAAACAAATCTCTCATGGGAATGCCAATGTCAATCCTAGACATTGATCTCATGCTTGCCGCATCCCTAGCCTAAGGGATCCCCATGCCGACATATCTGTAGTGCCCTGCGTAGCTACTGCACACGTACTAGAGGGGGGGTGAATAGTACTTTAAAATAATCAAGAGAGTTATTCCTAATTATTGTGCAAACATATAAACAACAAGAATAGACAACGCAAACAAAGCATGTAACGGGTTCGGATCCACCCAAGTCTCCCCGACTTGTTCCCGGTGATCCTACGTCCCAACCACCCGGATCCCCTCCTGATACTTGAGTTAGAAACCACTAACCCAAGATTTTGCACTATGAAATTCTTGTAGAAAAACCTCTACAGGACCAAATCATACACAATGGAATTGTGACTCCCACAACCCGGGATCACAAACTCTCTCACAACCGAGAGACAAACTCAAATAACAAATGAGATGAAATAATGAAACACTTACCACAAAATCCTATGCCTTGAGTAAAGCTTACCAAATTAGGGCAAAGAGGATTTTGGGGAAGAAGACGTCATCAAACCGAAGCTCCACCAAAATGATCAGCGATCGAAGGCTAGGATGGAGGATGGTGACTTGGATTCAAAGCCCTTGGCTTGAATGGCTCACAATCAATTAATCTCTCTTGAGGAATAAGAGTGAGGGAGAGATTCTAGTGAGAAGAGATAGTTTTAGAATGGAGTTGATTTGCTTCTCTTTGATTTCTCTAAATCCCAAAATATGCATCCTTGAATACAAGGAAAGAACCCCTCCAAGTATATATAGGATAGAGGAAAGAGAGAGGAAAAATCGTGGCAATAAATGCTCCAACGTCTCTATTCTGAAGCAGACTAGTCGGTCAAAGAAGGATCACTGACCGACTAGTTTCTCAACTAGTCGGTCGGTGATTCCACATGAACCGACTAACTGGAGAACAGCCAAAAGAGAAAGTTCAGACAAAAAGAACTAGTCGGTCTAAGAAGACTTGCCAACCGACTAGTTTCACAACTAGTCAGTCGGTGAGTGTTCTTTGACCGACTAAGAGTCGAAACAGTATATGCTGAATTCAAGTTGAACTAGTCGGTCTGAGAACAAATTCCAACTGACTGGTTTCTCAACTAGTTGGTCGACAATCGTTCTTAGACCGACTAACTCGAAACAGTAGCTCAGGCGGAAATGAGGCAATGATAACTAGTCGGTCTGATAAGGATTCCTAACCGACTAGATCGTCATCTAGTCGGTCGGTGATCCTTCTTTGACCGACTAATTGATCAACAGTGCGAGGCTGAATTGAGCAAGGACATCTAGTCGGTTCAAGAGGAATTGCCGACCGACTAGATCGTCATCTAGTCGGTTGGTTCTTCTACTTGAACCAACTAAGATGCACTAGAAGCCGAGGGAAGAAGCGATAGGCTTCGGGAAAGTTTCTAATGGCTTCTAAGATAATCCTAGCTCTAAGATATGAGCAAAAAGAAGATTATAATGTAAGTCCTACTAAAGGCTTAACATTCTATTCTATGAACCTAGAAGACATTAAATTAAACATGACGAACCGTCTTCAAAGCTTCAATCTTCATTCTTGACTTCAATAATGGTCCTTGAGCTTCAACGAAGCTTCAGGCACACGATCACGTGTATTGAGAAGTCTTGAGACGTCGCTTTTGATGTACGTATTCTTTTGGCGACGATCTCCATAACTGCGCTCACAAACAGTTAGTTCACAATATTTATGTTTGCTCATCATCAAAACCAAATCCGGGGAATCAATACTCAACATTCTCCCCCTTTTGGTGATGACAAACCAACATAAATAATAATCAATAATAATGATTCAATTGAAATTTACTTACTCCCCCTGCATTGATGACACGTTAGTCTCGTATTAAATATTAATCATACGCATCTAGCAGATGAGGAAGATATGAAATATGAACCAATTATTGACATATAGGATCTAAATCCATTTTTATATCTTCACTCCCCCTGAATCTAACATATCAAATTAGATTCATGGTAAATTGCTTTGAATTATTAATTAGCACATCGTCATTATTAATTCTCCCCCCTTTGGCATAAGCAAAAAGAGGGGGAGGAGATCAACGACAAATACAATGGCTAAAAATAAAAGCACGAGAGTCGAAGAATACGACCACGGTCTAAATGACACCAATGTAAAATACCGAAGAAACTCAAAGCGTGCCAACGTGACCATAGTCGAAAATCGAAAAACGAAATCATCAAACCATAGGCGAAAATCAAAAATTGAAATCATCAAACCATAGGCGAAAATCGAAAAATGAAATCATCAAACCATATGCGAAAATCGAAAAACGAAATCATCAAACCATAGACGAAAATCGAAAAACGAAATCATCAAACCATAGGTGAAAATCGAAAAGCGAAATCATCAAAACTCAAATCAATTTCACTTATTGAGTTATGGAACATACTCTCCAATATCAACATTCTTAGTTAAATAGAGTGCATGGAAAACAATTCTATGTTTCCATAGAAAGAATTCTATTTAATCCAATAAAATCGTCGAACCACGAAATCAACATCAGAGACAAAAATAATCCGATGTGAAAACCAAATGTAGCAAATTGATACCAAAAGTAATATGCAAAAGTGTTATGCCAAAAATAGATAGAACATCATAGAACAATGGCATATGCAATTCTAGCATACTAATTGAAACAAAATGATACCAATGTGAATATTCTAACAATGCATGCATTCAACCCACATGTATACCTAATGTATATCAAATATAAGAATATACTTACACCATTACGCTCCCCCTACTTTGGTGCATCGCTTTAAGCACCATCAACTCCATTTGAGTGAAAATCCTTGCAAATCACGGAGTTGGTAGGGTTGGTATCCCACGGTGGCTTGAACCTAGAAAACATATCATGGAGCTAAAATTGGATTTGTTGCTCCTTCTCTTATTCTTGAGTACCTGAAGATAAACATATCATTCCATGGTACCCAAGGACATTGGGTCCTAAGAGATTAGACCTTTGAAAGCCAAGTCCAATTGGACTTAGACTTCCCAACGTAATCATCATTGTTCACGACATTCATAAAATAAGAATTCATGTATGCTTGTTTCTCATGCATATTTGTGTCCTTCGGGCTCCAAATAGTGAAGATTTTGGGAGCCCTATTCCTATTAGGACCATGCATACGTTGTTGATTTCTATGTGATGCATGTCGTAGATAGGCATAAGATGCATGATGAAATGGTGCATGATGATAATCATTCACATAGTCATGAGGATGAACATATGCATGTGGAGGAACACCTGCATGAGTGTGTCTCACATGGTGTGCATGTGCTCGTGGATGCGGAGCATAGAAATCATCATAGGTGCGAGCATGTGGGGTAGGATGTGTGTTCCTACGTGGCATGGTATACATGAAAGCATGACCCTTCTTTGGAGGTCCACCCAAAGTGGGTTTCTTTCCAAATGGGGGTGTGTACCTAGCGGAAGCACCATTGGTAGAAGAACTACCCATGGGGTGTTTACTCCCACTAGTTGAGGCATCGAAAGTTGGCCTAAAAAGGTGGCGGACGATTTGGACGAATCTCCCATCTTATACCCCAAGCCAATGTGATGATTGGCCGGAAGTAAGTCATTTAGGATATTGTCCAAATGGCCCTTACTCTTATTGAATTCATGAATTCGGCCTAATGTGCACTCATACTTCTCGGTGAGAGAACGCAAAGAAGCATCCAAGGTGGACACTTGCGATGCGAGTGCACAAACACGTGACTTGAGATTCTTATTCTCAATACTCAAAGTTGAGTTTTGAGACGTCAAATCCACTATCACATGTTCATCCGATTTCTCAATATGAACATGCTCAAGTTGAGATTTGAGATTTACAATCTCATTTCTCAAATCCTCAACAACGGTGTCGTTGTTGATGATGATAGGCTTAGGCGAGGTTTGAAGACTATCTAGCTCATTTTTAGTCTTAATAAATCTAGTAGCCAAATTAGAAAACTTATTCCAAAGTTGTTCGTTGGCTAATCTAAGTTCATCCATAGTTACCTCTTCGCCTTCATCCTCGCTTTCATCCTCGCTTTCATCGGAGGAGGTCTCTTGATCACGTTCCTCTTTTCCCATGAAGCATGTGTGTGCTTTCTCCACTCGTTCATCATCCGACTCTCCACTTGAGGAGTCCTCTTCGGAGTCGGTGAATGTGCCGACAAGTCCTTTCTTGTACTTTCTCGACTTGTCGTACTTGGATGCCTTCCACTTCTCCTTGTGTTTGTTGAGAGGACAATCCGGCTTGATGTGTCCTGGCTTGTTGCATTTATAACACACGGGAGTAGAAGCATTAGTCGAACTAACTTTAGATTTATTTCTAAAGTTACCTTTTCGGAAGAATCAGTCGAACTTCTTTGCCATGCGTGCAATGGTTTCTACGTCCAACTTGTCTTCCGATTCTTCATCATCGGTAGATGGAGCGGCCTTGTACACAATCGCCTTTTTCTTTGGCTCGTCTTGCTTCAAGTACACCTTCATCTTTTCCTTCATCTTGATCTTACTTTCCTTGCGTACCTCATAAGACAACAAGGTACCCATTAATTGTACAACATTGTACTTATTCATATCGTTACCTTCCTCGATGGCGAAGGTACGCTTTTCCCAACAAGAAGGGAGTCCGTCAATAATCTTTACGACTTTCTCCTTTTGGGTGTAGATCTTCCCAAGAGATTCCAATTCGTTGGATATGTCCACGAAGCGAACATAGTAGTCCTTCATAGTTTCACCCTGCTCCATGTGAAACAACTCAAATTCTTTGTTAGCGACAACGAGTTTAGAATCTATTACCGTACTCGTTCCTTCGTGCAAGATGAGAAGTTGGTTCCATACTTGATATGCACTCTTACATGTGCATATCTTGTTGAAGTCTTCGGGCTCCAACGCACATTGCAAGGCATTCATGGCCTTGGCATTGCTTACCTCCGCGGCGACCTCCGCGGTAGTCCACTTCACGAAATCTTCTTCGGGCTCGACATACTCCGTCAATGTGGCTCTCCATAGTGAAGCGCTCCAGAGGAAGGTTTCCATCCGGCATTTCCAGTACCCATAGTTGGTACTGTTGAAGTGAGGAGGCTTGACGGAGGATTGTCCTTCCATAACTGAAGAAGATCCTTCACGATTCTTGAAGACATAGTAGTCGTTGTTTGTCATAGCTTTGACCTTGTAGCTTTGAACTCTGGCTTTAATACCAAATGTAGTGCCCTGCGTAGCTACTGCACACGTACTAGAGGGGTGGTGAATAGTACTTTAAAATAATCAAGAGAGTTATTCCTAATTATTGTGCAAACATACAAACAACAATGCGGAATAGACTACAAACAACAAGAATAGACAACACAAACAAAGCATGTAATGGGTTCGGATCCACCCAAGTCTCCTAGACTTATTCCCGGTGATCCTACGTCCCAACCACCCGGATCCCCTCCTGATACTTGAGTTAGAAACCACTAACCCAAGATTTTGCACTATGAAATTCTTGTAGAAAAACCTCTACAAGACCAAATCATACACAATGGAATTGTGACTCCCACAACCCGGGATCACAAACTCTCTCACAACCGAGAGACAAACTCAAATAACAAATGAGATGAAATAATGAAACACTTACCACAAAATCCTATGCCTTGAGTAAAGCTTACCAAATTAGGGCAAAGAGGATTTTGGGGAAGAAGACGTCACCAAACCGAAGCTCCACCAAAATGATGAGCGATCGAAGGCTAGGATGGAGGATGGTGACTTGGATTCAAAGCCCTTGGCTTGAATGGCTCACAATCAATGAATCTCTCTTGAGGAATAAGAGTGAGGGAGAGATTGTAGTGAGAAGAGATAGCTTTAGAATGGAGTTGATTTGCTTCTCTTTGATTTCTCTAAATCCCAAAATATGCCGCCTTGAATACTAGGAAAGAACCCCTCCAAGTATATATAGGATAGAGGAAAGAGAGAGGAAAGATCGTGGCAATAAATGCTCCAACGGCTCTATTCTGAAGCAGACTAGTCGGTCAAAGAAGGATCACTGACCGACTAGTTTCTCAACTAGTCGGTTGGTGATTCAACATGAATCGACTAACTAGAGAATAGCCAAAAGAGAAAGTTCAGACAAAAAGAACTAGTCGGTCTAAGAATACTTGCCAACCGACTAGTTTCACAACTAGTCGGTCGGTGAGTGTTCTTTGACCGAATAAGAGTCGAAACAGTATAGGCTAAATTCAAGTTGAACTAGTCGGTCTGAGAACAAATTCCAACCGACTAGTTTCTCAACTAGTCGGTCGACAATCGTTCTTAGACCGACTAGCTCGAAACAGTAGCTCAGGTGGAAATGAGGCAATGATAACTAGTCGGTCTGAGAAGGATTCCTAACCGACTAGATCGTCATCTAGTCGGTCGATGATCCTTCTTTGACCGACTAATTGATCAACAGTGTGAGGCTGAATTGAGCAAGGACATCTAGTCGGTTCAAGAGGAATTGCCGACCGACTAGATCGTCATCTAGTCGGTTGGTTCTTCTACTTGAACCAACTAAGATGCACTAGAAGCCGAGGGAAGAAGCGATAGGCTTCGGGAAAGTTTCTAATGGCTTCTAAGATAATCCTAGCTCTAAGATATGAGCGAAAAGAAGATTATAATGTAAGTCCTACTCAAGGATTAACATTCTATTATATGAAGCTAGAAGACATTAAATTAAACATGACGAACCGTCTTTAAAGCTTCAATCTTCATTCTTGACTTCAATAATGGTCCTTGATCTTCAACGAAGCTTCAGGCACACGATCACGCGTATTGAGAAGTCTTGAGACATCGCTTTTGATGTACGTATTCTTTTGGCGACGATCTCCATAACTGCGCTCACAAACAGTTAGTTCACAATATTTATGTTTGCTCATCATCAAAACCAAATCCGGGGAATCAATACTCAACAATATCCCCTTGTAAAACCCTACGCTTCCTCTATAAAAGCCTTTCATAAAAGTAGAGAAACATGCGGCCATACACAAGAAAGCTGAGCATTGCCGAAATTTAATAGGCCAAATCGCCCTCTCAAAAATATTGTGCGGCATCATCAAAGGGTAAGTCACGGGTTTGTTTAAAATAAAAGGAAAAACTTTATTCTCCTTTATTGTATATGCCATTTGTTTTTCCAAGGAAATCAAGCAAGCTTCTGTACGGGTGCTGGCCTTTTTTCTTTGGTGCAGACTAAACCCACCGCAGAGTTGCGGTGGGTTCAATGATTAAACTTCTCTTTTGGCAAAAAACAGAGAACTTGACAATTGAAAATACAATTTTGATGAGACATTTTGTCCAAAAAAGGGAATTTTCGGTTGCTGCACCGCAAGGTTGCGGTGCAGTTAGTCGGCCCCTTTTCTTTTCAAAGACTTTATGAAAGAGGTTAGTGCTCCTTGGTATTAACACTTGAAAAGAAGTTAATATTTGTTTATTCTTCTGTTGCTTTGTCAGGCTACTAAAAGAAAGCAGAATTTTAGCCGGCCTTCAGCAAGACCTCATGTGCATAGCCCCAAAAGGAATTACATCAAAGAGAAAAGGGGGCCGCACAAAATCATGCAAGCAAGTAGCAGGCTTGGCGTGTAGAGAAAGTAGGAGGGAAGAGAGAGAAAGAGAAGTTTCTTTAAAGCTTTTATTCAATAACCTTCTTCCCTCTTGTTATATTCTCAATTTGTCTTCAGTTCACTACCAAAGGGATCCTGACACAATCTCTTTGAAACTATCTTAAAAAATTATTTGTTTTATAGGCAACAAAATTCTATGCATGTACAAGGTGCTAATTCGATTAAGAAGGGGAAAGTAATTAAGAAGAGTTAGTGCCCTCTTAAAAAGTGTGTTGTTGCATGCCACCGAAAGCAAAGGCTAGAGCCGCAATTTCCTAGGGTCATCTTCAAGCAGTACCGCAACCTTGAAGGATCATCATCACCATTGGGGGACTAGCAGAAAGAGAGGAGACGTGCCGCGACTTGAATTGCACGACGCGACGACTGCATCTTGTCAGACTCAGATCTGAATCATGCTGATTGACAGAGACGAGTACGGCTACACAAAACTGAGATTTCTAAACTATTATTATTATTTTTGTGTAGTATTGTTTGATCTCCGTAGGGAAAACTTTACCGATTTACTTGTGACTATTTGGGATCTTGTCTAGTGGTGCTCTAGACAAGAGTGACTTGACGGGTGTCGTCAAGTGAGAGCATGTATTAGTATTGAAAGTGTTGAACACGGTGAGTGGGGTACTGAGCCCGGTGAGTGTAGAGACGTTGGTTTCTAGCTATTACGGTTGTGTATGTACACTGTTAATATAAAATTTGCTTTCGGGGGCAAGACGTAGGTCGTGGTGATCGATCGAACCAGGGTAAATCTGTTGTGCATCTGTGTCTGATTACTATTTACCCTGCTTGTGATTATAACTGCGTGTGATATCTCGTGGGTGGCACGAGAATTTTATATTTGCATATTCACCCCCCTCTAGGCTTAGATCCAGATCGAACACAACTCGGCCAGCTACAACTCAATTCCCATTCCTAATCGAAGTAGGAGAGCGCATAGGCGACTAGACGAGCACCGCAGCTGCTCGGTCGAGCTGAAGCCCAAACAGAACGAAGATTTCAAAGACATCTCCAACTTACAGTAGCTCGACCAAGTAGACCAGCGCTCGACCGAGTACTTCAACTACTCGGCTGTGCGGAATTAATTTCAGAGCAACACTTTGAGCCTAAAGAATCATCCCTGAGTGACTCGACCGAGCACGGTGATCACTCGACCGAGCTTCTCATATCTGAAACTGAACCAAGAAAGGAGAAGCGGCTGACCGTGTCACCACTCGATCAAGCGGCGCCACTACTCGACCGAGTAGGGCGTCGCAGCCCAACTGAAAGGGGGCCTAAGAAGCCCTTTCTCAGATTTTTGAGGGGTCCATCCCTATCGTATTTAAGCATAGTTTTTAGCCTAGTTTTAGAATTGGCTATTCAGATTTTATTTCTTAGAAGTTCTTAGTTTTTCTTAGAGAGTTCTTGAGCCGTCGCTATTGTTTGAAGACAAAGTTAATATTTTTATTTGCTTGGAATCTTTTGATCTTAATTCTCTGCGGTTATTTGTTCGTCTTCAGTGCTTTGGTAACGATCTCTCACCTCTCTATGCTTATTTCGATGTGTTTTATTGCGATCATGATTTCTATTGTTATTCTAAACGCTTTTATTGATATCGCCATGAATTGTGAGTAATCATCTCTAGGGTAATGGATTAGCCCTAGGATCTTAGGATTTAGATACAAAGTTAGGTTCTTTTGGTGTAAAAGGGATGTGTTTTGGTTGATCTAGCCAAATTTGTAGGAGATCTCATATAGGGTTTGTGATCCACGGAAGTGGTATGCAACTTGGACAGGTATCCTATAAACTTAATTAGGTATGTTAGTGAATTCAATTAGAATTTGTGATCCACAGGAGGGGGCACACACTTTGATGGTTTCCATCGGCGTCTTATATTACTGATTGATGACCTACGGGAGTAGAATCAATGAGAGCCATCAAAACACAGATCGAAGATCTAACCTACGGTGGTGGCGTGAGTAGATATTAAGAATAATTGTTGTTCGTAATGCATGGATCACGTGTGAAGCCATCCACGGAGGTGGAGCAAAGAACGGGGTACATTACACGAGTGGCACAATGGTGGATGGCCATGAGTTCTACATTTTAGATGCGACAATCACGCCCTAATAAAGTCAATTCAACATAGAAATTGCAACCTAGCATTGATATTTGATGATCCTAGTAGTGACTCCTATGCCATAGTCTTTATTCTATTGTTAACCAAGATAATAACCATTTGTTACAATCTTTCTAAGTACGCCAACTAGGTTTGTTCTGAGACTTTGAACAAATCCAAGACTATAAAAGCATCTCCCTCCCTGTGGGTTCGACATTTTTCTATATTTCACAGCATTGACACCGTGCACTTGCAGTAAGTTTCCGGAGTTAAATTCGGAGCACATTAATAACAACTCTCTCGACTCCGAATCTGGGGAATATGTTTTTCTAGAAGAACTTGGCGACTACACAAACGTCATTAGTCGGTGAACCTATAGCTTCAACCCACTTGGAGACGTAATCCACCGCGACTAGCATATACTGATTCCCAAGACTAGATGTAAACGGCCCCATGAAATCTATTCCCCAAACGTCGAACACTTCGATCTCCAGGATATTGTTTTGCGGCATCTCATTCCTCCTGGAGATGTTACCTACCCTCTGGCATCTGTCGCACTCCTTTATAATGATATTCACATCCTTGAATAGCATGGGCCACTAGAACCTGCATTGAAGGATTTTCGTCACTGTTTTCATCATGCTTGCATTTCCTCCATATTGCAAGCTATGACAATGTGATATTATAGATGCTACCTCACTCACCGAGACGCATCTCCTATTGATCCTATTATTGCAAGTCTTGTAAAGGAGAGGATCGTCCCAAAAGTAGCTCTAGATATCGTGCAAGAGCCTCTTGCGCCGTTGCAATGTTATGTCGTATGGCATGATCCCGCAAGCAAGGTAATTGACGATGTCAGTAAACCAGGGAGTTTCTGCTAGAGCGACGACGAGGAGATGATCGTCTAAAAAGGAGTCGTCAATCAGAAGGAGAGGGTTTGGATCAATATATATATATATATATATATATGTATATATTTTTGAAAGGTAAGCGTGGTAATTTATTGATAATAAAATACAGTATGTACATCCAAAACGCTATAGAGAGTGTTTGGGCTAGGGAGAGGAGAGGGCACAAGCGCCGTCACTCCCCACTAGCGAAAACACCTCCATATAAACTCAAATTTACAGAGAATCATACAATCAAAACTATAAATTAAAGAATCATCCTTTGTCCCTGAATTCCCAGTTGGAATAAGCTTCTATCTCTTCCTCCGTTGTTGGGTCTTGGCCATGCAATCCCACTCTTATGTCTGCTGCAATCTCCTCAAATAGCACGGTTTTGCACCTCCTCTCATTTTCAAAAATCCGTCTATTTCTTTCCCTCCAGATGTGCCAGACCATTGTAGCCAAGCATGTCTTAGATAAGAAACTCAAACAATCCTTCTTACCGAAATTAGCAAGGAAATATTCCCCCACCTCAGATAAAGAATGGTGAATGTGTCCCGGTACCTTTAATTTTAACATAGCTCTGCGGAAGATGTACCTCGAGTAAGAGCAATCAAAAAACAAGTGATCAATATTTTCCGCAGCATTATCATCACAAAGACTACAGTTGGCAGGGGCGGAGGGGGACCATCTGCAAATCTTATCTCTGGTTAGCAGTTTACCTCTGAAGGCTCTGAGTAGATTAAGCGACATTTTCGGGATATGATTAGGGTACCAGACTAATTTGTGAAGAGGGAAAGCATCGCTTCTTCTACGCACTCCATCCCAGGCTTGTTTGAAAGTGAACGATTCGCCCCGCAACCATTTCCAACCATCTACCCCAGGTCTCAATTTGATGTTACTCAGAAGATGCCAAACACTGTCGAGAGCAGGATCATTGACCCAACCGCTGCTACCCCAATAATCGGCCACCATGGTATTCCCGGCTCCCTGCGGCATTGTAAAGTGCAGATTTAGGGGCCCTCCATCAAGCCAATGATCAACCCAGAATCTCATAGCCTTCCCGTCGCGCACAATCTTCTTAATCAGCTGCTGAGAAACTGAGCGGCTCCGTAGGATTCGCTTCCAGGTGCCGGAAGCAGTAACATCAGCCTTTGCCGCATAAAGGCCAGTAGCCGCACCATATAGGCCCTGTAAATGAGTTGCCCAGAGGGAATTGCTAGTCAGAAGTCTCCATGTTAGCCGCATACCTGCTGCTGCATTGAGGTCCTCAAGAAGCCGGATTCCCACGCCCCCTCCATTTTCGGCTTGCACAAATCTTCCTAGGCCCAGGATTTTGTGTTGCCCAGGATAAATTTCCTTACTAGCTCAATACGCCCCGCGATAGAAAGCATCGAAGAGGACCACCCCCCATCATCTTCCTACATTTGTCAACTAGCCTGCTGTAATTAGCAGCCACTGGATATTTCCGAGAAAGCGGTAATCCCAGGTATGTAGTTATAGTTGTAGAAATTTTGATCCCCAACATAGCCGCTAGGGACTCCTTGCTCTTCACCCCCTTGCTAAACATACCGGAACTCTTGTCCTAATTAACTTGGAGCCCAGAATATTCATAAAACTCTTTCAGTAAGTTTTTAACGCCCAGGAATGAGGATTTATTTGCCCTGCAAAATACCAACAAGTCATCGGCGAATAGGAGATGAGAGATCGAGCCTCTCCTCTTCATAGGGTGAATCCTGTGTGAAATGATAGCTTTCTCGACAAGTATCGAGAATGTCTCCATGATAATAACAAAGAGATAGGGGGAGAGTGGGTCCCCTTGCCGGAGACCTCTATTACTACCAAAGAAGCCATAAGGGGAACCATTTACCATTACCGAGAAGGTGGGAGTAGTGATGCATTCTCTAATCCAGGATATAAAGGTTTCGGGGAACCGGAGTTGCTTCATAAAGTAGAAGATGAAGTCACGATTAACACTATCAAACGCCTTCCGAAGATCCAACTTCAGACAGGCTATATATATATATATATATATATATATATATATATATATATATATATATATATATATATATATATATATATATATATATAGGTAAATCTTCATGTGAGAACATTTCGCACGGTGCGAAAATGTTTTTATCTTTTTTTTGAAATTTTTTTTTCAAAAATTCTTTTTTCCACCCTCATTATATGTTGTTATACCCCCCTCAAAAAATAATGGTTGAGAAATAATGTCATTTTACCTTCGATCAAGGCATTTCATCAAATTTGCACGTTTTGAGACCGTTAAATTTGTAACGGGTGGATGTGTGCTCTAATCCCCAACGGGTTCACCCATTATTTTCCCTGGGGTATATAATTGTATGGATTAAAAATCAAAAAAAAAATTTTTGAAAAAAAAATTTCAAAAAAAAAAGTTTTCGCACGGCTTTCGCACGGGTTTTTTCGCACCCGAAGATTGCCATATATATATATATATATATATATATATATATATATATATATATATATATATATATATATGGGTAAAGTGTTCCTAGGGTGATTCCTTAGATTAAATCTAAGGAGTCGCCCTCATTTTCACCATATCCCACATGTTTTTTCGAAAAAAAATTTCATGGGGTTGTTGTTCACCTCATGAATGATCAACATACTAAAAATCAATTCATTCCAAAAATTTTAGAGCTCACATTTACCCCTTGAAACTTCATGGGTTTTTCAGCACGTTTTAGACCGTTGAAGTTGTAAGGGATAGATGGAGGCTCTAAAAGTATTGGAATGGCTTGATTTTTGGTATGTTGATCATCCATGATATGAACAACAACCCTATGTAAAATAAAATACAAAAAAATTGTGGGATAAGAGGAAAAATGGGGGCGACTCCTTAGATTTATTCTAAGGAGTCACCCTAGGAACACTTTATCCTATATATATATATAGAGGGAAATGTGCCTAAGAATGACCTCGGGTAGAGATACCTGAGCACACCCCCGCTGTTCGGGGTTTGTGAGTATTTTTTTTTGAAAATTTTTTTTGCAGTAGGTAGATATACTTGTTATGTAGCTCCCCACAAAATTTCAGCTCGATCCGACACCGTTTGAGCCTCCGTTCATCGATTTCAAAAACATTGCGCAAAACTGTCCAAATTCTGGACAGTTTTGCGCAACGTTTTTGAAATCGATGAACGGAGGCTCAAACGGTGTCGGATCGAGCTGAAATTTTGTGGGGAGCTACATAACAAGTATATCTACCTACTGCAAAAAAAAATTTCAAAAACAAATACTCACAAACCCCGAACAGCGGGGGTGTGCTCAGGTATCTCTACCCGAGGTCATTCTTAGGTACATTTTTTGCATATATATATATATATATATATATATATATATATATATATATATATATATATATATATTCTATAAAATAGGGATGTTATCAAGAGAAATTGGACAAGAGAAATTAGATAAGTGAATTTGGACAAGAGAAATTGGATAAGTGATGAGATTTTGAGAGATAAGAGAAGAGGTGGGGAATTTTGTGATGAGATTTTGAATAAGAGAATAAGAGAAATTGGATAAGAGAATTTGGACATGAGGATATGAGAATTTGGATATCTATTATATAAAAGAGGGATGTTATCAAGAGCAATTGGATAAGAGAATTTAGACATGAGAAATTGGATAAGAGAATTTGGATATCTATTATATAAAAGAGGGATGTTATTATAAGAGAATTTGGACATCTATGATATAAAAGATGGATGTTATCAAGAGAAATTGGATAAGAGAATTTGGACATGAGAAATTGGATAGGAGAATTTGGACATCTATGATATAAAAGAGGGATGTTATCAAGAGAATTTGGATAGAGAATTTGGATAAAGAGAATTTGGACGTCTATTCTATAAAAGAGGGATGTTATCAAGAGAAATTGGATAAGAGAATTTGGACATGAGAAATTGGATAAAGAGAATTTGGACGTCTATTCTATAAAAGAGGGATGTTATCAAGAGAAATTGGATAAGAGAATTTGGACATGAGAAATTGGATAGGAGAATTTGGACATCTATTCTATAAAAGAGGGATGTTATCAAGAGAAATTGGATAAGAGAATTGGGACATGAGAAATTGGATAGGAGAATTTGGATATCTTTTATATAAAAGAGGGATGTTATCAAGAGAAATTGGATAAGAGAATTTGGATATGAGAAATTGGATAAGAGAATTTGGATATCTATTATATAAAAGATGGATGTTATCAAGAGAAATTGGATAAGAGAATTTGGACATGAGAAATTGGATAAGAGAATTTTGATATCTATTATATAAAAGAGGGAAGATATTCTCCCCCCCTTTCGAACATTTTTTTCTATTAATTTGAAGATTTTGAATCTTATCCTACTAGGACAAAGCTTTGTCCTACATGACAAGTTTGCCCTAGGTGGCAATGAAAATTTTGAGGAAACTTCAATTTTGGGGGGAAACTTCAATTTGGGGGGAAACTTGAAATTTTGTGGGAAAACTTGAAATTTGTGGGGGGAAAAACTCAGCCATTAAATAAACCGTGCCCTATGGGCATGGGTAATGACTAGTATATATATATATATATAAAGGCACGAGAGGTGGTCGATGACTACATTCTCGGCACCCTTTTTGTCACTGTTTCTAAATTGAATTCCTTAAGTAGAGGATCCATCTGATTAGCTGTGCTTTGGCGTCCTTTCTATTTAGCAAGTATCTGAAAGCAGCGTGATCGGTGTGGACAATAACCTTTGACCCAACGATGTATGATCTGAACTTTTCTATAGCAAAGAGGACGGCGAGTAACTCCTTCTCCGTAGTGGTGTAGTTTCATTGGGTTTCATCCAAGGTTTTGATAGTGTAGTATATGGCGTGAAGTTTACTGCCCTTTCTCTGCCCCAGAACTGCTCTAACTGCAACATCACTCGCATCACACATTAGCTCAAATGGCAAGCTCCAGTCTGGGGTTTGGATGATTGGCGCAGAGATGAGTTCCTTCTTTACCCTGTTGAAAGCTATATGACAATCATCAGAAAATATGAAAGGGATGTCCTTGGCAAGTAGCTCGGTTAGGAGTCGTGCGATTTTGGAGAAATCTTTAATGAAGCGGCGACAAAAACCAGCATGTCCAAGAAAGCTTCTAATCCCTCTAACATTCACGGGGGTGGTAGTCCCTCAATAACTTCAATTTTGGACTTATCAACCTCTATTCCACGGGGTGAAATGTTGTGTCCTAGAACTACTCCCTCTTGTACCATGAAATGGCACTTTTCCTAGTTGAGCACTAGGTTAATATCTTGACATCTCTTTAGCACCCTAGTCAAATTCCTTAAGCAAGCGTCGAAGCTTGTGTCATAGACGGAGAAATCGTCCATGAACACCTCCATGATATTCTCGACAAAGTCAGAAAAAGTGGCAGTCATGCATCTTTGAAATGTCGCATGTGCATTGCATGGCCCAAACTGCAGTCTTCGATAAGCAAAGGTGCCGTAGGGACACATGAACGTGGTCTTTTCCTAGTCGTCGAGATGGATGGGTATTTGGAGGAATTCCGAATACCCATCAAGGAAGCAAAAATGCGAATGCTTGGTTAGACGCTCAAGCATTTGATCGATGAAAGGGAGGGGGTAGTGGTCCTTTTGGGTCGCCTTATTTAGCTTTCGATAGTCGATGCACATTCGCCACCCTGTAATAGTCCTAGTGGGGATGAGTTCGTCCTTATCATTCTTAACCACTGTCATCCCTCCCTTCTTGGGAATTACTTGAATCGGGCTAACCCACATACTATCTGAGATATGGTAGATTATCCCCTCTTCGAGCAGTTTCAAGACTTCCTTTTTTACCACCTCTTTCATATTGGGGTTAAGTTGCCTTTGAGTCTCAATAGAGGTGGTCTTCTCATCCTCAATGAGGATCCTATGAGTGCATCTACCAGGGCTAAGACCTTTTATGTCATCAATGATGTATCCTATGAGGTTTCTAAATTTTTTGAGAATAGCTACGAGTTGACGCTGGTAATGATGCATTAACGATGACCGGGTATGTAGAGTTATCCTCTAAAATAAGTATTCTAAATTAGGGGGAAGGGGTTTGAGTTCTACCTCAGGAGGATTGGCATCTTCGGCCTCTATTACCTCGGGTTGTGGCGTGTCCTTTGGGGATTTAACGTCTTGGCAAGGAGGTTGGTGGTTCTGGTGTATTGCAGCTTCTGAAGTTGAGGTTCAGCCGAATGATGGCATGAGCGTAGTAATCCTGTAGTATGTTCCAATGATCTGTGGTGCCTTCCCCAGTGGTGAAATCTGCTCCTACTCAAAGTCAAGTTGCCCAGGCGGGGGGGGGGGGGGGGGGGGGGGGGTGTGAGACTCTCAATGCTGCAGGTGGTCTCTGTGGTTGGACTACCCATCAAAAGCTTTTCAAGTCGTGTCAACTGCAGTAAAGAAAATGGCCCGTCCACTTGCAAATCTTGATGGGGATGAATGGAGGTGTCGGTCCAATGGTGGCAAGATGTATGAGGGTATGGATCATAGGGATGAATTGCAGGCTGATGATGGTCATGTATGTGTTCTTGTATGTGGCATATACTATGGCTTACTGACACGATTGGATAGAAGGAAGCTGCTCCTATCCTATGCTGAGCTAAATACCATGTCAGACGGTCCATCTTGCTTGCAAGAGCTAGTGCAATTCTCGTGGTGGTCACCATCATCGTGCAAACCTGTATTCACCTGCAATTTTAAGAAAAAGGGATAAGTGAATAAAGGGTGAAGGGGTACGTAGTCTATCGACAAAGACTAAAATCGATATCAAATTGCACCTCCCCAGCAACGGCGCCAAAAATCTTGTTGTTCGATTGTACGGACGCTTATAATAATTTACCGTAGCGTACGGGTCGTGTGTAGCTATATGTCGAACACATGGAGGTGCTCAACAAGTACCAATTTGTGGGTCCTCGTTTGAAAGCTATGCAATCGGGTTGGTTATTGGATAGTGAAATAAGAAAGTGGGTGAATCACGATATAAAATCTCTAGGGCATGGGGTATCCCTGCCATTGGATCGAGGTTAGGGTTAGAATAATAAATAACCGGTTATATGGTTCATTGGGACTCGGGAGAGGTCGTCTAACCTAAAGGAATTCTCCAATCCCCACTCTCGTGGTGCATGATAGGGTATTCCCTTACATCATCTCCTACCCCCGCTCTCGCGATGCAATGATAGGCCAACCTAACCTACACCAATGTCAACTCTCATCAGTACATCGCTATACGTTAGGCATATTACGTTCGAAGAACGTCCCCAATCTTACTCCCGACCACAGTGGCGTTCGGGGATTAGACCGATATTAGGAGATCTCTAATCGATGCCCGAATCTTGTCGGTTGAACCGATAGCACTGATCATCGTAGCAATCGAATCCCCGGGTTGGGCTCGACTCTCGTTGGTGGCCAATCCGATCTCCCCGAAGGGAGGGGTTGAATCTACGATGATAGTCATCATCCTAATACATCCCTAATCTCAATTAGCCCAGCAATACGTTAATTAACTAATCCAACCCATAGCCCTAATCCAATGGGGTTCCACCCATTGCCCTAGCCGAAAACTACTCACTACCTAATGCAATGTAAGTGAATTCTAGCTTTGGGTAAGCAATAAAAGCCATGAATTCATATTTAATAAGCAATAGATGGCAAAAACTCACAATAGCACTAGCAAGAGAAAACTCAGATTAAGGAAAACCTAATCTATTACAATAGGAATTAATAAGAAAAACTAAAATGACATAATAAAAAGGGTTAGAAATCCTTACAAAACCTCAAAAATCCCTTAAACCTGCTAATACCCAAGATAGTTTCGCTGGAGAAGAAGATGGGTTTATATACAACGCCCAAAAAGATAGAAAGCCCCCCAACTACTCCCAGATCGATGCCCATGTGGCTTCATGATCCAATTCGATGCGACCGCATCGAAAACGACGCGGTCGCATCGTTCACTTGCTTAAAGTGGGGGCGCAGAGGCTACAGCAATGCGGTCACATCGCTACGGACGTGGCCGCATCGAATAGAGCTTTGATGGTCGCATCGGCTTTATAACGGTCACGTCAAGCAGTCGTTCGTTCATCAGTAACGCGGTCGCATCATCTTTTTTCGCACAGGCTGCGTCGTTTCATGTCTTCAAACCTTCTCCTCAACGACGCAGTCGTTTGGAGGTATCAAACGCGACCGCGTTGGTGTCGGTTCCACAGTATATTGAAGCGGTCATTTTATCAGCTTGACGCGGTCGTGTTGTTCTCAGTTCTTCGTATATCTTCCCCCTTTGCACTCTTTGATCTCCAGGCCTCGTTTCATTCTCCCATTCGTGCTAGCATCACGACGTATGGTCCCTAATCAGTACATATTTCCTGCTAAGTATAGCAGGGACCATAAAAGCAAAAGAGAAAACAAAAACGGGTAAAACAAAGAGGAATGGCGAAGAAAACGATGTAAAACGTGCATGAAAAAGAGGGAAAAACTATATACAATAAACACGCATAATTAGGTATTAGTGTTTTAGACCAATATTGTTTTGATGATGATCACAACATTATGTTGTTGCTAATGACTCAAAATGTTTTAGTCTCAAGTTTATCAATTGAAGAATAAGCTTTTTGGAGACTAATAGCTTGGTGCAAGGATAGACATTAAGAGGAGTATTACCAAAGCTTGGAACTTGATGCAGGGAAGCTCATCAAGAGGTGTCAAATCTTGGAAGATGATGGGGAGCATCAAGGCATCAAGAGCTTGAAGCCTTAGAATCTAGAAGATGCAATATGTAATCCATGTAATTTCTATTACTTGCATTTCTCTTTTTTTGAGTCTAGGATTTTGTAATGTCTTGATAGATGGTCTACTCATTCATGCATATGCATTAACCATCTTAGTGAGCGTTAGGATTATCATAGAATCCAACCCAATAGGTTCCTCATGCCATGAACTCCAATTGGAGTCTCTGGCTTTCCAACCGCCGACTGCTGAGGGCAGGACATGTGACTGGTGATCACCAGGCACCTGGACAATCTTCTACAGGCGACTATTGTGCACAGATCAAGTCATTTATTCTTGACTCTTTTCTTGATCTTTTGGTGCAGGCGACTGAAGTCCATTTTACAGGTGCATGTCTACCATCAGGCGGCACCTGGACATTGTTTTACAGTCCTCTGTATGCTAAAATGCGTAAACTATCATTTCTGGGCATCACTTCATCTTGTGAGTCAGACGACTGATGTAGAGTTTACAGTCTCCTGTCATTCTTCAGGCTCCTGGACATTGATCTTCAGTTGTCTGAATGCACACATGCGAATGTTGTGGTTTTCATGCTCCATTCCATCCCATGTGACAGTCGCATGACGAAGTCTTTCAGGCGCCTGCAAATAGTATAGGCTCCTGTGTAGTCTTCAACAATCGCCTGTCCTGACTCAGATTATAGCTGTTGGAATTAAATCTAGCCGTTGATCAGTCGACTGTCCTCTCTTCAACAGTCGCATGTCGTTGCTGTAAAATCCCAGATTTGCTCATTTGGCTTCTAGCTTGGGTTTTATGGCGTTTAGTGGCTTTTTATATATAGGAGATGGGCGTAGTTCATTTAGAACTCTTGGAACTATTGAAGATCATTACGAGATCATTAAAGACACTCCTATCTCTCATTTCCCTCTTATAGCTCTAATCCACTATATGCATTGAATCTAGCTCAATGGAAATCATCCAAGTGCATCAAAGCTTATCTCAACACTTGGAGATCCTCTTCCATGCCTTCTTCTTCATATTGAGTACGTTCATCTCAAGGCATAGGTAAGAGTATTTATTTCATCTTGTGAAGTGAAACCTTAACTTTCTTTGTGAAAGTTAGTTTCTCTCTTTGTGAGAGTGTACCCCTAACTTTCTTTGTGAAAGTTAGTTGATTTCTTTGTGAGAGCTAGGTACACTCTTTGTGAGAGTTTGGAACTTTCTTTGTGAGAGTTCATATCTCTTTGTGAGATTGTATTCACTACCTTGTGAAGGATCATAATGAATATTTGGTGTGGCTGGATGTACCCAAGTTAGGGAACCAGGGTAAAATCTATGTGTTAACGTTTTGCTTGATTGTGTTATTTAAATTCCTCTTGTACTTATAATTTCACATCTGCAAGTTTAATTTTTAATTACACGATTATTGCCATTACTCTATTCAACCCCCCTCCTAAGAGTGTTTGTTGTTAGTATTGCAAGGCATAGACGGTCCTTACAATTAGTATCAGAGCAAGGTTGAAGCATTCTAACAACGACGGCATTAAACGCTTCTTCCCCGTCTCAAAAAGAAGGTCTATCAACCGTTCGACCCCGCTCTTCAACAAAACAAATTATCCAAGTTGCAAGATCAATATGATGATATACTTGGAGGGTCAAGACCTTTGGGACGTCACAGAGTCTCCGTTTGTGAAGCCTACTACTCCTGCGGCTACAAGGATAAAGCCAGAGAAGGACTCAATCAAATCCAATGTGAGGGCAATGAATGCAGTTCATTGTGACGTCACTCACAATGAGTTCAACCACATCTCAATGTGCAAACAGCCACTGAGATTTGGCATACATTAGAGATTTTCCATGAAGGGACGTCAAAGGTAAAGAAATCTAAACAATGCGTATTTAGATCTAAATATGAATTGTTTAAGAAGAAGAAAGGAGAAAGCATCTCGGAGATGTTCACAAGGTTCACAAACATCGTGAACGCTTTGGAAGGACTTGGAAAGGTGATTTCCCAATAGGATCGAGTGAAGAAGATCCTTGAATCTCTTACATCCCAATGGGAGTCAAAGGCCAATGAGATTTAAGAGTCAAAAGACATATCCAAATACACCATTGAGGAGTGCATTGGGAATCTCATGGCATATGAAGTGAAGCTTCAACATAAGAAGGAGATCCAGCCATCAGCCCGAGAAACCAGAGAAGCAAAGGGAGATTGCATTCCATGCCGAGAAGGAGCCAATCAAATGGAGAAAGAAATTCCATCAAGAAGCTTCAAGTGAAGATGGAGAGGATGAGACTAGTGGTGATGAAATCATAGAGCTTGCCAAGAAACTAAGAGCATTCCTCAAGGGCAAGAAAGGTAACTCTTTTTCAAAGTTTGCCTCTAAGTCTAACAAGGTTTGTTATACTTGCAGTGGTAAAGGTCATCTCTCTACTGAATGTCCTTCCAAACCCTCCAAAGAACCTTACAAAGGGAAAGGGAAGATACCTTAGAAAGGGAGTCCAAATTCAAGAACCTAAAGAAGAGTCTTGTCGGCACATTTGATGACTCGGAGGAGGACTCATTAAGTGATGAAGAGGAAGATGACAAGGAGGTAGCTCACATGTGCTTCACAGCATTTGATAATTCTTCATCAATCTCCTTAAGCTCAAGCGATGAAGAGGTGGAGGTGTGGCTAAACCCCAAAGAAGAAGTGTTCTTCATGGCAAAAGGGGAAGAGTCTTCATAAAGCTCTAGCGAGGTGGAATCTGATGATGAATATGAGGTGGAGCCAAAGCTATCGTATGAGGAGCTTGAATATCGCTACAATGTGGTCTCCAACGGGGCCAGTAAGTGCTTCAACTCATACCCTAAATTAAAAGCAAATTTTAAGATGCTATGAGTAAGTTGCATGAATTAGAATCTACTAGTGTAAATGTGAATGATGTCCATATGTGTGATACTAGTAAAAGAGACACACTTCTCTATCAAGTTAAGGATTTGAGCATTGCAAATGATAAATTAGTAGCTCAAAATCATAGCTTAGAATCTTGCATTCAACAACTTATTTTGAAATACGAAGAGGAATCCCAAAAGCTTAAATGCTTTGTTCATTCTAGGGTTTCACTCCACGATTTGTTGGAAAAACAACATCCGTCAAATCATAGAGGAGGTTTGGATTATATTCCAAATGTGGTACCAAACCCACCTTTAATTCTTCAAATGGTGCAAATTCAAGAAATATTGATAAAACACCTAAGAAGAATCACCATGCCTTCTTGTATAACATTAACACTGACAAGAAGCATGTAAATCACAAGGTGGTGATGGAGAATGAAAATTCTTCAATTTTTGCTAAGAAGCAAGCCCCTCACTTTATGCATGCCAAGAAAAAATTTTCTACACTTAAGCATGCCACATCCACTCCTCTTGCAAAGGCAAAACCATTGCCTAGAAAATCCTTAAGTCTTTAGATTCACACTAGGTGTAGTATACAGGAGAGGGATAACTATATTAGCGCTTTAGTTAGGGATGTGATCACCTCATGTGATTACATTGGGAGATCAAACTCTTCTTGGGTTTGGTTCCATAATGTTTAGTTCGCTCGCACATATGCATATTGCATGGGTATTTTGATTTAATGTTTATTCTTAAGCATACACATTGAGAGTGTGTGATGTTTCATGATTTTGAAATTCTTTTCAAATTATTTTTCATGAAAATGGGACCTTGGGGATTTCATTGTCATACATCCATTTGTTAATTCATGTGTATGACAATAGGGGAGTTAATATGGTATGTATGTTTAAAAGTATCTTAAAACATATTTTAACTCTCATGTTGGGTTATTTTTTGAGATGATTTTTTACAATTGGTTAATATGATCTAAAATTCAACCCATTGATGGTGCCACTATTTTCATGCTATATTTTCTATTGGCAATGTCATTTGTATCAATGATTCTTGATTTTTCTATATCCATGCATTGATACAATTTAGGCACATGGCTCCAAATATTATTATTTTCAATTGCTAAAGATTTTCTTTCTTTTACAATTGGCATTGACCATAGAAGTCAACAATTTGACCTTTTCTATGATCTAGGGGAAGTATAGGATGGTGATTGATACCCACTTTAAATCTATAATTAGGTACTAAATATCTCTTAATCTATTGTTTTATTTGTCACATTTTTAAAAAGGGAGTCAATGACAAGAATTATTTCTTGTATGTTTGATGTCCACATTTTTGACAATGAAAAGGGGGAGAGAGATATGGATTATGTAAATCATCATATATCATGTGTGGGGAGAGAGATACTCATATATGGGGAGAAATATATAAGATGAGGTTTATGTAATCCATGCCTATTATATGTCACTATTGATTTGTTACAATTGGTTATCTATTTTCAATTGGTGCATATAAGTAGGGGAGCTCATTAGCATTGTGCTTTATATGTTTATGTTTTACATAATGTATGGCATCATCAAAAAAGGGGAGAATGTTAGGTATTGGTGTTTTAGACCAATATTGTTTTGATGATGATCACAACATTATGTTGTAGCTAATGACTCTCAATGTTCTAGTCTCATGTTTATCAATTGAAGAATAAGCTTTTTGGAGACTAATAGCTTGGTGCAAGGATAGACATCAAGAGGAGCATTGCCAAAGCTTGGAAATTGATGAAGGGGGGCTTATCAAAAGGTGCCAAAGCTTGGAAGATGATGGAGAGCATCAAGGCATCAAGAGCTTGAAGCCTTAGACTCTAAGAGATGCAAAATGTAATCCATGTAATTTCTATTAATTGCATTTCTCTTTTTTTGAGTCTAGGATTTTGTAATACCATGATAGATGGTCTACTCATTCATGCATATGCATTAACCATCTTAGTGAATCTTAGGATTATCATAGAATCCAACCCAATAGGTTTATCATGCCATGAACTCCAATTGAAGTCTCAGGCTTTCCAACAGCCGACTGTTGAAGTCAGGACATGCGACTGGTGATCACCAAGAGCTTGGCCAGCCTTCTATAGGTGACTATTGTGTATAGCTCAAGTCATTTATTCTTAACTCTTTTCTTAAGATTTTGGTGCATGCAACTGAAGTCCATTTTACAGGCACATGTCTACCATGAGGCACCTAGACATTGTTCTACAGTCGTCTGTATGCCAAAGTGTGTTACAGTCGTCTGTATACCAAAGTGTGTAACCTGTCATTTCTAGGCATCACTCCATCTTGTGAGTCGGTCGACTGATGTAGAGTTTAAAGTCTCCTGTCATTCTTCAGGCGTCTGGACTTTGATCTTTAGTCGTCTGAATGCACAAGTATGAATGTTGTGTTTTTCCTGCTCCATTCCATCCTATGTGGCAGTCGCATGGCGACGTCTTTACAGGCACCTGCACATAGTACAGACGCCTGTCTTGGTTCAGATTATAACCGTTGAAATTAAATCTAGCCGTTGATCAGTCGACTATCCTCTCTTCAACAGTCGCATGTCGTTGCCGTAAAATCCCAGATTCTAGCAGTTGCAGATTTGCTCATTTGGCTTCTAGCTTGGGTTTTATGGCGTTTTAGTGGCTTCCTATATATAGGAGATGGGCTTAGTTGATTTAGAACTCTTAGAACTATTGAAGATCTTTAAGAGATCATTAAAGCCACTCCTAATCTCTCATTTCCCTCTTATAGCTCTAATCATCTTCATGCATTGAAGCTAGCTCAAGGAAAATTATCCAAGTGCATCAAAGCTCATCTCAACACTTGGAGATCCTCTCCCATGCCTTCTTCTTCATATTGAGTAAGTTCATCTCAAGGCATATGTAAGAGTATTTATTTCATCTTGTGAAGTGAAATCCTAACTTTTTTGTGAAAGTTAGTTTCTCTCTTTGTGAGAGTTTACCCCTAACTTTCTTTGTGAGATTTAGTTGCTTTCTTTGTGAGAGCTAGGTACTCTCTTTGTGAGAGTTAGTTTCTCTCTTTATGAGAGTTTGGAACTTTCTTTGTGAGAGTTCATATCTCTTTGTGAGATTGTATTCACTACCTTGTGTAGGATCATAGTGAATATTTGGTGTGGCTGTATGTACCTAAGTTAGGGCCAGCGTAAAATCTGTCTGTTAACGTTTGCTTGATTGTTTAGTTTAAAATCCTCTTGCACATATAATTCCGCATTTGGAAGTTTAATTTTTAATTACACGATTATTGCAATTACACTATTCATCCCCCCCGGTTGTTTGCAAGGCATAGATGGGCCGTAGTCCTTACAATGTATTCATAGCACTTGGCAAGGTATGTAATATTTCATCCTTCCGCATTCCTTGAATGCTAATGGTGGCTAGTCATGTTTGATTCAATCTTTTTGGACAGGCTTAACATTCAGTCACAGAAAAATATATTACATGTGTGTTTAACCAGAAACTTATTGACAAAATTTATGAAAAAGAAATGTTTATTTATCATCGTTTGAGTTTATATAATGCATCTCTCACATTACAACTATTGGATCATTAAATCCTTGATATGTGGTGTGAATATATTTTCAGTTAAAGGGGGTTTAAAGGATTGAGAAATCATTGTTTAGTTGATACATATATCAAAATTACTTCTTTTTATCTGCTCTTAATGAAGTGATGTATAATCGCAATTGTTAGGTTTGCCCATAAAATATTTAATTCTTTGAAAAGTTTACTGGGATAGTGTTGTCACCCTATTATGTAACTGGAATATCAATATTTAGCATTAATTTGAGATCTATCAAGAATCTTCTAATCCAAACAACCAACTATACTGAGAGTACGGTAGCAATGTACTTTGCCTATGTGGTCAATAAAGCAAACATCGTATGCTTCCTGTTGCACCAAGAGATTGCACTGCCACATTTTGAAGAATACATCAATCGTAGTTGACTTGAGTTAATTGATAACTATCATCCCATTCACATTGGTTTATTCCCAAATGTGAACATTTGATCATCCACATTAGACTATTGTGTTAAATATTTCGACAAGGTATCGGAACATTCTTTTGATAGTTGTCTATTACCTATATCTATGATTTTTCTAAAATCTACTAAGTAGTCTAACCATAAAAGCCACAAAGGTCGAGTGCAAGTCATGGCATTCATAAAACAACCAACTGAACTTGTGTCGTGTCTTCACAATTTATACCGCAAGTGCACGATGAGGTTGTAGCGTTGTACTGGTCGTCCTCTGGAAGGCAGCTATTGATTACCAGTTTCTCACTAAGTGTAATAGCTACGCGATCTATATGATGTCAAAGGTTATAAAAACAAATAAGAAATATCAATGGGGAAGAGCTCCAGGACCTAGGTATGCCCATCAGTGGACTAAGGCTAGGACTGATTAAGATTGACCGGTTGTTGAATTCATGGGATTCGGGAGAGGCCGTCTAACCTAAGGATATTCTCATATCCCTACTTCATTGGTGCATGATAAGATATCCCATTATGTTATCCCTACCCCCCACTTCCGTGGTGCATGAGAGGACTACCTAACCCGTATCAGTACCGACTTCTGTCGTGCATCGATACGCGTTAGATGCATCACGTCCGAAAAATGTCCTCAATCATCCTCCACGCCACTTCTATGGATAAGGATTAGGATCTATGTTACGAGGGCTCTGATCGATGCCTGACTCTTGTGAGCCACATCGATAGTATCGATCAATGTAGTGATTGAAAACTCCAAATTAACCCTGGCTTCCGCCGTCGATTAATCTAATTACCCACGAAGGGGAAGTCGATTTGCATTAATATTAATCATCCTAACATACCCCTCATCCTCAATTACTCAATAATTAATCAATGATTTAGCAATCCATAGCTACATCCAATTGAGTTCAACCCATTGCCCAAGAGGATGACTACTCACTATCCATGCTATTAGAGATAATAAAATTCATTGAAATAGCATTCAATACAATAGATTTGAGCAGAGACTAACAATAAACCAATCCACAATCAAAGAGTAATCAAAAGACTAATTCTCTATTCAATATTTAAACCAGAGTCAAAGTTGAAACAAAAAGAACAATCAGACTATAAAAGAGTTAGAATCAATTATCCCTGAAAATTCTCTCAAAAAGCTCTAAAACCCCTGCAAAAAGTGTCCTTGGGCGCATAGGTAGAAGACATGTATTTATACCCTCTCAGAATACCCAAAAATTCCCAAAATTGCCCTTGGCAGCGCCCACAAAGTCCCAGAAAACCCTAATGGACGTTACTGCCACTACAAAAGAATGGCTAATTTCTAGTGGTTGTTTTAGTAGCGGTTTCAAAAACTGCTACTAATTAGGTTGTTTTAGCGGTTTCGAACCACCAAAAATAAGCATTTCATGAGAGATACGTTTCTAACGGTTCGAACCTGCTAAAACAAAGCTGCGGGAAAAATTTCTCTCCGGGTGCTGTTAAGGACAAAAATGACCGAAACAATTGTGTCACTGACGTAGACCCTTCATGCTGAGTTGGAGCCTCGTTAGTCGGTTGAGTGGGAACCTAGGTTGGAAGAACCTGGGTCGTTATTGGATGATGGATGGCTTGTGATGCTCGATTGACCCTCGAGTGGTCTGTACGTCGATAGATCGAGGCTGGGGTGCTCTGGAGTGACCCTCAATGAAGATCGAGACTCAACGATCTGCACTACAAGGAAGCGTCAGGGGGGTCGGATTTGGGTCCCGACCCAAATCCCCTCTGATGCTTAAGTTAGAATGAAAACTTAAGAGAATGAGAGAGCTTGGAGCAGCTGAGATCGACCCACGGAGGTTCGTCTCAGATCTAGCGTCACAAGCTCTTTCGTGGAAGAAATGTAAGAAATATGTAGAGTCTATATATTAAAAATCTCGTACCTTGGGAGTTGGAACCTTTCGATATTTATAGGTCTCCTGGGTCTTTTCAGTGAAGTTGGGAAGATAACGATCACCAATTATGGTGTCATGATCTCCCCCTTTTATAGGAGTAACCGCAGCCCATGGTCCCGCTATTTATAAGCTCGCCTTCAATCCCACGTTTGATCAATGAGAGTGCAACGTGCAACTGTCTGGTGGGTTTTGACTGAGTCAATATCGGGCTTCTCATATGGGCTCTGTGGGCCTTAGTTATCCGTCGGTCAAGTCACCTCGAGTGCCGACCCAATGATTCAACAATGGCCCCCGTCGCATGACCTCAAAGAGTCTGTTTGTTTGGGTCAAGCAATGTTACATCGCATTAATGGGGCACGACAGTCGAGGAATTAATACTCAAGTTCTAGGTGCCAAAACGTCTTCCTTGCTGATTTGGATGGTTCGTCGGTTCAAAATCCAAGATGCTTAGAGCCTAGGATCTTCGACACGTGTTTCATCATGCTGTTATCATCTTGTCGATATAAGATGGTTCCAGTGCAGGAATTTGAAGATATCGACTTTGTCATTCCTGATTTTGTATTTGCCCTTTGAAAAATGGCATTATCCTCTATTCCCGTTTCTGAGAGGAGTTTGTAAGGATCGCCTTACCCTTGCAATACTAACAACAACACACTAGAGGAGGGTGAATAGTGTAATGGCAATAAATTGTGCAATTAAAATTAAACTTGCAAATGTGGAATAATAAATGCAAGAGGAGTTAATCAACACAATTAAACCAAACGCAAACACAAGATTTTACCCTGGTTCCCCAAACTTGGGTACGTCCAACCACACCAATATTCACTATATTCACATAAAGAGAAGTGAATACAAATCCCACAAATAGATACCTTACACAGAGGATTTTTTCCTACACAAGAACCAAACCAACCCTACACAAGGTCTAAGTCCCACACAGAGAATTACTAACTCCCACACATAGAATTAGGGTTAGCCATACACTAGTGTAGGAGAATTAGGGTTAGCCATACACTAGGACACCAAACTCACACAAAGAGAGTGACTCCCACAAAGAAAGTATCTAATTCCCACAAAGAGAATTAGGGTTTTAAAAAACACAAATCAAAACAAATACTCTTACCTATGCCTTGAGATGCTTACTCATAGATGAATGCAAGGCATGGAAGAGGATCTCCAAGTGTTGAGATTTGCTTGAAAGCACTTGGATGATTTGCCTTGAGCTTGACTTCAATGTATGAAGATGAATACTAGCTCTAAGAGGGAAATAAGAGAGTTTGAGAGTGGCTTAATTTAAACTCTAAAGATTTTCAATAGCATCAAGAAGCTCCAAAGAACTCAGCCCTCTCATATATATAGGAACCCTATAGGAACTCTCAAAATCCAAGAAAATAGCCAAAAGTAGAAAGCTGCAACGACTATATTTTAGGCTGAAACGTCACTGAAAGTCGACAGATAAACAAATGACAGTCGACTGTCCAACAACTAAATAAATCCCAACGGCTATAATCTGAGCCATGACAGTCGACTATAGAAGACTACACAGTCGACTGTAAAATAGGCAGTCGACTGTAAATACTTCATTAGTCGACTGATGCGAAAAGCTCAAGTAGAGTCAATAAAAATTTGACTTGAGTAGTGCACCACGGTCGACTGTAGAAGGCTCGACATGCAACTGGAAACACCTAGTCGACTGTAAAACCTTCATCAGGCGACTGTTGGAGAGCCAGAGACTCCAAATGAGTCTTTGGTCAAGATGAGCCTAATGGGTTGGATTCTATGATAATCCTAAGGCTCACTAAGATGGTTAAATGCATATGCATGAATGAGTAGACCATCTATCAAGGCATTACATAAAACCTAGAATCAAAAAGAGAGAAAGCAATAAATTAAATTACATGGATTACAATGCTTTCCTTAGAATCTATGGCTTCAATCTTGATGCCTTGATACTCCACATTATCTCCAAGCTTTGGCACCCCTTGAATCCAAGCTTTGGCCCTTCTCCACTTGATGTCCATCCTTGCACCAAGTGTTTAGTCTCCAAAATTGATATTCTTGAAAAGTAACTAAGAGACTAAAACAAGAGAGTCATTAGCAACAACATAATGTTGTGATCATCATCAAAATAACATTGGTATGAAACCAATACTCAACAATCTACCCCTTTTTGATGATGACACACATTATGTAAAACATAAAGAGATAAAGCACAATGCCAATGAGCTCCTCATACATATATGCACCACATGAAAAATAAGATACACTAAATACTCATTATACCAAATGAAATAATGAGACCCCATGGTGACATATAATAGTGTGAATTACGTAAACCAATTGCAATAGAAAATAATCATGCACACATGAATGGTTTATACAATCCCCACAAATCTCTCCACATAGATATATCTCTCTCCCAATATGCATATGTTTGAAATACAATATTTACATAACGCATATATCTCTTCCCCTTGACATCGTCAAAAAGGTGGACATCAAAAATATCCCCCCATTGACATCTTAATTAAAGATGTGACAATATGCATGAGTAAAGAAATGTATGATATCAAATTGTAAAAATTTAGTGGGTATCAATCACTATCCCATGCTCCCCCTAGATCATAGAAATGGTCAAATTTTTGACTTCTAGGATCTAATACCAATTGTAAAGTAGTAGAATAAATAATCTCTAACAATTGAGGAAATACCAATTGTAGAAAAAGAATCTTGAAAGATAATCCTCTTTACCAATTGTCAAACATAATTAGAGCCATGGGCCTAAAGTGTATCAAAGCAATAGATATGGAAAAATCAAGCTTCATTGATACACAATGATATTGCCAAACCAAAGTATAACTTGAAATATGTTGGTAATATCAATGAGTCAAGATCAAGACCATAATAACCAATTGTAAATAATGATCTTTATCAAAACCCAAAATAAGAGTTAAAATATGTTTTAAAATATTTTAAACATATTAGATATAATAACTCTTCTATTGTTATACACATGGATCAACAAATGCATGTATACCAATGTATCTCCTAAGGTCCCCATTTTCATGAAAAATAAATTTGAAAACATTTTCAAAATCCTGAAACACACACAAATAATGGGTACGCTAAAAATAAACATTTAAGCACAATACCCATGCAATATGCATATGTATGAGGAACCTAAACATTAGGGAACCAAACCCAAGAGGAGTTTGATTTTATAATGTAATCACTTGAGGTGATCACATCCATAACTAGAGAGTTGATGTAACTATCCCTCTCTTGCACACTACACTTAGTGGGAATCCATAAACTCAAGAATTTCCTAGGCAAATGGTTTGCCTTTGCAAGAGTGGTAGATGTGGCATGCTTAGGTGTAGAAAATATTTTCTTAGCATGCATAGAATGAGGATTTTGCTTCTTAGCAAAAAATGAATGATTTTCATTCTTCCTCATCACCTTGTGGTTTACATGCTTCTTGTTGGTGTTATTGTTATACAAGAAAGCATGGTGATTCTTCTTAGGTGCTTTTACAATATTTCTCGTATTTGCACCAAAAGAAGAATTAGAGGTGTGTTTGGTAATCACACTTGGAGTGTATTGTAGGACCCTGGCTATGGAGAAAACACTAGAAGGGGGGTAGAATAGTGTTTAAGCAATTTAAAAAGATAGTTACACCAATTTAAATGCTAACCAACAATATAGTGCGGAATTAAAATTAAACCCAAATAGATTCAAATTCAAACACAAGGATGTTTCAAGGGTTCGGATTACCCAAGTCACTTCCCGACTTGTTCTCGGTAATCCTACGTCCCTCCCACCAGGATACCTCCGGATACTCAAGTTAGAACCCTAACTTGAGGTTTCCTTAAAACCCATTTGTAGCAACCCTACAAGTGAAATCAAAATACAATCAATTGACCTTGACTCCCACAACTTGGGAGCAAGCAAACCGCTCTCACAACCCGAGAGCAAATTCAAATAACGAAAGTTATGAAATATGAAAGCAACACTTACAATCACCTATGCCTTAAAGTAGAACTTGAAGGAGAAGTGTGTTGTGTGTTGAAGACTCTCTTGGAAGAGAGGAGAAAGTCATTTCTCTTGTCTGCACCAAATGCCTAGAAGATAACTCTTTGGTTCTAGGTTGGAGAGCAAGAGATCAAAAATAGGAATTCTTAGGGCTTTGGATTTGAGAGCTTTAAACTTGAGAATGAAAGCTTGAGATGAGAACTTGGAAGAATTGGTAACCTCTCAATGTAACAGTAGAAGCCCATTATATAGGTTTCTCAAATCCACAAAACAGATTAGGCAAAAATCCTTTTGGAATCTATGAGAAAAATCTCAACGGATAGAACCTGAGCTCGCGACAGTCGACTGTTGAGGAAACCACAGTCGATTGTTGCACAGTCAGCAAGGGTAGGTGAGAATTCATAACTGTAACTTACCACGTGGACAGTTGACAGATGAAGGAGAGACAGTCGACTATTAAACCAACAGGCGACTGTAAGTCCTTCTACAGGAGACTGGCCGTAAGATGGGTAAGTTAAAGAATTCTGGAAAACATCTGGGATAACAGGACAGACGATTGTTGAGGAGTAGACAGTCAATTGTTAATCAGAACAGGCGACTGTAAATCCTTATACAGACGACTGTCAAATACCCTGAGAATTTCCAGAGAGCTAGTCAACAAATTGGCTCACAGACAGACGACTGTTGCCGCATATACAGTCGACTGATCCATTGGACAGTCGACTGTAAATTCAACATTAGTCAACTGGCCATCAAAGACAGATCAATAGATTTTGGGCAGATGACAGACAGGCAACTGATTCACAAAACACAGTCGATTGTCACTTAGACAGGTGATTGTAAATCGTTCACGAGTTGCCTGTGGAAAATAAGACAGCGAAGGCCAAAACTAGATTGTAAAAGTTGTGCATAACAGGCGACTGTAGAACAAAACACATGCGACTATTTTTGAGACACACGACTGTAAAGTGTTCAGCAGTCGACTGTTATAAACAATACAGACACAATCAAAAGAGAAATGAATTGAAGTCTAAGGACAATTGATCTATTGATGTCCTAAGACTGAAATGAGGATGTGTGTGTGCTCCATCAATGTTCTACTTCTAAGCTACATACTAGAAGAGATAAAAGAAGTTTACATTGACGAATTCTCTCTTCTATCCAACGTATGATCTTGAAGTCTTCATGGAGCTTGAAACACCATCCACGATCATCCAATCCATTTCATTTGCCTTCAATCAACTTTGAGTGTCATCCATTGCAAGTAGATCTTCATAATAAGCTTAGGCAATGGATTAACTGTAAAATAGGGGATTAGTCACAAGTATTTATGTTTGCTCATCATTAACACCAAGTAGGGAGAAGTCCAATACGTAACATTCTCCCCCCTTTTGATGATGACAAACAAACATAAACAAAAAGATAAATAATTGTGCGTAATGAAAACTTACTCCCCCTACATAGATGCCAATCAAGTTAGTCAACAAATATTTGGGCATCTATATATCAATTGAAGCAAATGAGTAAGATATGAGTGAATTCAATTCAAGAAATCTAGAAAATAAAAATTCCTATTCATTGTAATCTTACTCCCCCTGAATCTAAGGCAACTTCAATCTTAGATTCAAAGTGTTAGCACATACTTAGCACATTCATTTTGAATCTTGTATGTTTATTTCTCTCCCCCTATGGCATTATCCAAAAAGATGGGAGTAAATAACAACAACAATAATCGTGCTAAATAAGAACTAACAACAATCAAGGAGTATAAAGATATAAAGAATCAAAAATCATAAAATCACATCAAATACTTATGTGAATATAGGAATGGAAGTCAAATATCAACATTTTAGATATACGAAACAAAAATAGTTTCAAAAACGCATCATATCACAGATAGCATGAATAATCCAATATCAAGTCCAAATTGTCTCAAAATCACATTAGAAGAGAATAAATCATTCATGGAGACAATATCACAATCAGCACTCAGATATGATTAACAATTATACATGGTGTGACACATAAGACGAAACAGCAATGTCATATATATATATATTTTTTGACGAATAAAGTTAGTCTTTATTAATACATAAAAATAGGATACAAAGGGGCCTCACAAGCAACAACAAGAAGATTATAAATAGAGAGGGGATAGGGCACAAGCGTCGTCACCCTCTACTAAATATTATCTACCGCTATTACATAGCAAGACAAAACGGAATGTACAAAAATGATACAAAAAAATCCCACCGGATTGTAAGAACAAACACTGAACATATTATAACTATCACGCATCAAATATACCCCAGTTACAGAAAGGCACTGGTTAGAAGCCTCGTCCTTATTCAGATGGCGTAGAGTAGCGCAAACATCCTTTGCTATCTCATCAAACACCACTATCTTTCCTTTGAATTTGTTTTCAAAAATACGCTTGTTGCGCTCCTTCCATATGTGCCATAACATAGAGGATATGGCTGATTTGGCCAACACCTTCAGAGGATCCTTCTTGCTGTATATAGCATTAAATAGGTCACAAACTCCATGAATAGTTTGGGGAATGGGGCCGAAATAGCCCAGCTTCAACATGGACCTAGCTAATATATATTTTGAAAACTCACAATTGAAGAATACATGCGAAATGGTCTCTGGACAACTGTTAGTGCACAGGACGCATGAGGTATCACCAATGATCCCTCTGTTTGCTAGCAGGACTTTCGTTGGTAGTTTATTATTGATAGCTTTGAGCATAGTAAAGGCAAATTTCGGCACATGATAGGGGAACCACACTGAATCATAATAAATAAATGGTGATCTAGCAGCACGCGTGCCATTCCATGCCGCACTTAGGGTGAACGCAAGCCCAGGTAACCACTTCCACTCATCCGGGCCTTCACTTAGGGAAATATTGTACAGTAGGTGCCGCACTCCATCAATAACGGGGTTGTTGCTCCATCCTGTACCCTCCCAGTAGTCACTAACCCGGGCCATTTCATTACCTGTAGCAGGCTCTAGCAACATATGTAAGTGACCATTTGGATGCCAATTATCGTACCAAAAAGATGTCGAATTGCCATCCTTCACCACACGTTTTACAAGCTTTTGGGAATGAGTACGACTTTTCAATAAAAACTTCCATGAACCAGAGTTAGTAGGCCTTGCTTTCGAACAATAAAATCCATAATTAAGTGGCGCATAGCGCTTCCTCATATAATTTGCCCAAATACCTTTAGCAGATAGCGCTCTCCATGTGAGCCGGATGCCGGATGCAACATTTAAATCTTCTAGAGATCTTAGTCCTACTCCTCCTCCTTTTTTGGGGTACACATATCCTTCCAAGCCTAAATATTGAGCTTACCACAGATAAATTTCCTGCAAATAGAGTTGATAGTACGAATAACAGATGGTGGTAGACAATACGCCTGCATCCAGAAAGCCACCATACCATATATAACCGATCGCACCAACTCTATCTTCCCCAAGATAGAAAGGAGGGAGGAAGACCACCCCATTAGTCTTTTTTTCCATTTATCTATGAGTCTGCTGAACAGAGTTGATTTTGGGTATTTTGAGGAGAGCGGGAGTCCCAAATAAATATTGAAAGAGGTAACCATTTTAATACCAAGAATTTCTGAGAGGTTACTTGCATTTTGCACTCCGTTACTGAAGATTGCCGCACTTTTATCCCAATTAATCTGAAGTCTAGAGAAAAGATTGAATCTATGTAACAACTCTTTGAGTCCCTTGAGAGAGTGTCGATTTGCTCGGTAGAAAACCAAGAGATCGTCAGCAAATAGCAGATGGGATATAGCTCCAGTACGACGCATGGGCAGAATAGTACCTAATGATTCAGCTTGGGCCATAAGCAGCGAAAATGTTTCCATCACAAGGACGAAAAGATAGGGCAAAAGGGGATCCCCCTGCCGTATGCCCCTATTGGAGTTGAAGTAGCCAACTGGAGACCCTTCCACAATAACCGAGAACAAGGGGGATGAAATACATATAGTAAGCCAATTGATAAATTTGTGGGAGAATCTCATTTGGTGCAAGATGAAAAAGAGGAATTCTCTATTAACACTGTCGAATGCCTTGCAAAGATCCAGTTTGATACACATCCTGGCCCCCATTGGATTACTAAAGTCACGAATCTGCTCATGAGCAATAAGAGTGCAATCTGCCAGTAACCTTTCTTTTAAAAAAGCAGCCTGATTAGGGGAGATTAAATCTGAGATAACTGGCTTCAATCTGTTGCATAACACTTTACTAATTATTTTATATAAGACATTGCAACAAGCAATAGGTTTGTAGTCACCTAACCCAGTAGCATTAGCATTTTTAAGGACACGGGTTAGAAAAGTGTGCCTCACAGAGGGTGGCAGACATCCAGTAGTGAAGAAAGAAGATACACCAGCTACAACATCCTTTCCTATTACCTCCCATTCCTGTTGGAAAAAATAGGCGTTAAAACCGTCTGGCCATGGGGATTTGTCTTTACCAATTTGAAACACGACACTTTTGATTTCAGAGAAAGAGACTGACCTGTCCAACCAATTTATAGCTTCCTGAGAAAGAATCCGTTTTGGCATTAAGTTTGGGAATACATTCCAGTAATCATCCTGATGATAAAGATTTTTGTAAAAAAGAGATGCCTCAGTACGAAGTATCTCCATATTAGTACTCATGTCCCCTTCAGCGGAGACCAAGTGACTGAGGGAATTATAACACTGTCTAGATTTCATTGTCGCATAGAAAAATTTAGAATTTCTATCCCCCAGCGTCAACCAATTTTGACGACTCTTTTGCCGTAAATCTTCTTCCTCCATATTCAATGACATCCCCAATCTTTGGATAGCTGAAGATTCCAAATGCTACAGGGACGGATCTGAACCAATGATGGGATTAGCTTGAATTGCCTCCAGGCGGTTACAGATCTTGGTAGACTCAAGGGCATTTCTTTGCTCAGTGGACCAAAGTTTCAACCTGTATTTAAGAGTCTTGAGCATAGAGGTAAGCCGCATCAAAGGAGGGGCATCATAGTTTCTGAAATTTGCCCAGGAGCTCCGCACCAAGTCCTTATAGCCTGGCAATGTTACCCAAGAGTTATAGAATCTGAATGGCTTAGGGAAAGAAGTTACTTCATGGAGGAGATAGACCATCAAAGGGGAGTGGTCGCTCGTACTAGCAAGTAGATACTCATAATAAAATTATGGCAAAAGATTAATCCAGCGCGTATTACACAGAATGCGATCAAGACGTGCTGTAATACGTGATCCTCCCACATGTCTGTTATTCCAGCTTTGGTTGCAACCAACACTTTTAAGCTCATTTAGATGGCAGCTTTGGATGCAGGCGTTGAAATTCTCCATAGATACTACGTCTACCGGGCGCCCACCCAATTTCTCATTAGCAATGTCATATATATATATATATATATATATATATATATATATATATATATATATATATATATCTCTCTCTCTCTCTCTCTCTCTCTCTCTCTCTCTCTCTCTCTCTCTCAAAGATGACATGAGTACACAGACATATGGACATCACCATGTCCAACCAAAAATACATCATGATCCAAAAAAATACATCATGATCACAAAAGTACATACATCATCAGATATACATCAGACGTCATCACCAACAATCCATCATCCTAACACGAACACTGATGAACCACTCAACCCAACCAAAAATAGACCAAACAAACTATAGGTCTCCGGGTGAGTGAACAAAAAGTAACAGCAGCAACTTCAGTCAATGTGAATGATGGAGGGGTCCGAAGGATGTCCATAAGAGCGGAACATCAGCCTGGCAGAGCGACGAGTAGGTAAGGCTGGAGTCTTCCTCTTGGAAGACGAAAGATGAAGCACGAGCAGCAGAGGATTCCGCAAGACCATGAACAGGAGTCTGGACAACAGGAGATACATGCACAAAACCTAGAGGAGGAGGAACACCAACAGGGGCAGTATCCTCAGATTTAGAGAACAGAGCCTGAAGCTCGGCGGTAATGGGAAATCCATGAAGCATAAGGGATTTGTATAGAAGCTCCAAAAGAAGATTGAGCTTCTCATCCATAGAAGTAGAAAGCTTCTCGAAAGCGGTGACACGATCACACAACCTACCGAGGAGAAAATCCTCAAGGGGTACTGATGGAGGAGTACGAGGAGGATGATCGGCCGGCGGAGAAGTGTGTTCAGCAACATTATCTAAAGGAATGGATTCACCGAAAATGATATTCAGGAATTCCCCAGAAGATGGAGGTGAGGAGGGAACCGGATCAGTGGGTTGAGAAGAAGGAACCAGATCATCGAGGAAATTGAAAGATCCTTTAGGAAACAGATCTATGAGATCAGTCGACTGAAAGCTTGGTCAAGCAAGTAAAAGAACGATTCCTACAAGAAGTCGGTCTACAGGCGAGCAACATACGAGCAACCAAACGAAGGAGGAAGATCGAGTTGCCATAAAGAAAATCGGGGGAGATATCTACAGAAGATTTCGAGCGGGAAGACGAGCCGTTCAGTCGGAGGAGAGAGAAAACGTGCATCGAAATGAAACTTCTCGATGAATATAAGAAAGAGGGAATTAATCTGGGCCATTGGATCAAAGAATCGACGGCTCAGATCGAAGCAGTGAACCGACACAATAGTAGACAGTCGACTGATGAAGAAAAGTCAGTCGACTGGATGAGGTGATAAGAAATAAGCTCAGGAAGACAAACAGTCGACTGTTGAGTAACATACAGTTGCATTTCCGTGGGACAGTCGACTGTACTATACACATCAGTCGACTGACTGAGAATCAATAAACTTCATCAAAAAGACAGAGAGTACTGGAAAAGATCTCGACCATACTAATTATATATATATAATAGTTATGGTTTTTATGACTATTCTATCTATTGCCTGTCCGAGAGAAGAGTGGCATATGCCATGTATTATCCTTGCTTCGAATAAGAAGAAGTCCTAACTCTCGTACCTATAGGTAAAGACTGACAGCGGTAGATGAGCGCTGTCGTGCAAATGGATCGGTTGCACGTGTATTTAACTAGCTTATGGACGAGGGTCTCTCACTCATCGCTCGCCTCTCTACAATTGATGAAAAACTTAGAAAGAAGAGATCAGAGAATAGCCGTAGGAATGTCTCCAGGCAGTGGCCCAGGTGCCCGCCCCTTGGTCAAAGGGTCTGCTATCATCATGCTGATGCTAATGTGATCTATCGACACTAGAGGATCTTCCACAATTTCCTTAAAAACATAGTACTTTACGTCGTGGTTGTTTTAACCTGCTAGACGACTTGTTGTTGTTGGAGAAGACAAGGGCTGCTGAGTTATCACAGTAGATCTTCAGCGGTCTAGAGATAGTATACCCATCACCTGAGGTCCTGTGATGAAGTTCCTCAGCAAAATAGCCTGGTGGCCTCGTAACAAGCAATATACTCAGCGTGTGTAGAGGAAGAAGCTGTGACCCTTTCTCACTCTTCCACGAAATGGCGCCGCCGGCAAGCAGGTTTATTTCCTGGTGTCCGGGCACCCAGCGATTTGACAAAAATGACAGTCGCCTGATGACCAAAATGCAATCGCCTGTTGAAATAACAGTCGACAGTAAAATTGTCAACAGTCGTCTATGCGAATTATACAAAATTTCTGACTGAGAAAATAGAGTAGGTCAGTCAACTGTCGATGGAAAGACAGTCATCTGTCATGGTCCAAAATGCACAGTGAGATAAGAATCCAGAGGATAAGAACACTCACCCTAGGACCTATACTCTAATCACAAACTCATCATAAAAACAATGTAGAACAGTAAATCAATTGTAACACAAATCTCTAAAACCAATTTCAAAGAAATCATGAAATCACATAAATCTCAATTGCCTTTCTTAAACACATATAATATATCAAATGAAGAAATGCAACATGATGAAATGAGCTCAAAGAGAGTTATAGCATATAAGTGAGCTCCTAAATTTCAGATTCACCCATAATTCCTAATTCTCCACGCAACCTCACAAATGAATCTTCTTTAAGAGGTTTTGTGAAGATGTCGGCAATTTTTTTTGGGTTTCAATATACTCTAAGATGATGTCCTTCTTAGCTACATGATCATTAATAAAATGGTGTCTCACATCTATGTGTTTGGTATGGGAGTGATATACCGGATTCTTGGAAAGACATTTAGCACTTTTGTTATCAACCATGATAGGGCAAGTATCACAATTGACACCATAGTAACTAAGAGTGTGTCTCATCCAAAGAACTTGTGCACATGCAAGACCCGCTGCAATATATTCCGCTTCAGTCGTGGACAATGACACCGAGTTCTGTTTCTTGGAAAACCAAGAAACTAAGGAATTTCCTAGAAAATGGCACGTGCCACTAGTATTTTCCTGTCGGACTTGCACTCGGCAAAGTCGGCATCACTATATGAGATTAACTCATATGTGCTAGATTTAGGGTAAAGTAACCCATAATCTAGAGACTGATTGAGATACCGAAATATTCGTTTAACCGCAATCAAGTGTGACTCCTTAGGTCTAGCTTGATATCTAGCACACAAGCATACAGAAAACATGATATCGGGCCTACTAGCAGTTAAGTAAAGTAAGCTACCGATCATACCTTGATATAGACGAACGTCTACATCTTTTCCGTTTTCATCCTTGTGTAGGTGGGTAGTCGTACTCATGGGAGTCCTTTTACTTGAAGACGATTCCATCCCGAATCGCTTAATAAGCTCCCATGTGTACTTTGTCTGATGTATGAAAGTTCCATTCTCCATTTGTCGAATTTGCAGTCCAAGGAAATAAGTGAGCTCTCCCATGTGGCTCATCTCGAATTCATCCTTCATAGACTTAGAAAATTCTTGACAAAGATTAAAGTTAGTAGAACCGAAAATTATATCGTCTACATAAACTTGAATTAAAAGAATGTCATTTTCATAATATTTAATGAAGAGTGTAAAATCAACTTCTCCTATTTTAAAACCTAAATCCAAAAGAAAGGTCTTGAGTCGATCATACCAAGCTCTAGGAGCTTGTCTCAACCCATACAATGATTTCTTAAGTTTGAAAACATGATTTGGAAATTTTTCATGAATAAAACCGAGAGGTTGAGAAACATATAATTCTTCATTGACAATCCCATTTAAAATGCACATTTAACATCCATCTAAAATAGCTTAAAATTATTATGGGATGCAAAAGATAAAAGCAATCAAATAGCTTCTAATCTAACCACGGGGGCAAAAGATTCTTCGAAATCAATACCTTCCTCTTACCGGTAGCCTTGAGCTACTAACCATGCTTTGTTCCTTGTGATTACCTCGTTCTCATCGGTCTTGTTCTTGAAGATCCACTTGGTCCCAATGACTTGGTGACCACTTGGAAGAGAAACGAGCTCCCAAACTTCATTTCTCTCGAATTGCATTAGTTCTTCTTCCATTGCCACTATCCAAGAGCTATTCTCACAAGCTTCTTGGATGTTCTTTGGCTCAATGGTAGAGACAAATACGCAATGAGAGAATTCTTCAATTCTTGACCTCATTCGAACACCCACACCAATATCTCCAATTATTTCGTTATGTGGATGGTTCCGAACGGTCGGATAAGCTTTGGGTATTCCTACATCACTTGGAACATCTTCAACAATTTCGTTAGTAGTGTTAGTCTCAATAATCGAATCATTAATCTTAACATTACTAAGAGAATCATAAATAGCATCTACACTATCATCATCAACATGAGAAAAAATCAAAATCTTCATAAAATGATACGTGTAGAGATTCCTCAATCGTTGAAGAAGTTTTGTTGTATATCCGGTAGGCTTTGCTACGTGTGGAATATCCAACAAAAATTCCTTCATCGGATCTTGGCTCAAAATTATCTAGATTACCAAAAGTGTTCTTGATAAAACATTTTGAACCAAAAACTCGAAAATATTTTACTTGAGGCTTTTTGTCATAAAACAACTCAAAACAAGTTTTGTTCGTTCGTGGTCTCACTAGGATCCTATTGAGCACATAACATGCCGTGTGCACCGCCTCTGCCCAAAATTGTAGTCCAAGATGACTATCATAGAGCATAGTGCGAGCACACTTAATAAGAGTCCTATTCTTTCTCTCTACAACACCATTTTGTGGTGGTGCCCGAGGGAAGGAAAAGTTATGAGTTATCCTGGTGTCATCACAAAACTTTGTAAAAGTTTCATTCTCGAATTCTCCTCCTTGATCACTACGGATAGTGATAATGGTGGATCCTAAGAGATTCTGAATCTTCTTTGCAAATATGGTAAACTCTTCAAAAGCTTCATTCTTATTAGTTAAGAATGAAACCCAAGTAAATCTTGAAAAGTCGTCAACGACAACTAATCCATAATGAGCATGGCCTAAAGAAGCGGTTCTAGTTGGCCTAAACAAATCTAGATGAAGAAGTTCTAGGGGCCTCTTAGAAGTAATGCCTTCTTTAAGCTTAAACGATGATTTACTAAGTTTACCTCTTTGACACGAATCACAAAAGTTTTTCTTACTAAAAGCAATTTTAGGAAAACCTTTGACTAGATCATGCTTAGCTAACTTATATAAGTGCTTGAAGTGAACATGACCAAAATGGCGATGCCATAGTAGTTGTTCACTTATATTAGCAACTAAGCAATGTTCTACAGTTTTAGGCAAGCTCAAATAATAAATATTTTTACGCCTAATACTGGAAAATAAAACATTCGAATCACAATCAACAATTGTACACAATCCTTCTCCAAAGTTAACCTTGTAACCTTTGTCACAAAGTTGACTAATGGAAATGAGATTGTGACATAAACCACTAACAAGAAATACATTATTAATTAAGGGTTTGGAAGGGTTACCGACAATACCTACTCCAATGATGGTTCCCTTTTGATTACCTCCAAAAGTGATCATTGCACCATCCTTGATTCTAATCACTTCGGAGAGCAATGAGGGATCTCCCGTCATGTGTTTGGAGCAACCACTATCGAGAACCCATCCTTTCCCTTTAGAGCTAGTTTGACCTTTATTGCTCTTCTTCTTTCTCTTGGGTACCTACAAAATATACCATAAGCTCATGGTACCCAATGTTTGTTGGGTCCAAGGGGATTAGCCCTTTGGAAGCCAAGTCCAAGTGGACTTCTGCTTCCCAACATAATTACTATTCTTAATAACATCATGAAAACAGGAATCAACATATGCATTCCTATCATTAGGCTAGTGTTCTTAGGACCCCAAATGGTGTAAATTTTGGGAGTCCTTTTCCTAGTTTCATGCATACTTGTTATATTTCTATGTGGTGCATGCTTCTTAAGAACATGGTTTCTAGCATAGAAATGAGATGGAGGATAAGCATTGAACATACGAGAATGATATGTATGCTTGGGAACATGCATGTTGTATGAATCATATGGGTCATGCATGACATGTGGAGGATTAGCATACATGTAAGAATGATGCTTATGTGCATATGAGTGTTTAGGAGCACGTACATGAGTATTTCTCATGTGTGAATTTGCACGTGTCTGTGGGTGTGGAGCATAAAAAGTGTCATGATTATCCACTTGTGAAGTATGATGTTTTCTAAGTGGATGAAGGTTAGTGTACTTGTAAGCATGGCTTCGCTTTGGTTTTCACCCTTAGTGGGTTTCTTCCGAAAAGGAAGAGAAGGTGATGTGGTGACTTTCTTGGTAGGTTTGCTACCTATAGTGTCTTTGACACCACTTGTGGATGCACCGGAGGATGGACTCACAAAGTCTATAGTGACACCACTATAGGAGGTGCGATCATTGGATGCATTTGCTTTTACGAAACCAAAACCAACACGATATGTGGCCGGAAATTGGTTTACAAGAAAATCGTCCAATTGTCCTTTTCCCTTATTGAATCTCACAATACGGGAGGACATGCGCTCATATTTCTCCTTAAGAGAAGAAATGTTGGTATCCAAGGTGGACACCCGTGCTTTGAGCTCGTGCACTTGAGTTTTAAGAGAATCATTCTCTAAACCCAATTGTGTGTGACATGTGACTAGATCACTATTATCCTTAGGATGTGTTTGATCTAGTTAAGATTTGAGGGCATTCACCTCATCTCTCAAAGTGACATTTTGAGAAGCTAAATTCGCTTTCTCAAGAGTTAAAGTATCAACAATGGTGTCATTGTTGATAATGCATGGAATGGATGACTTGCTAACATTCAATTTCTTTAAGCTAGTATATCTAAGCATTAAAGATTGATATTTAGCAAATAATTCTTCATTTGCAATACGAAGTTCATCCATTGTTACCTCGGTATCATCCGTGTCGGAATCACTCTCATCGGAAAGTGGATCTTCTCGTGCCATGAAACATATGTGGGCGCTCTCACCCTTCTCATCATCGGAATCACTTGATGAGTCCTCACTTGAGTCATCGAATGTACCGACAAGTCCTTTCTTCTTATCTCTCTTATTCTTGTCGGACTTGTGGTACTTCGGAGCCTTCCACTTCTCTTTGTTTTTTAGCATTGGGCAATCCCTCTTGATGTGCCCTGGCGTATTACACTTAAAGCAAAGAGAGGAAGTAGCATTAGTAGACTCAAATCTTTTGTTAGATGGAAATTTACCTTTGCGGAAGAAGCATTGGAACTTCTTCGCCATTTGGGCCATTTCACCCAAATCCATCTCATTCTCTGATTCTTCACTATCGGAGGATGATGAATTGGCGTTGAATGCCAAAGCTTTCTTCTTGACCTCCGAAGAATTCATCATAGCTCGAATCTTTAATCGGTTCTCCCGTCTTACTTCATAAGACATGGGAGTCCCGATAAGATTCACAACTGTGTAATTCTTCAAATATTTAACCTCCTCGATAGCGATAGCTCTTCTTTCCCATTTGGAGGTCATTCCCATGATGATCTTCCTTACCTTTTTAGGTTCGGTGTATGTTTGGCCAAGGGCTTCCAATTCATTGGTGATATCGGTCAAGCGTCCGAACATCGATGCAATGCTCTCATTTTCCTGCATATGAAACAAATCGAAGTTTTGCACGGTAATATATAACTTTGAAAGCTTTACCTTGTTCGTTCACTCATAGGTAACGATGAGATGGTTTCAAATTTGATATGCACTCTTACATGTATATATCTTGTTGAACTCATTCAGGTCCAATGCACAATGAAGAAGGTTCATTGCTTTTGTTTTGTTGACTTCGGCGAATTTCTCAGAAGACGTCCATTTCTCGAAATCTACTTCGGTGGGATCGACGTATTCCTTGTGGAGGGTTCTCCAAAGCGAAACATTCCTTAGGAACGTCTCCATCCTACACTTCCAATAGCCAAAGTTAGTGACATTGAAATATGGAGGACGCACCGTTGATTGACCTTCGAAAAGTGTGGACGCTCCATCACGGTCGTGATTGTTGTACGAAGGCGGCGGAGGAACGTTGTTGTTGTTGGATGCCATAGCTATAACATTGCGCTCTGATACCAATTGTAAGGACCTTGGCTATGGAGAAAACACTAGAAGGGGTTAAATAGTGTTTAAGCAATTTAAAAAGATAGTTATACCAATTTAAATGCTAACCAACAATATAGTGCGAAATTAAAATTAAACCCAAATAGAAATAAATTCAAACACAAGGATGTTTCAAGGGTTCGGATTACCCAAGTCACTTCCGACCTGTTCCCGGTAATCCTACGTCCCTTCCACCCGGATACCTCTGGATACTCAAGTTAGAACCTAAACTTGAGGTTTCCTTAAAACCCACTTGTAGCAACCCTACAAGTGAAATCGAAATACAATCGATTGAACTTGACTCCCATAACTTGGGAGCAAGCAAACCGCTCTCACAACCCGAGAGCAAATTCAAATAACGAAAGTTATGAAATATGAAAGCAACACTTACAATCACATATGCCTTGAAATAGAACTTGAAGGAGAAGTGTGTTGTGTGTTGAAGACTCTCTTGGAAGAGAGGAGAAAGCCCTTTCTCTTGACTGCACCAAATGCCTAGAAGATAACTCTTTGGTTCTAGGTTGGAGAGCAAGGGATCAAAGATAGGAATTCTTAGGGCTTTGGATTTGAGAGTTTTAAACTTGAGAATGAAAGCTTGAGATGAGAACTTGGAAGAATTGGTAACCTCTCAATGTAACAGTAGAAGCCCCTTATATAGGTTTCTCAAATCCACAAAACAGATTAGGAAAAAATCCTTTTGGAATCCATGAGAAAAATCTCAACGGATAGAACCTGAGCTCGCGACAGTCGACTGTTGAGGAAACCACAGTCGACTGTTGCACAGTCAGCAAGGGTAGGTGAGAATTCATAACTGTAACTTACCACGTGGACAGTCGACTGATGAAGGATAGACAGTCGATTGTTAAACCAACAGGCGACTGTAAGTCCTTCTATATGCGACTGTCCGTAAGATGGGTAAGTTAAAGAATTCTGGAAAACATCTAGGATAACATGACAGACGACTGTTGAGGAGAAGATAGTCGACTGTTAATCAGAACAGGTGACTGTAAATCCTTATACAGACGACTATTAAATACCCTGAGAATTTCCAGAGAGCTAGTCAACAAATTGGCTCACAGACAGATGACTGTTGCAGCATATACAGTCGACTGTAAATTCAACATTAGTCCACTGGCCATCAAAGACAGATCAATAGATTTTGGGCAGATGACAGACATGCAACTGATTCACAAAACACAGTCGACTGTCACTTAGACAGGTGATTGTAAATCGTTCATGAGTTGCCTGTGGAAAATAAGATAGCGAAGGCCAAAACTAGATTGTAAAAGTTGTGCATAACTGGCGACTGTAGAACAAAACACAGGTGACTATTTTTGAGACACGCGACTGTAAAGTGTTCAGCAGTCGACTGTTATAAACAATACAGACACAATCAAAAGAGAAATGAATTGAAGTCTAAGGACAATTGATCTATTAATGTCCTAAGACTGAAATGAGGATGTGTGTGTGCTCCATCAATGTTCTACTTCTAAGCTACATACTAGAAGAGATAAAAGAAGTTTACATTGACGAATTCTCTCTTCTATCCAACGTATGATCTTGAAGTCTTCATGGAGCTTGAAACACCATCCACGATCATCCAATCCATTTCATTTGCCTTCAATCAACTTTGAGTGTCATCCATTGCAAGTAGATCTTCATAATAAGCTTAGGTAATGGATTAACTGCAAAATAGGGGATTAGTCACAATTATTTATGTTTGCTCATCATTAGCACCAAGTAGGGAGAAATCCAATACTCAACTTGTTTCCCAAACCTCCTCTATGGTTTGTCGGATGTTGTTTTTCAAGCAAATCGTGGAGTGAATCCCTAGAATAAACAAAGCTTTTGAGATTTTGGGATTCCTCTTCGCATTTCAATGTAAGTTGTTGAGTGCGAGTTTCTAAGCTAAGGTTTTGAGCGACTAATTTTTCATTGGTTATGCTCAAATTCTTAACTTAAGAGAGAAGTGTGTCTCTCTCACTAGTGTCGCAAACATGCAAAGCATCACTATCATTTACGCTTGTAGATTCTAAAGCATGCAACCTACTCATAGCATTTTTAAATTTAGCTTTCAATATAGCATATGAGTCGATGCACTTATGACGCCCCCCGCGAGCGCGTGGCTAGATGTGTGCAACGATAAGATCGGGGGCGTGAGATTTAAATATTTGTAACCGCAAGTGCACGGTGTTGTAGTGTGGCTTGGGGGTCGAACTCAGGGAGGCGTGGATGTGCTTGTGTCAAAGAGGATCAAATTCACCCTATGGGCGAGCTAGCCCGGGTCGGATGATGGGTTGTCACGGTAAATGGAATGCAAGGTATAGACAATATAAAGGAAAAAAACCCGGGACTTTGGTTTCCACCCTATCGTGTGATTCTCGCCGATACGTCCTACGGGTAGAATAGCGATCAGAATTAGGGTCTAATGGTGAGACGTTGCCTCTAAGAGTGGTACTAGCGTCCCATGGGCCCGATATTCCGGTCGGTGCCCAGGATGATACGCCGGACTTCCCGGGTTCGATCAGTGGGCACTCCCGTGTCCATTAACACTGATCGACTCCGGGAGCACTAAGCTCGCAATGATAACTCCCAACGTCTCATCCTGCCGCTCCCGCGCGCTAGTATTCGGCGTCTACGCTAAGGGCTTGAGCTATGGCTAGGGAGTCAACCGCCAAGTTTATTCCCCCTTGGCCCAACGGTCAAAGGCGGTCTTTTTCCCGCCGATGACAATAAAACACCCCGTGTAACCGTTAGATTCCTAATCCCTATCGATTTCCTAGCCCTATGGATGCATCGGGGAGAACCCACGAAGGGGTTTCCACCAAAATCCCAGATTCGGGAACTACTCACACATATTTAGTAAAAAGCGATCTAAACAGAAATCGACCGTAAAAATCATGATCAGACAATAGAAATGCAGTGGTAGTAAAGAAATTAAGATAATACTAAAGTTTGACAAAGATCTGAAAACTTACAAAAACTGGGAAATTACAGCCGTCACAAAATGAAGAAAACAGTAAAAAATAACCAGCTCCTCGTTTCTGGAAAACCTAGGGCTCTATATATAGAAAATGATTTCACCCGATCGATTGACAAGTCAACCGATCGGGTGCCCTGCTTCACTCAATTACAGCGCAATGCGGGACTTCACCCAGTCATCTTCACCCGGTCGGTTGACATATGAATGTGACCGGTTGGATCTTGGTGCCGTCGGGTGAGGAGGCCGGTTGAGCTGACCGTGTCTCGGCTCTGGAGATTCAGCTACATATGAACCGATCAGGTGAAGGTCGCCTGATCGGTTGGCAATCACAATAAAAATCCAGAGAGTTTGAGCTTTTGAACCGGCCTACGAACCAACCGGGTGACTTCTTGTGAGCTCCAAGCTGCGTCCGGGTGGTGCACGCGTGCATCACCCGATCGGTTGAAGATGGCCAACCGATCGGGTGAGGGGCTGAAAGATGATATCATCGTCGTTTGACCCCCTGGATCACGCGTGACTCCTCCCGTTGCTCTGGGGACTTGCGATATCGTCGTTTATGCCCTCTATGCCAGTAAACTCCTGTAAAATACGAAAAACACGGAAAAGTGAAAGAAAACAAGAAAACACGAGAAAACGAATAAAAGACGGCGGTAAAATATGGAAAAACACGGAAGAAAACGTGCGCAAATATATGAAATATAAACGCACGTCAACTTACTTTCCCCATTGGAGACCACATTGAAGCGGTATTCGAGCTCCTCGTATGATAGCTTCTCCTCCTCAACTTCCTCGTCACTTTCCTCCTCACTAGAGCTAGACGAAGACTCTTTCCCCTCTGCCATGAAGCACATTTCCTTGTTGGGGAGAGGTGTGGAGCCGCGGCGCTCTTCTTTAGCAAAAATTCGAAAGTAGGGGTGGATATTGTGGATTAGGGCTAGAAAATTGCGAAATAGGAGAGGGAGAGAGAGAGAGAGAGATGGAGAGATGGAAGGGGGAGGTGGAGAGAGAGGTTAATGGAGGATTGGAGGGAGGAGATTATTGGCCGTTGGGAGCTTGGAGGAGACGAAACGACGGTGAGAAAACGTGATCGGGCGAGGGGATGTGAACCGGTGGGTCGGGGGGATATTTATCGGGTTTAGTCGAACCGGTCGGGTGAGTTGTCACCTTATCGGTTGACTTAGTGGTCGAAAATTTTGGCTGAAGAGTTGCTACAAGTGAACCGGTCGGTTGACATGTCAACCGATCGGTTGACCGCTCCACACATTTTCCCGAGAGTTTAGAGTTTCTCACCCGGTCCCTCAACTGGTCTTGCTTCTTGTCACCCGATCGGTTGCCAAAATTTGAAAATTTCCCGAGAGTTTACCCCATGTCACCCGGTCTGCCAACCGGTCTCTTCTTTCCTCACCCGGTCGGTTCATTTAGTGGCAGACACGGCATTTACCTGATACATCCCAACCGATCGGTTGAGTTATCAACCGATCGGTTGGGGCCTTGTTTTCTGCAAAAAACCACAAATCGCCTAAGTTCCACCACGGAAGTTGTTGCGGTTGGATTTATTTGTAAAAATAGATAAAATAAAATTAAGAAAAAGTCCTAAAAAGTGGAAACAAAAGTTTAGAACATGGGTTGCCTCCCATGAAGCGCTTTTGTTTAACGTCGTTGGCTCGACGCCCGTTGATGATGTTCACGGCGGATGATACGGTTGATGCCCAAAGTGTGGCATCATTTCTGGTTCTCCCTTTGCAGTAGTCGGCAGCGACAAGAGAACTTGCTCGACTACCCTCTCCTTGTTGATAGGATCCGGGGGCTTCTCCCTCAAATTGGCGTCTACCGCCATCTTTTTTAGGATCCGGACCTCATCACCGGTGAGGTCCATAGGCTCTTTCCCCTTTCTCCTCGTAGGAGGAGCCTTAGGGAATCCGGGAGGGATCACATGTCGCGCGACCGCCACATCAGCAACTTCCTTCTTTGGTGAGCCATCTTGCTCTCCAAGATCTCCCAAGTGGTCGGGGGGGTTTCTCAAGAGAATTTCCCATGAGCTCGCCTCCGCAGCTCTCTCTTCTTCCAGCTTCAGCGCATTGATACTAGGATCATCCGAAGGATCGGGATACTTCATCGATAACCCCAAGTCAAATTCGACTCTTTCTTGGCCGACATTGAGGGAAAGCTTCCCATTCTTCACGTCTATCAAAACTCCGGCGGTTGCCATAAAGGGTCGTCCAAGGATAATAGGGGTATGATTGTCTTCCGGCATGTCCATCACCACAAAATCAACCGGTACTTGTACTCCACTCACATCAACGGGGAGGTCATCTACCACTCCCACCGGGTACTTGACCGAACGGTCAGCAAGTTGTAATGTCATGTCGGTGGGCTCCAAGTCTCTTATCCCTATTCTCTTGTATAACGACAGGGGCATTAGACTAACGCTCGCTCCTAGATCGACGAGCGCCCTCTGGATTCGCACTTCCCCAATTGAACAGGGGATGGAGAAACTTCACGGGTCTTTGAGCTTCGGCGGATTTGCTCTCTGAATGAGAGCGCTGCATTCTGCCGTTAGGACGACCTTTTCTTTTCTAGAACCCTTTGTCACCAAATCCTTGAGGAATTTCGCGTAGGAGGGTATCGTCTCTATTGCTTCAAGGAAGGGTATTTGCAGGCTTAGATCTTTAACCATGGCAAAGAATTTGCCATACTTCTTGTCTATTTGGGCCTGGGCTAACCGTTGCGGAAAAGGCACAACGGGCTTGAATACCCGGAGGTTCCCTTCCTCATCCTTTTTCTTCTCCTCTCCATGGGTTCCATCCGGAATAGTTGGCTTTGGCGACGAAGCACCGTCGTCATTTAATTTTTCAATTGGCCGCTCAACGGCCAGTGGTGCTTCCGGTTCCCTGGGTGGCACTCTAGTAGGAATTTGTGTTCCGCTCCTCAAGACGATGGCAGACATGTTTTCATGCTCATGCGTGAGCGCCAAGGTCTGATTTACCCCCCTCGGGTTCACCTCAGGCTGTGGCGGTAATAGATTCTGCGGTCTCTGAAGGTTCGCCACTTGTAACCCCAGCTGGGTCACCTGATCAGTGAGGACTCTCTGTCCCATCTCCAGCTTCAGATTTATCTTCTCCTGGTTGGCGATGTATTGAGTCAAGAGGGACTCAACCGAAGAGATGGCCCTCTACTGGCCATATTGTTGCTGGGTGGGTTGTTGATTTCTTGGAGTGTACTGCTGGTACTGTTGTGGAGGTTGTTGCTGCTGAAATTGCTGCTGAGGCCTAGCCGGCTGATATATCTCCTGTTGTTGCTGAGTCGGCTGTTGATAAGGTGCCCGGTAGCTAAGGTTGGGATGATTTCGGTTGTTTGGAGAGTAGGCCGGGTTGGAGTTGGTTCGTGGTGGAAAAGGCGCATTCCCCGTAGGATTATAAAATAGTGCGCTAGCCTGATCCAACGGTGGTGAGATGTCACAACCGTCGAATTCTCCAAAAACTTCGGATTCCACCGCAGCAATCTGTTGTGTACCGGCGCCACCGGCGCCTACCATCAATGCGGAGATTTGGGTCGACAGCAAGTCAAACTTGCTGGATAATTTGTCGACGTCCTCGACCCTGTGGATGCCTCCAGATCTAGGTGTGGCTCTCTCGTCACACCACCGCTCATTGTTAGATGCCATATTCTCCAGAATCTGTCCGGTATCTTCTTCGCTTCTTGACATAAAGGACCCTCCAGCTGCGGCGTCCATGGACGATTTCAAATCGTCCCTCAACCCATTATAGAACAGATTTATGATCTGCCACTTGGGGAGCTCATGGTGGGGACATCTCCGCTGCATCTCCTTGTATCTCGTCCAAGCTTCATGCAAGGACTCGTGGCTGGCATGGGAGAAGGAGGAGATCTCACTCCTCAGCTTCATGGTCTTCCCTGGAGGAAATAACTTTGTCAGGAAAGCATTTGAGAGCTTCTTCCAGGTGTAGAATGTATTCGGGTCCTTCCCCCTAAGCCACAGCTTGGCCTTATCTCGCAGAGAGAAGGGGAATAGCTTCAGACGGATTGCCTCAGTTGTGACACCGTTTATCCGGAAGGTGTCACATTTCTCCATGAAGGAGTCCAAATGTTCAATCGGGCTCTCCATGGGTGCACCCGAAAATTGATCCTGATGGATCCACGTCACTAAAGATGGCTTAAGCTCGAAGCTTTGAGCCGTAATAGCAGGAGGACGGATGGCAGAGGTGGACTCGATAGATGGCATCGAGTACTCCAGCAGGGACTTGTGAGGTGGGGTGTTTTCCCCCATGGTTTCAGGATCCTCTCTTCTTCGCTTCTCGGCGGCCAAACGCCTTAGGGTGGCGTTTATCTATGGATCAACGGGAATCAAGTCGTCGAGACTTCTTGAAATCCTGCGCATTAAAAACAACAAACACCCGTGAAGCGAAAAGTGGGAAAGAAACAGATAAGATAAGATGAAATAAAAATTAAAATAAGAAAATAAAAAGGAAAAAGAAAGAATGCGAAAATTATTGCGAGGTAGGGATGAGAGCTAGACACAAGGGTTCATGAAATCCTAAAATAACAAGCATGTTGCCTCCCTGGCAACGGCGCCATAAAGCTTGACGCCCCCCGCGAGCGCGTGGCTAGATGTGTGCAACGATAAGATCGGGGGAGTGAGATTTAAATATTTGTAACCGCAAGCGCACGGTGTTGTAGTGTGGCTTGGGGGTCGAACTCAGGGAGGCGTGGATGTGCTTGTGTCAAAGAGGATCAAATTCACCCCATGGGCGAGCTAGCCCGGATCGGATGATGGGTTGTCACGGTAAATGGAATGCAAGGTATAGACAATATAAAGGAAAAAAAACCCGGGACTTTGGTTTCCACCATATCGTGCGATTCTCGCCGATACGGCCTACGGGTAGGATAGCGATCGGAATTAGGGTCTAATGGTGAGACGTTGCCTCTAAGAGTGGTACCAGTGTCCCATGGGCCCGATATTCCGGTCGGTGCCCTGGATGATACGCCGGACTTCCCGGGTTAGATCAGTGGGCACTCCCGTGTCCATTAACACTGATCGACTCCGGGAGCACTAAGCTCGCAACGATAACTCCCAACGTCTCATCCGGCCGCTCCCGCGCGCTAGGATTCGGCGTCTATGCTAAGGGCGTGAGCTATGGCTAGGGAGTCAACCGCCAAGTTTATTCCCCTTGGCCCAACGGTCAAAGGCGGTCTTTTTCCCGTCGATGACAATAAAACACCCCGCGTAACCGTTAGATTCCTAATCCCTATCGATTTCCTAGCCCTATGGATGAATCGGGGAGAACCCACGAAGGGGTTTCCACCATAATCCCAGATTCGGGAACTACTCACATATATTTAGTAAAAAGCGATCTAAACAGAAATCGACCGTAAAAATCATGATCAGACAATAGAAATGTAGTGGTAGTAAAGAAATTAAGATAATACTAAAGTTTGACAAAGATCTGAAAACTTACAAAAACTGGGAAATTACATCCGTCATAAAATGAAGAAAACAGTAAAAAATAACTAGCTCCTCGTTTCTGCAAAACCTAGGGCTCTATATATAGAAAATGATTTCACCCGATCGGTTGGCAAGTCAACCGATCGGGTGACATGCTTCACTCAATTACAGCGCAATGCGGGACTTCACCCGGTCATCTTCACCCGGTCGGTTGACATATGAATGTGACCGGTTGGATCTTGGTGCCGTCGGGTGAGGAGGTCGGTTGAGCTGACCGTGTCTCGGCTCTGGAGATTCAGCTACAGATGAACCGATCGGGTGAAGGTCACCCGATCGGTTGGTAATCACAATAAAAATCCAGAGAGTTTGAGCTTTTGAACCGGCCTACGAACCGACCGGGTGACTTCTTGTGAGCTCCAAGCTGCGTCCGGGTGGTGCACGCGTGCATCACCCGATCGGTTGAAGATGGTCAACCGATCGGGTGAGGGGCAGAAAGATGATATCATCGTCGTTTGACCCCTGGATCACGCGTGACTCCTCCCGTTGCTCCGGGGACTTGCGATATCGTCGTTTTATGCCCCCTATGCCAGTAAACTCCTGCAAAATACGAAAAACACGGAAAAGTGAAAGAAAACAAGAAAACACGAGAAAACGAATAAAAGACGGCGGTAAAATACAGAAAAACACGGAAGAAAACGTGCGCAAATATATGAAATATAAACGCACGTCAACTTACTTTCCCCATTGGAGACCACATTGAAGCGGCATTCGAGCTCCTCGTATGATAGCTTCTCCTCCTCAACTTCCTCGTCACTTTCCTCCTCACTAGAGCTAGACGAAGACTCTTTCCCCTCTGCCATGAAGCACATTTCCTTGTTGGGGTTGAGCCACGCCTCCACCTCTTCATCTCTTGAACTCGATGAGATTGATGAAGACTCATCAAAAGCCGAGAAGCACATATGAGCTTGCGCATTGTCATCCTCTTCCTCATCACTTGATGTGTCCTCATCGGAGTCATCAAATGTGCCGACAAGTCCCTTCTTTTGGGGTTCTTGAACTTGGACCTGTCCTTCCAATGCTTTTTCCCTTTACCCTTATAAGTCTCTTTGGTGGGTTTGGAAGGGCATTCGGTAGAGCGATGACCTTTTCCACTGCAAGTGTAACAAGTAGGAATCTTGTTAGAGTTGCAGGCAAACTTTGAAGAAGATTTACCTTGCTTGCTTTTGAGGAATGCTCTTAGTTGTGTGGCAAGCTCCACGATTTCATCTCCACTAGCCTCATCTTCTTCATCTTCTTCACTAGGAGCTTCTTGATGGAATTTCTTGCTCCATTTGATTGGCTCCTCCTTGGCATGGAATACAACCCCCTTTTGCTTCTCTGGCTTCTCGGTCTTGGTTGGTTGAATCGCATTCTTGTGTTGAAGCTTCACTTCGTATGCCATGAGATTCCCAACGCACTCCTCAACGGTATATTTGGATGTGTCGTTAGACTCCAAAATCACGTTGGCCTTTGCCTCCCATTTGGGTGTAAGAGAGTCAAGTATCTTCTCCACTCGATCCTCTTGGAAAATCACATTCCCAAGTCCTTCCAAAGCGTTCTCGATGTCTGTGAACCTTATGAACATTTCTAAGATGCTTTCTCCTCCTGCATCTTAAACATTTCATATTTAGATCTAAACACACTTTGTTTAGATTGCTTTACCTTGGATGTCCCTTCAAAAGTAATCTCCAAGATATGCCAAATTTCGTTTGCCGATTTGTATATGAAGATGCGTTGAACTCATTCGAAGTGAGGGGGCAATGAAATGCATTCATAGCCCTCGCATTGACTCTGATTGAGTGCTTCTCCGCCTTAGTTCTTGAAGCCGCTGGTGAAGTAGGCTCCTTAAATGTCAACTCCGTGATGTTCCAAAGGTCTTGACCCTTCATGTAGATCATTATCCTGATCTTCCAACTTGGGTAGTTGGTTCTGTTGAAGAGCGGGGGGGGGTCGAACGGTCGAGTGACCTTCTTCATGAGACGCGGATGTAGCGTTGAATGCCATCGTTGCAGCATGCTATAACCTCGCTCTGATACCAATTGTAAGGATCGCCTTATCCTTGCAATACTAACAACAACACACTAGAGGAGGGGTGAATAATGTAATGGTAATAAATTGTGCAATTAAAATTAAACTTGCAAATGCGAAATAATAAATGCAAGTGGAGTTAATCAATACAATTAAACCAAACGCAAACACAAGATTTTACACTGGTTTCCCAAACTTGGGTATGTCCAGCCACACCAATATTCACTATATTACCCATAAAGAGAAGTGAATACAAATCCCACAAAGAGATACCTCAAATAGAGGATTTTGTCCTACACAAGAACCAAACCAACCCTACACAAGGGTCTAACTCCCATACAGAAAATTACTAACTCCCACACAGAGAATTAGGGTTAGCCATACACTAGGACACCAAACTCCCTCAAAGAGAGTGACTCCCACAAAGAGAGTATCTAATTCCCACAAAGAGAATTAGGGTTTCAAAGAAACACAAAGTAAAACAAATACACTTACCTATGCCTTGAGATGCTTACTTATAGGTGAATACAAGGCATGGAAGAGGATCTCCAAGTGTTGAGATTTGCTTGAAAGCACTTGGTGTTGGATCTGGATCGTAGCCTAGAGGGGGGGGGGGTGAATAGGCTAATAAAAATTCTCGTACAACCCACGAGAAATCCCATGCAGTTATAAGCACAGACAAGGTAATAAAATAGCAATCACAGAGTACACACAGATATACCCTGGTTCGGTCGTCCCCACAACCTACTCCAGCCCCCGAAAGCAAATACTAGATAGATATGTAATCCTGTACAGCTACAATGAGTCAAGATCCCAAATCTACTCTCACCTAGCTTGTACGCATACCACGTGCTCTACACTCTCAATCTAGTCAGATGCTCTCCCGCCGTGATGACTCCCAAAGTCGTCAGGTCCCCAAAAAGTCACACAAAAGGTAAAGTTTCCCCTACGAAGATCTAACACAAATACTACACAATATAATAAACAAGAGAGTTTAGAATGCTCAGATCGTGTAGCGGTGTCGTCTTCGTCAATCAGCACGGGGTCAGATCAATCTGACAAGTAGTAGTCCCCTCTGAAATTTCTAGTCCCAAGTCCCCAACCGCTTGCGCTCTTGATTTTATTATCCAAACTCGCAGCTTGGTGTGATTGGCTTGATGGCTTGCAAAACTTCGGCTGACGTTTTTGTGGATCTTCAATCTGAAGTGCTTCTTCAAAAATAATTCGGCCTCTTCTTTATATTTTTTGTGTGCCTTTTCTTTTTGGGTTCTGAAGGAGAGAACACAAAAAGTTAATAATATTTCCTTTGCACAGAACCTAATAGAAATGGGATCAAAGTCAGAGAAATTTCCCCTCCCTCAAAAAGAACTTGTGCGGCTCTCAGAAAAGCAAACCCATCTTTTTTTTGCTTGGCTTCAATTGCATCTTGCGTCAGGTTCCTGCAAAAACAAAGGGAATAAAAGTTAATGCTTTAAACAATTAATTATGTGATGCCTCTTACCCTTTTTGCTTGACAAAAATTTCGGCCTGCTTTTTTTGAAGATGCAAAAACTATAAACCCCAACACCAAAAATTAATGGCCCCTCTCAAATAATTGTGCTTCCCACTTTGCTCTTGGTTGAGGATGAGTGCGCCGGCCCTGGGAATTTTTGTGCTTGGGGTTGTTCAACACACAAACTTTGATGACCTCTCAAAATCAATAGAACCCCAAAGAAAATATATGGCCGGCTCTCTCAAGGGGTTGTAAAAAAAAGTGTTGCCTCACAAAAAGAATGACGCAAGAGCCTTTGTCTTGTAAAAATTTTTCATTGGCCTTGGGAAAAAAAATAACTATGGACGGCTCACCTTTTTGATTGCCGCAAGAGGGATTTTATTAGGGTTATGGAGAAGGCTTTATATAAGGATTCCAATAGGGCTTTGTGCAAGAGAGAAATCCTAAAGTGTAGGGATTTGGAATTTCAATAAGACTTGATTCTATGACTTTGCACCACAAATAGAAGATTTGATTTTATCAAGTTGGGGTTTGGATAGGAGATTAATAGAAGCAAATATTCTTAATTGATTTGTTCTAATCCCAACTTGATTTGAATTGATCCCTCCTCATCTCTTCATCTTGACCAAGTCAACTTTGCTATGTGTATAGCACTTTGACTAAATCCAATTGCTTGGTGCCTAGCAATTTCTCCATCTTGTATGTGTATAGCAACTTGTCCAACACATTAATTTACGTTCTCGCCATTCCTGCACGCACTTAACACACACATCAAATCGTTCACAAATGTTTGTCATCATCAAACAATAAATCCTAGATCGTTGTATCTAACAATCTCCCCCTTTTGATGATGACAAACCTACACAAGATTTGCACTTAAGGATTTAACCAATATCATCGTGATGTGTGTGTGGTGGAGGGGTGTATGCAAAACAAGTATAATACATGATGTTCAAGAACACACGCATGCAATACAATAGCACTAGTATGTTTACCATGCTCCCCCTATTTTCATGCTCCCCCTTGAACATGTATTCACCCAACAAATAATACCAACATGCTCCCCCTATTTTCATGCTCCCCTTTGAACATGTATTCACCCAACAAATAATACCACAAGAAAACAAGTATTTCCAAATCTTTTCTTAACACTTTTCTCCCCCTTTATCATCATCAAAAGTGTATTCATGAAGATTAAAACATATCACATGCAAAACGAGAGCATATTAACTATAACTAGCATTTGCATGTCGTCACTCCATAGTTAGCACTTCAAATCCAATGATAATGATAATTAGAATTCAACACCATCGTGTAGGTGCAATTATTAAACATAGAAGTACAAAGGGAGATACTTTTACAAATTCAACCAAATCAATCCAACATTTTCCAAAATAACTTTGTATCACCTAGGTTTGATTTTCCCCACCTCATTAAAAATGAGTTCAAGTTATCACACCCCAAAACATAGCCTAAAAGGACTCTTAGATGTGGGGGTGACATTGCTTGACGAGTAAAAACACCAACGCTAAAGATTACCCGTAAAGCTTATGTTGGATACTCGTGGGTAGTGTATTTGCCATGAATTGTATCCATTTTTCATACTGAGCAATTTTCATTTTTTTTCTTTCATATTCATTTCCTTTGTTTTGTGCTCAATTTTTTATTCATGGCAACTCACATCATATCCCATAGATTTTTTCAGTTAATAATCCTCCTACTTTCACTTTCCACTATTCATAAATAGTATCTCTAAATGTACGACATAGTCTAATATTCGTGGTAGTGAGAGTAGGTGTAGAAATCATATTATTAAAGCATTGAACTTGGCATGCCTATTATTGAAATAAAACATATGCATGTAGCAAAAATAATAATACTACAATTTCTACATAGATATGTTCATCATTCAGTTGTAGCACTAGAATGATGCAAAGAGGAAGATATGCAATAAGCTCATTTTTTTTGCTTTTGTCTTTTCCATTTTTTTTGGTTTTATAAAGATCTAAAAACACACTAAAACAATCAAGCAAACAAAAACAAAAACAAATAAAATCCAAGCACACAAAAATGTTAACAAAAAAATGCTATGAAGGTACGCATTAAGTTCAAAGAATGAGATATACCTTTACGTCGCTATTTGACTAAGGAGCTAAAATAATGAGACTCTCAATTTATCGCTCCTCGCCAAATTTCCGTCTCACCTACAAAATAGGTGTTGTGTGTGACCTTAGAATCCAACAAGGTCCACTAGTGTTAGTCAACAAAGATTTAGGGACCCATATTTGTTTGAATTTAATATTAGAGTTCCTATATTTGCAATGATATGATGTGTGACCAACACTATCACATGTAAAACACTTTGCATAAACATTTTTAGCAATGGAAGGCACATTGTGAAATTTTTTATACTTAGGCTTTTCAACATTTTTAGCGCTAAATCCAAGTCCTCGTCTATTATTGCCATAAAGTTGATTTCCAAGAATAATGTCCAAATTTTGTTTTCCAATGGAAAATCTCTTTAATGACAATTCTAGGGAGGTGACTTTGGATTTTAAGATATCGTTTTCATTCACAAGCAAGGTGCATTTACTAATGAAAGCTCGCTTATTTTCCTCTTCTTTCTTTCCAAAATCCCTCATTTTTTCTTTAAGTTCAAGATTTAGCATGTTAATCTTTTCAGAAAGCAATTCATTTTCAGCTTCAAGCTTTATCTTATCTAGCTTATACATGCTAATATCCTTTAATAAAGCGGGACATGAAAGACAATCAGTTTTTTCAGGTAAGCTAGCTTTCTCTTTTTCTAACATGGTAATGGTAGCTTTGCATGCAACAAGCTCTTGTTTAAGATTTTTCATTTCTATAGACATGTCATACTCAGTTTGTTGCATATCAAAGTTATCATTCCTATAACTATCCACATCAGCTTCTAGCTCATTAATTCTACATTGCATTCCTTTACAGATTTCTAAAAGTTCAGCTTTAGTGGGAGATTCTACCTCATTATGTTTGGCCATTAATGCCATGCAGGAGTGGGCTTCATGTTCCTCCTCCTCATCCTCAGCTTCGCTATCCATGTCCCACGTCAGCACTTTCGTTTTTCCTTTTGCAACTTGAGCTGTGTATTGTTGTGGGCAATCTTTTATGTGATGTCCCTTTTTCCTGCATTTAAAACATTCATTTCTATTAATAGCTTTTTGATCAGAGGAATTTCTACCAAAATTGGAATTATTAGAACGAATGAACCTTTTTCCCATCTCAACTCTTCCTTGATCAGTCTGAATGTATCTCCTGAAGTTTCTGACCATTAGGGCTTGCTCTTCATCAAGATCGTCGTCGTTAGCTTGCAGAGCTAATGGTGTGGAGGCTTTGGTCTTCTCTTCAGGTTTCTCTCTAGCTTCTATACTCTGCAACTCAAGCTCGTGTGACATTAGGTTGCCTATCAAGTCCTCTACTTTCATTGTTGATAAGTCCTTAGCTTCTTGAATAGCAGTGACTTTAGGCCTGAACGAGCTTGGTAGCACCCTTAAGATCTTTCGTACCTGTTCATGGCTAGAGTATGGCTTACCGAGGGAACTGGATTTGTAGACGATGTCCATGAACCTCGCAAACATCTCTTTCATAAATTCTGTGGGTAGCATGCGGAAGCTCTCATATTCTGTGCTCAGCAACGCAAGTCTGGATTCCTACACTTGCGATGTTCCCTCGTGTGTCACCTCCAGAGAATGCCAGATTTCATGCGCAGTTAGAAAATGTGAGATACAATTAAACTCAGATTTATCAAGAGAGCATATAAGCGCATTCATTGCTTTACCATTAAGAGTATAAAGTTTCTTATCATCTAAATCCCACTTGTCTTTAGGTTTAATCATAACAGTGTCGTCAATTTTAATAGTGGGTAGACTATAACCATTTTCAACAATATCACACACATCATAATCTACGACACCAAATAGATTTTCATCCTAGCCTTTCAATATGCAAAGTCTACACCGTTAAACTTAGGGGGACGGGCTATAGACTGACCTTCAGCAAAAGCACAATCAGATATATTCATGGTCATCTAAAAATCTAGACTAGATCCTCTAAACTGGCTCTGATACCACTTGTTGGATCTGGATCGTAGCCTAGAGGGGGGGTGAATAGGCTAATAAAAATTCTCGTGCAACCCACGAGAAATCCCACGCAGTTATAAGCACAAACAAGCTAATAAAATAGCAATCACAGAATACGCATAGATATACCCTGGTTCGGTCGTCCCCACGACCTACTCCAGCCCCCGAAAGCAAATACTAGATAGATATGTAATCCTGTACAGCTACAATGAGTCAAGATCCCAAATCTACTCTCACCTAGCTCGTACGCACATCACGTGCTCTACACTCTCAATCTAGTCAAATGCTCTCCCGCCGTGACGACTCCTAAAGTCGTCAGGTCCCCAAAAAGTAACACAAAAGGTAAAGTTTCCCCTACAAAGATCTAACACAAATACTACATAATATAATAAACAAGAGAGTTTAGAATGCTCAGATCGTGTAGCGGTGTCGTCTTCGTCAATCAGCATGGGGTCAGATCAATCTGACAAGTAGTAGTCCCCTCTGAAATTTCTAGTCCCAAGTCCCCAACCGCTTGCGCTCTTGATTTTATTCTCCAAACTCACAGCTTGGTGTGATTGGCTTGATGGCTTGCAAAACTTCGGCTGACGTTCTTGTGGATCTTCAATCTGAAGTGCTTCTTCAAAAATAATTCGGCCTCTTCTTTATATTTTTTGTGTGCCTTTTCTTTTTGGGTTCTGAAGGAGAGAACACAAAAAGTTAATAATATTTCCTTTGCACAGAACCTAATAGAAATGGGATCAAAGTCAGAGAAATTTCCCCTCCCTCAAAAAGAACTTGTGCGGCTCTCAGAAAAGCAAACCCATCTTTTTTTTGCTTGGCTTCAATTGCATCTTGCGTCAGGTTCCTGTAAAAACAAAGGGAATAAAAGTTAGTGCTTTAAACAATTAATTATGTGATGCCTCTTACCCTTTTTGCTTGACAAAAATTTCGGCCTGCTTTTTTTTGAAGATGCAAAAATTATAAACCCCAACACCAAAAATTAATGGCCCCTCTCAAATAATTGTGCTTCCCACTTTGCTCTTGGTTGAGGATGAGTGCACCGGCCCTGGGAATTTTTGTGCTTGCGGTTGTTCAACACACAAACTTTGATGACCTCTCAAAATCAAAAAAACCCCAAAGAAAATATATGGCAGGCTCTCTCAAGGGGTTGTAAAAAACAAAGTGCTGCCTCACAAAAAGAATGACGCAAGAGCCTTTGTCTTGTAAAAATTTTTCATTGGCCTTGGGAAAAAAATAATTATGGCTGGCTCACCTTTTTGATTGTCGCAAGAGGGATTTTATTAGGTTTATGGAGAAGGCTTTATATAAGGATTCCAATAGGGCTTTGTGCAAGAGAGAAATCCTAAAGTGTAGGGATTTGGAATTTCAATAAGACTTGATTCTATCACTTTGCACCACAAATAAGAGATTTGATTTTATCAAGTTGGGGTTTGGATAAGAGATTAATAGAAGCAAATATTCTTAATTGATTTGTTCTAATCCCAACTTGATTTGAATTGATCTCTCCTCATCTCTTCATCTTGACCAAGTCAACTTTGCTATGTGTATAGCACTTTGACTAAATCCAATTGCTTGGTGCCTAGAAATTTCTCCATCTTGTATGTGTATAGCAACTTGTCCAACACATTAATTTACGTTCTCGCCATTCCTGCATGCACTTAACCCACACATCAAATCATTCACAAATGTTTGTCATCATCAAACAATAAATCCTAGATCGTTGTATCTCACACTTGGATGATTTCCCTTGAGCTTGACTTCAATGCATGAAGAGAATACTAGCTCTAAGAGGGAAATGAGAGAGTTTGAGAGTGGATTAATTTAATCTCTAAAGATTTTCAATAGCATCAAGAAGCTCCAATGAACTCAGCCCTCTCATATATATATAGGAACTCTATATGAACTCTCATAAGCCAAGAAAACAACCAAAAGCAAAAAGCTGCAACGGCTAGATTTTAGGCTGAAACGTCACTGACAGTTGACTGATGAACAAATGACAGTCGACTGTCCAACGGCTCTAATCTGAGTCATGACAGTCGACTGTAGAAGACTACACAGTCGACTGTAAAATAGACAGTCGACTGTATATCCTTCATCAGGCGACTGCTGCAGGGGATGGAATAAAACAGAGAGTTGCAACTTACTCCCAGTATGCATACATGCGACTGATGAACAAATGACACTCGATTGTAAAGTAGACATGCGACTATTAATCCTTTATCAGTTGACTACTGTATGAGATGGAATTAAATAGAGAGATGCAATTTTCGCACTTACGCCTTTCAGACGACTGTTGACCATTTCACATGCTACTGTAAATATACAGGCAACTGTAAATACTTCTTCAGTCGACTGATGCAAAAATCTCAAGTAGAGTCAATAAAAAGTTGCTTGAGCAGTGCACCACAGTCGACTGTAGAAGGCTTGACATGCGACTGGAAATCACCCAGTCGACTGTAAAACCTTCATCAGGCGACTGTTGGAGAGCCAAAGACTCCAAATGAGTCTTTGGTCAAGATGAGCCTAATGGGTTGGATTCTATGATAATCCTAAGGCTCACTAAGATGGTTAAATGCATATGCATGAATGAGTAGACCATCTATCAAGGCATTTCAAAAACCTAGACTCAAAAAGAGAGAAATTAATAAATGAAATTACATGGATTACAATGCTTTCCTTAGAGTCTATGGCTTCAATCTTGATGCCTTAATGCTCCCCATCATCTCCGAGCTTTGGCACCCCTTGAGTCCAAGCTTCGACCCTTCTCCACTTGATGTCCATCCTTGCACCAAGTGTTTAGTCTCCAAAAATGATATTCTTGAAAAGTAACTACGAGATTAAAACAAGAGAGTCATTAGCAACAACATAATGTTGTGATCATCATCAAAATAACATTGGTATGAAACACCAATACTCAACAGAGTTTGGTTACCAGCATGTAGAAGAACAAAGAGTGGGCTATGGAGCCGGGTCTGATCGACAATCTGAGATCCAAAGTTGGAGCCGATCAGATCCCCAAATTTCAGAGAAATTACGTCCGCCTTGACTAGTAAATCCGGGTGTGGGGAGGGACGAGCAGGTTCATCGTCCTGGCGACCGGGAAGTTGGGGTTTATGTCAAAGCCTCCCAACGAGGGCTTCGATTTCCCATGCATCCTTTTATATGCTACTTTATGTGCACCCTAAACATTTCTCTCTGCCAGCTGATGCCGAACACCATAGGTGCATTGATGGGCTTTATTGCTCTGTGCGTAATGAAAGGAATTGAACCGTCACTAAGACTGTTCAATTACTTCTTCTCGATTCCTCCGCTCAAGACTCCGGTCTGGTATATGATAACAGCCAGTCGAGGCAGGAAGCTGTTTGATGACCTGCCTTCCTCTAATTCCAAATAGAAAGAGGAGTTCGTGTTTGTGGTCTTTCAAGGAGAGGCGAGCTTCTGCACTTAGGCCCTGCCGAGGACAAGCCTTTGTCTGGAGCAGAGAAGGAAGTTGCCAACACATCGTTGAGTTTGCCAGAAAATGTGAGGAAGACAAAGTGGATGTGGTCTGACTTGGTGTTGCACCAGACCGTATGGACGAAAGGTCGATTCGGTCATGCCTATCAACTATTCGATCTTCATTCTCTGACTCAACTTGTTTTTCTTCTGCAGGCATAGTCGGTCTGGAGTACCAGGTGGACCCTACGTTGAGAGAGGGAGTCGAGGCTTCTATCAGAGAAGTTGAGGAGAGCATGTTATCTCCTCAAGTGCCATCTTTGGGAGGAAGGATGGCTCGATCGTCAGAGAAACAACCCATTATCGCTGAGGGGGATACTCAGGTGGCACGTCTCTAACAGAAGAAAAAGGAGAAGCCCCCACTGAATTTGAGGTGGTGGCAATTGAGGGAAGTAAGAGGAGGAGGCGGCGGCTTTGCCTTTGTAACTCGGAGCCATCTGGGTCGGCTGAAGCCATTGAGCAGATCCCTCAACAAGAGCGGGGAACTCTTCTAGATGGAGACTCGGGGGAGACCCGAGTCCCTCCAGAGCTTCTTCTACACGAGGATTCCTGGCCTTGCAGAGGCCTATTCCCTCTCGTGCCTTTATCTAAAGACATTCCTGATGAATTCAGACCAATTTTGTTAGAGAATCGGTCTCCTCAGGCTCCATTTGACTATCCCACGGAGGAACTGGTTCAAATGGAGTTTTCGATGAGGAGAGATGATAATGCCCTTCTTGAGTGCGGGATCGCCTCTCGGATTGTTGAAAATGCGACCCTACCGCAGGATAGGGCCGTTGTAGAGAGGGTTGATTATGACAGGCTTGCGTCGATGGCCGTCCACGCTAATGTCCAGGTAACTATTGCTTCAGCCTCCATTGTAGGTGATACAGGCATGGATGTTGACTATCATGCCTTATTTGCAGGCTCTCGTGGCCACTGCTACATTGTGTCAACATGCTCCGCTGGTAGCTAACCATGAAGTCACCCTTGCGGACGCTAAGAGGGATGTGGAAAAGTCTTAGGCTGAGCTGGACAGAATATGGCTTCTGTGCAGACTGAGACTAAACCACATTCAGTAGCTCGAGCATGACATATGCGAGTCTCGTAAGAGAGAAACCAACCAAATTGCCTTGAGGGAGCGGGTGGAGAAAGCTCTGCTGGAGGAGAAGGCCAACACCAAGGCCATAGCAGAGAGGGCGGTTCAGGAATTCAAGGATTCATTTCCCGATGTCGATGAGCTATACACATAAGGCTAGGAACGATGTCGATCGGAAGTGAAGGACCGATTCCCTGACCTCTTCGCTGAGATCGATCGGTTCCCGGTGTTGTTCCTGGATATCGATGATGATGATCAGAGTCAGGGCATGAGGGAGGCCACTCCATCAGCGAAGTTGTCACCACGACGGGTGACGATGTAGGTGCTGGTGCTTCGGGAGATCAAGAGCATGCGGCCGCGCTTGGGGGAGATCAAGGCCCTAGCCAGCCATTGTAGAATCTTGACACTTCTCTTACCCTGCTATAATTTACAAATGTATAGGGAGGTAATTGAGATGTAAACGAAAACAATTTTGAAGTGTAGTGTCCAAAATTTTTGGCTCGTATCACTTTGTTTGTCATCGCTCATATTGTGCAGTCATAATGCCTGATGGCCCCTTTCGACGGTTTAGATCCTTGCCCAAGATGATCGGGGTTAAGCCATTGAACCATGTTAGAAATAGACCACTCTGTTTAGTGGCGATGGAGCGATTCCCTTGACTTACGGCTGCGACACATTAGGGTCGTTTAGTGGCAAAGGGGTGGCCCTTCGACTTACGATTGACGACACATTAGGGTCGTTTAGTGGCGAAAGTGGTGGCCCTTCGACTTACGGCTGACGAAAAGAGAGAGTCATTCAGTGGCGAACGGATGGCCCTTCGACTTACGGCTGACGACACGTTCGGCGTGTTCAATGGCGAAGGGGCAGCCCTTCGACTTACATATGATGATGCGAGAGAGTCATTCAGTGGTGAAGGGGTGGCCCCTTCGACTTACGGCTAACGATGCAAGAGAGTCGTTCAGTGGAAAAAGGGTGGCCCTTCGACTTATGGCTGACGACGCGAGAGAATCGTTCAGTGGCGAAGGGGTGGCCCCTTCGACTTACGGCTGACAACGTGAGAGATTCGTTCAGTGGTGAAGGGGTGGCCTCTTTGACTTATGGCTGATGTCGTTCAGTGACGAAGGGGTGGTCCCTTCGACTTACGGCTGATGACGCGAGAAAGTCATTCAGTGGAGAAAGGGTGGCCCTTCCACTTAGGACTGACAACGCGAGAGAGTGGTTCAGTGGCGAAGGGGTGGCCGCTTCGACTTATGGCTGACGACGCGAGAGAGTCGTTCAGTGGCAAAGGGGTGGCTTCTTTGAATTACGGCTGACGACACGATAGAGTCGTTCAGTGGCGAAGGGGTATCCTTTCCACTTATGACTGACGATGCGGGAGAGTCATTCAGTGGCGAAGGGGTTGTCCCTTCGACTTACGTCTGACGATGCGAGAGAGTCGTTTAGTGGCGAATGGGTGGCCCCTTCGACTTACGGCTGACAACGCGAGAGAGTATTTCAGTGACAAAGGGGTGGCCTTTCAACTTACGGCTGACGATAGGAGAGATTCGTTCAGTGGCAAACGGATGGCCCCTTCAACTTACGGCTGATGACGCGAGAGAGCCGTTCAGTGGCAAAGGGGTGGCCCCTTCGACTTACGGCTGTCGACGTGAGAGAGTCATTTAGTGGCGAAGGAGTGGCCCTTCAACTTACGGCTGTCAACACAAGAGAGTCGACTTACAGCTGACGACATGTTAGGTTGTTCAATGGCAAAAGGGTGGCCCTTTGACTTATGGCTAATGACACGAGAGAGTCGTTCAATGGGTGGCCCCTTCGACTTATGGATGATGACGCGAGAGAGTCGTTCAGTGGCGAATGGTTGGCCCTTCAACTTACGGTTGACGACGCAATAGAGTCGTTCAATGGCAACAGGGTGGCCCTTTGACTTACGGCTGACGACATGTTAGGGTCTTTCATTGGCGAAGGGGTGGCCCTTCGACTTACAGCTGACGACGTGAGAGAGTCGTTCAGTGGCAAAGTGGTGGCCTCTTCGACTTACGATTGATAACATGAGAGAGTCGTTCAATGGTGAAGGGGTGGCCCTTTGACGTACGGCTGACGACACGTTAAGGGTTACAAGGGTTTCATCAATATGAGTTTGGTTCATCTAGGTTTCCTCTAGGATATGATTATTTTTGTGGAGAGTCTGATGGGACTCTTTTCATAAAATTCATAAATGCTCTATTGAAGAAAGTTGTTTCGAAAAGTAAGCAGAATTTATTTGATGAAAAACATGCTTTATTGAAGAAAGTAAAAAGCATATAGGAATTTCTGAATTTCGTCGGGGGTTGCTTTCGTACCATGTTTTTTATTCGACCTTGAGCTCAGAGGCTTTATTAGTCGACCACCTTAGTGACGGGTGACCCCGTCATTTTGCCCTTTTGCTTCGAGGTCCCCTCCTTGCTGGATTGATCATTGACCAGGTTTTTGGGATGCCCACGCTTAACTAGTGCATCGATCCCCTTTTTGCGCATCCAGCAGACGTTGGTATCATGTCCATAGTCGTTGTTGTACTTGCAGAACTTGAGGTCGTCCCTTTTCTTAAATTTGCCTTTCTTGGCAGATTCTTGGACTAGTTCTTCTCGTGGGGAATAAGCGAGAACCTCCGTCTTGGGTGCACTTGGACTCGCATAAGTTGGGTGCTCCTTGCCCTGAGGACTCGTCTCTCTCGACCTCTTGTCCCGAGATTCCTGGCGAGGGGTTTCCTGAGTTGATTTTTCCCATCTGGTGTCTCCACAGTGGGCAGGGGTGCCTTTCCCAGTAGCTTCAGTCGGTTTCTCCACTTCATCAGAGATGATGAACCAATATGATATATTGAACATCTCCGTGAGATTGTTCGGCGGGAACTGGTGGAGCACCCTTCGCAAATGTTTGTCCCACGCCGCTTGAGTGAAAGCCGTAATGAAGGTTACATCTCGCGTCTCCTTTACTTCGAGCCTTTCGTCATTGAATCGCTGGATGAAAGCTCGGATTGATTCCTTATCCTTCTACTTGAACGTAAAGAGTTAGGAGGACTTGCTCTTGGGGCATCGACCTGCAACGAATTGCTTGCAGAACAAATCGACCAATTCGTCAAACAACTGGATACAGCCGTCGAGTAATCCATCGTACCAGCCTTCTGCCCTCTTGAAAAGGATAGTGTGGATAGCTCGGCAGAGGTACAGCTCATCGGCCCCATGAAGCAGCATTACATTTAGATACTTACGGATGTGCGACCATGGGTCGCCTCTACCGTCCTATGCTGGCAAGTCGGAGAGCTTGAACTTCTGAAGAGAAGGAGCGAGGTGATGTTGTCCTTCAATGGGGTTTGTCGAAGTGCCGACTGGATGAGTAGGGATCTCCCTTCCCCACCTTGCACATATGTAGCTCCTGAGGATCGGTTTGGGATTTCATCCCACCTCCCATATCCACCTGTAAGATTGAGAAAGTTGTAACCTGGGGGACCTCGTATATTATTGTAAGGACACTGTGCTATGAAGAGGAAACACTAGGAGGGAGGGTGAATAGTGTTTTATAGAATTATAAGGAATTTACACCAAATAAAACCCTAATTAACCAACAAATACGGAATTAAAGAAATGATCAACAACACAAGGAAGAATGCAATGCAAACATGCAATGTATCCTGGTTCGGTGCCACCCAAGTCAAACCCGACTTGTTACCGGTTCCCTAATCCAGTAATACTCGAGATCATACTCGGATACTCTAGTAAATACCACTAGAGCTTTCCTTTAGCCCACTTGTGGAAACCCCAACAAGTGTAATCGAACTACAATCGATGTTTGTGTATCCCACAACCCGGGAACACGCAAATAGCTTAATCCCACAATTTGGAACTAAGCACACTCTCACAAACCGAGAGCAAAACCTATCCTTGACTGTCGCAACTTGGGATCAAGCCAACCCTCTCACCAACCGAGAGTACTCAACAAATTAGAAGTATTGAGAATGAAATATACAACTTGAAATACACTTACCTATGCCTTGAATAAGAACTTACTTGTAAAGGCTATAGTGTGTGTGAAGTGCTCAATGAGGGAGGAGATATCCCTAGAGATGCTTGCCCAAAGATGAAAGCAAATCCAGCTTAGATGTGTGCCTTAGAGCATTGAGTGCAAGAGAGAATTAGAGAGCACTTGAGAGGAGAAAGAGGCTTGAAAATGAGACTTGAATGTTTTCTTAAGAGGCCAAGAAGATCTCACATATTAAGCCTATCTCCTATATATAATAGCTCAAGGGAAGCCCAAAACCCCAAGCAAAAAGGCCCAAAAACTGATCTGCCAACGGCTATAAACTCGCAGAAAACGACTCGGACAGTCGACTGTAGAAGGGGTACAGTCGACTGTTCCACTGTAGCCAACGCCTATAAATGAAAAATATTAGCAGGACATAGGATGGACAGTCGACTGTAGAAGGATGACCAGTCGACTGTCCACCTGGGCAGTCGACTTTTCAGCCTTCAACAGTCGGCTGTTCGAGGGACAGAATCTGCAGATTTCAGTATAGCTGATCACTAAAATGGCCATATCTTTCACTACAGATATCAAATTGGAGTGATTCAAATTGCATTGGAAAGCTAACAAAATTTTATTTCAAATGAACTTTTAATGACAAAATTCAATCTACAGAAAAATTGACAGCACTTTGAATCTGACTGATAGGTGCAGAAAATCTGCAATCGGCTCACGAAAACAGTCATAACTTGAACTACAGATATCCAATTTGAGTAATTCAAGTTGGGTTGAAAAACTTAGAGAGTTAGTTAACTACTGCAAGTGGTTTGGATGAAAAATTCTAACTACAGAAAAATTGGAATCAGTTTGAAGACAGACTGGTCAGAAAAACAGAATACATCTTCAAACAGATTTGGTCTCTGTTTAAAGACAGTCGACTGCTGAAGGAAAACCAGTCGACTGGTGATCCTTCATCAGTCACCTGGTGATCCTTCATCAGGCCCCTGTTTTGAGTCAAAAGTTCAGATTCAAGTTTTCAAAGCCTAGAAGCGAAAAGGGTCAACTAGAGGCTATACTAATGATGTGTATAGGTGGGGTATGTGCCTCTAAGTAGTTCTAATTCAAGTTTTAACATTCTAAGACTCACCAAGAAATAAGTAATAAATGTTACAATGAATATCCTTACTTCTTCATGGTCTTGAGTCTTTTAGTTGTATGTCTAGAATGTCTCCAACGTCATCTAGTCTTTGATCCTCAAGATGTTCTTTGAAGCTTTTGAATCATCCATTCCTTTCTTCTCTTTGGATTGAATCTCTATTCATTTGTTGATGCCATTAGCTTGAGGTTTGAGGTAGCCTTTGAGTTCTTCAAGCCAATGCTTCACCTTTGTTGATCTACCAAGTTCTCCACTTGAATCAACACATGTAGTCACTTTTGATCTTTTTTGAATCTAATTGGTGACTCTTTAGCTAACTGCAATTACATGGGTTAATCACAATGATTTATATTTGATCATCATCAAAACCAAGGTGGAGAGTCCAATACTCAACATTCTCCCCCTTTTTTATGATGACAAACCAACTATAAACAAAATAAATAATTGTGCAATAAATATTCTTACTCCCCCTGCAATGATGCCAATCAAGTTAATATCAATAATCAATAGCATCATTCAATATTTAATACTGTGTGTATCACATGAGGTTGTGTATATATCGCATGAATGACCAAAAATAATATGCATACACAATACAAATCATATAGGTGATACACATCATAAACATGAGCATGATTACCAACATATACCGAATGTAATCAATATAAACCAAGGTAATCACCAATGCTCCCCCTGAATCATATGCATGATCAATTATACATAAAGGCTCTATGATTCAAGTTATCGTTTAACACTCAACATTTAATTAGCACAAAGCACATCCTTTGTTTAAGTCTCTCCCCCTTTGGCATTATCCAAAAAAACATAGGGGTATAGAAACAACAAATGCAAAAATAGAGTGGAAAACTATATCTAATGTAAACTAATAAAGGTATATCTATTGTAAACTATATAAGTTACCAATTGAAAACAAGATATCAAAATAAAGATTGCAAGAGCAAATATCCAACAACAATTCAACCACCCTCAATTATCACAAATAGATAAGCAATAAGCATAGTGTGATAAAAGGCTACAATACATACTAATTGTAAACAACAGTGTGAGCAGTGTTAGAAATGTGACAATAGCATAATTAGCAATAGCAACTAGCTGTAAACATGATAACAAAATATGGATAATAATGCAAAAATCAAGACATCACTTGTGAAAGAAAAAACAAGTGATCATATAGTGTCAAGTGCACAAACAAGCTCAATTATCACAAAATTTATAACATTAAGCATAATGTGATATACTGTTTTTGAGCAAGGGCATGACATATGACATGAACATGATTAAATATATAATGGTGGAATCAATATCATCACAATGACATAGATCAACAAATAATATCAATAAACTGAGATCTAAGCCAAACATAGCAAAAAAATGCAACATACATGACTATGGAAATTTTTAGCCATATATACAAAGTTATGTTATGAAATAATAACTCAAATTAAGTTCTAATGATCATAATACCAATGAACTAATCAATACATGTCAAAATATATCAATAAAAAGTGAAGTGACAACAAGTGGTGAAAATATGATCAAAAGGACATGAATACTATCACAATCATGGTTATGAACTCATTACTCAAAATAAATATCACAATTATGGTTATGAACTCATTACTCAAAATAAATATCACAATCATGGTTATGAACTCATTACTCAAAATAAATTCTAATGAGCATACTAACATACTCAAAGCATCATATACTGTAATTAAATCAAATGATCACATCTAGCACAAACCATCTCAAAGATCTCATAAAAGAGTGAAAATAGACGTATGAGATGTGAGATGACAAAAATTAAGTATAATGGCATGTGCTAAACTCCACAAAATATCTCCAAAACTAAGCATACCAAATCTAAGTGAAGAATGCGATGTGGGGGTGACAAGGTGATAAAAATGTATGAATATCAAATATCAAAATCATGCAAAAGTGTTATGCCAAATAGAGATAGTAACTTAATAAAACTTGTGGCATACACAATTCTAGCACACTAGCATACTAATTGAAACAATGTTCAAAAGAATCATAGTACTAGCATGCATTCCAGAATAGATACTCACAGAATGAGTCAATGATAAGCATGGAATGCCATGAGCATAAGCAAGATAAGCACTATATCATAAGCTCAAAACTAGCATCAAACAAGAGCATGTAAAGATGATATCCAATATAAATAGTCTAACAAAGTATGCAAATTAGGCAAATAATGTCAAAATCATGACATCACTTGTGAAGGAAACCAAGTGAACAAATAGAGACATGATCTCATCCTAGCTCAATTATCACAAAGGATTCAACATGATGCAAAATGTGACAAAACATCTTTTGAGCAAAGGCATGGAGTTTGACATTAGCAAAGATATAAGACATAATGAAGATAGTCTACGTTCAAAGTCACAAGGTAGGACATGAACGAATAAAGTTACCAAGAGCATTGCATGCATGCATACCGATTGTGCGAATAGAACAAAAGCTTATGTAATCACAATTTAATCGGAGGTAGCATTAATGAAGTCATAGTGCATCAGGATATATTCATGGAAGAATATCTATGACAAAATATACATATCATTATACACAATATAAAACTTATATGATCTTGTATAGCACAAATTATCTCTAACATCTCATAAAAATAGCATAAAATATGAGCAAGAGATGAGAGATGACATAGTGAGAAATATAGCATGAAGACCACTAAACAATATGCCTGAGTGTTATGTCACTTGTGAAAATATCATACATGAAAGATTTAGCTATAGACATGAAAGATCTGTCGAATAAAATTATAGCTAAACATCAGTCATGAAGTAATTAAAATGAAAAGTAACTTACATCGATAACCCCAAATCATACCAATACGTCTCAAAAAGATAATCATACCAACTGTAAGAAACGTATGAGATGTGTGGTGATACAATGAACAAATATGCATAAAGATCCTAAATCAATTAATCTTATTCAAGGCAAGAATTATATATAACATGATGAAGTATAGTATGCCATAGGGAAATGAAAGATTAGATTTGGAGATTTAGGCTTTTGAATGAAATGAGAGCTTGAGCCTTGAAATCAAAACAATAGAGTTTAGAGGGTTCCAAGAGATCTCAAATAGAATAGTGAAAGCACTATTTATAAGATCTCTAAACACCCCAAAACAATTTACCCAAAACCTTCAACACAATCAGCTAGAAAAAGGCTCAATGACTAAAAATCCTGACAAGACAGGCTGATGAAGGATCACCAGGCGTCTGTGTGGCAGAAGTGCGAGAGTTGCCAAAATCAACAAATCTGGGTAAGCAAGGACAGGCGACAGATGTGGTATCTACGGGCGCCTGTGCCATGGGCAGGCGACTGTGCAACCAACATCAGTCGTCTGATCGAATGACAACAAGTTAGGGGTCTTTGGACAATATAGAGACATGCGATTGACTAACAAGTCACAGGCGCCTGCAAGGAGCCAGGTGCATGTACATTGTAGAGAAGTCGCCAGTTAGAAATAGATAATGAAAACCCAAAGTATGTAACCAAAAATGTGTGCATGACAGACGACTGTAGAACAAATCACAGGCGCCTGTAAGGAGACAGGCGCCTGAAACTTGTTCAGCAGTCGCCTGAAAATCAACCAAAATGCACATGTTAGGAAAGTAATGAATGATTCTACTAGAATGGCATGACATATCATGATATGATCTAAATAATCCATGACATAATCATCTATGAAAATTAGGTACAAGTGGTAGAATCCAAGCAACAATGAATCTTAAATGAAAGAATTGAAAGGTTTTCATTGAATGTTAAGATCTAAATACTTTTAATAGAATCTAATAATCAAACAAGCATGTCATACACATCAGTTATCATATCCACAATTTTTAACAATCTTCACAAAGAACCAGGCATGTGAGTAATGAGATGTGTAATGACAACGTGTTCCAAAGATATGAAAATCAATAAGCAACTAACCAACTCATTATATGAATGTTATAGCTACCATGATACATGAGTCACAATAAGACATATATGGCATACATGAACATGGTAGTCACATAAACAAACAATCTCCATAATAAGACATATATGGCATACATGGGCATGGTAGTTATATAAACAAACAATCTCCATAATAAGACATATATTGCATACATGGGCATGGTAGTCACATAATCAAACAATCTCCATGAGGGTGTGACATGAATGAGCTAATGAAGAAGTATGCTATATTACACAAATCCAATATATTAAAATACCAATTGTACTAAACACATACTTACAACCATTTAGCTCTCCCTATGTGTGTGCATCTCCAAAGCACCATCCTCTCCTTTAAATCGATCTTTCATTTGTAAACCAAGGAGTGTGTAGGGTAGGCATCATGTACAACAATCTGACAATTAAACAATTGGTGGTATCCAAAAACTTTTTGGATCCAAGGGCTTAACGAACAAAATCAAGTAGTCCAATAACCAAATATATACCAATTATAAATAACAATCATCAATAAAAATGCATGACATGCATTGATAGGAGTTATTATAATCATGAAAATCATACACAAAGAAATTAACAATTCTCAACCATTTGGAATTTAGATATACCTAGACTAAGAATTCCTATGCATATGATTTAATCATAATACATAATACACGCAACATCTCTATGAATACACACATCTAATACAATAGTGTGTGCTAGAAAGATTCCCCGTTCAATATGCATATGTGCACAAAATAAACATTCACGGCACAACTTATATTGATGGATGTCATGAAAAGTAATACCACAAAGAGTGTGCATGAAAAGTATATGGTATAATTTTTCATAACCAAATTTCTCTTTCCCTTTGGCATATCAACCAGAAGGAAATGTGCAAATTGATAATCTCCAAGGGTTAGGGAAACCTACTAATTAATATGTACAACATAATATGAAATATGTCATATAAATGAAAATAATATGATATCAATCAAACATTTTATGCTCCTACATAATCATACAAAATATGCAAATTTGGGAGTAATGGACGAACTCACATATATATGGGTACAAAAAGTAATTATACACGCATGGTACCCAAGCAATGAAGTGCAATAAGAATGAGTTAGCAAGGTGGAAATCAAACAATGACTAAGTTTAATTTTTATATATAGTCACATGAGAATATGTCATTCCTAATATACGATTCTATATATGTGTTCCTATCATACCTAGAAACATTCTTAGGAATCCACAAAGTTAGTGATTTGGGATTCTTAAGGAGAGGTTGTGTAGTAGCATGTGTAGGAAGTTGGGATGCACGCTAGGTGAAACATAGATATTAGTGTGTCCTGTGTGTGAAACATGCAAATGAGCATTAATTTTAACATGAAAATTTTTAAGTCACATGTTATAAATAATCCTTGAATAAACATATGAATATGGATTATTAATACACAATGCACATGAGTCAAGAATTTGACAAAATGACATACATAGACATGAATGGCATAAATGCCACATAATATGCAAACATAGGATATGCATGAGATAGTCTCAAACACAAAGTGACATCTACATGCATCCAACACACATAGATACCAAATGTAAGAATATACTTACAACATTAAGCTCCACCTACTTTGGTGCATCACTTAAGCACCATCAACTCCATTTGAATGGAAATCATTGCAAATCAAGGAGTTGGTAAAGTTAGTATCCCAAACTGGATTGAACCTAGAAAATATAATTTTGGTATCCAAAAACGTTTTTGGATCCTATGGGTTAGGCAACAAATTTAAAATACTAAATTCAAATAATTGTAACCCATATCCTAATGTAATCATACACAATGTTCATGATACATGTAATCATGTCATTTGATAAATATTAACCATATACATGCATGTACCAATTGTACCAAAAGTAAATATGTGTATTAATCCAAAAGCATGGCATGTAACACATGCAACAAAACATAAATATGAACGAAATCATGTATTGCATGAGAAAGTATTAAATATTCTAGACATGAAAAACCTAAACATAATGATGTGCTAATAATCAAACAATGGAAATCAAATTCAATAAGAATTTAAGTTTCCAACAAATATGAGCATCCAAGACATGTTGGGTACACATTCTTAACACAAATAATGCAAACTAAAGAATAAACCAATTCTTAACCCAAATGATTTGGTACCCATAAAATGAATATAAACTTATGGTACCAAGCATGTTGGGTCAACGGAAACTAATCCTTTGGAAACCAAGTCCAAGAGGACCTTGATTTCCCAACATAATCATCATTAAAAATAATATCATGAATATACGATTGCACATACATATCCTTAGCATGATTGCTAATGTTCTTAGGACCCCAAATAGTGTATGTTTTGGGTATCCTATTCTTATTGGTTGCATGCACAAAAGGTTAATCTCTACGTGGTGCATGTGGCCTAGGAACATGTGATTTAGCAAGAGCATGTGGATATGTGTGTGGAACATTGTGTTATGCTAAAGCATGATGATGGGCATGTGATCTATGGTGTGGTGTTGCATACATACGTGGATGAACATGAGGTGCATATGCATGAAGATGGTCATGATAATAAGCATGCGTACGTGGATGCGATGTATGATCATGAGCATGTGAAGGTGCATAAGCATGAGTACGTGCATGAGAGTGTATCAAATGAGTGTTTGCACGAGCTCGTGGGTGTGAAATATAAAAACTATCATTTGTAGGAATGTGAGGAATGGATGCATTCCTACGAGTATTGGTGTATATGAATGCATGTCCCTTCCTTTGATGTCCACCCTTGGTGGGTTTCTTTGCAAAGGAGGGAGGAATATGAGTGGTGGTTTCTTTAGTAGTAGAACTACTCAAGTTGTTATAGACACCACTCGTGGATGCACCGGAGGATGGCCTCACAAAATCTATAGTTACTTCACTATAGGAGGTGCGTGCATTGGATGCACTTGCCTTAGAATAACCAAGGCCAACACGATGGTTTTTCGGTAGTTGATTCTTTAGCAAATCATCCAAATTGTCCTTTCCCTTATTGAATCTCTCAACAATGGAGGACATGAGCTCATATTTCTCCGAAATTGAAGAAATAGTGGCATTCAAGGTGGATGCATGTGTGGTGAGCTCGTGCACTTGGGATTTGAGAGCCTCATTCTCAATGCCCAAACCAGTGTTTTCAGATTGAAGATTTTTAATCTCAAGATCGTTATTATCCACAATGGAAACACGATCAAGTTGAGATTTGAGGGACTCCACCTCTTTTCTCAACATGCCATTTTGTGTAAGCAAACTTGCTTTCTCAATGGCGAGTGTCTCAATAATGGTGTCATTGTTTGAGGTACTACATGTAGATGTGTTAGTGAGACTAGCAATCTTATTCTTAGCAACACAATATTTATGCATAATCTTTTGATATTTATCAAATAATTGTTCATTTGCAATTCTAAGATCATCCAGTGTTACCTATTCATCGTCGCGATCACTTCCATTAGAATCAATTGATTCGTCACTAGAATCACCCATAGTGGCATCCTCTTGTGCCATCAAACCCATGAATGGATCCCTTTCATCATTGGAGGAATAATACTTTGAGGTGAACTCTTCTTGCTCCGCTAGCATGTTCCATATTTGATATGCCATTGTTGCCTTGGACACACGCATAAGAATGTCAGAAGTTAAATAATCAAGCAAGATGTCCATTACCTCTTCATGTTTCTCCTCCAATTCTTTTTGCTCATTTGTCCATTCATGTTCGGAAGTGGTAGGTGCACGAAGGGGCTTCTCCACAAGCTTCCAATAATCATCATCAATGGATTGAACATAAGCCTTCATATTTACACACCAAATTGGATAGTTGGATCCAATGAGAAATGGTGGAGTAGGCCTTTGTGTGTTGTTGTTGTTGGTTGACATAGCTATTACCTCGCTCTGATACCAATTGTAAGGACCATGTGCTATGAGGAAGAAACACTAGAGGGGGGGTTAATAGTGTTTTATAGAATTATAAGGAATTTACACCAAATAAAACCCTAATTAACCAACAAATGTGGAATTAAAGAAATGATCAACAACACAAGGAAGAATGTAATGCAAACATGCAATGTATCCTGGTTCGGTGCCACCCAAGTCAAACCCGACTTGTTACCGGTGCCTTAATCCAGCAACACCCGAGATCATACTCAGATACTCTAGTAAATACCACTAGAGCTTTCCTTTAGCCCACTTGTGGAAACCCCAACAAGTGCAATCGACCTACAATCGATGTCTGTGTATCCCACAACCCGTGAACACGCAAATACCTTAATTCCACAACTTGGAACTAAGCACACTCTCACAAACCGAGAGCAAAAACTATCCTTGACTCTCACAACTTGGGATCAAGCCAACCCTCTCACCAACCGAGAGTACTCAACAAATTAGAAGTATTGAGAATGAAATATACAACTTGAAATACACTTACCTATGCCTTGAATAAGAACTTACTTATAAAGGCTATAGTGTGTGTGAAGTGCTCAATGAGGGAGGAGAAATCCCTTGAGATGATGGCCCAAAGATGAAAGCAAATCCAGCTTAGATGTGTGCTTTAGAGCATTGAGGGTAAGAGAGAATTAGAGAGCACTTGAGAGGAGAAAGAGGCTTGAAAATGAGACTTGAATGTTTTCTTAAGAGGCCAAAAAGATCTCACATATTAAGCCTATCTCCTATATATAATAGCTCAAGGGAAGCCCAAAACCCCAAGCAAAAAGACCCAAAAACTGATCTGCCAACGGCTATAAACGGGCTGAAAACGACTCGGACAGTCGACTGTAGAAGGGGGGACAGTCGACTGTTCCACTATAGCCAACGCCTATAGACTGAAAAATACTGGCAGGAAAGAGGATGGACAGTCCACTGTAGAAGGATGACCAGTCGACAGTCCACCTGGGCAGTCGACTGTTCAGCCTTCAACAGTCGGTTGTTCGAGGGACAGAATCTGCAGATTTCAGTATAGCTGATCACTAAAACGGCCATATCTTCCACTACAGATATCCAATTGGAGTGATTCAAATTTCATTGGAAATCTAACAAAATTATCTTTCAAATGAGCTTTGAATGGATGCAAAATTCAATCTATAGAAAAACTGACAGCACTTTGAATCTGACTGATAGGTGCAGGAAATCTGTTATCGGCTCACGAAAACAGTCATAACTTGAACTACAGATATCCGATTGGAGTAATTCAAGTTGGGTTGGAAAACTTAGAGAGTTAGTTAACTACTGCATGTAGTTTGGATGAAAAATTCCAACTACGGAAAAATTGGCATCAATTTGAAGACAAACTGGTCAGAAAAATAGAATACAGCTTCAAACAGATTTGGTCTCTGTTTAAAGACAGTCGACTGCTGAAGGAAAACCGGTCGAGTGGTGATCCTTCGTCTGTCACCTGGTGATCCTTCATCTGGCCCCTGTTTTGAGTCAAAAGTTCAGATTCAAGTTTTCAAAGCCTAGAAGCGAAAAGGGTCAACTAGAGGCTATACTAATGATGTGTATAGGTGGTGTATGCGCCTCTAAGTAGTTCTAATTCAAGGCTTAACATTCTAAGACTCACAAAGAAGTAAGTAATAAAGATTACAATGAATATCCTTACTTCTTCATGGTCTTGAGTCTTTTAGTTGTATGTCTAGAATGTCTCCAACATCATCTAGTCTTTGATCCTCAAGATGTTCTTTAAAGCTTTTGAATCATCCATTCCTTTCTTCTCTTTGGATTGAATCTCCATTCATTTGTTGATGCCATTAGCTTGAGGTTTGAGGTAGCCTTTGAGTTCTTCAAGCCAATGCTTCACCTTTGTTGATCTACCAAGTTCTCCACTTGAATCAACATGTGTAGTCACTTTTGATCTTTTTGAATCTAATTGGTGACTCTTTAGCTAACTGTAATCACATGGGTTAATCACAATGATTTATATTTGATCACCATAAAAACCAAGGTGGAGAGTCCAATACTAAACATTCTCCCCCTTTTTATGATGACAAACCAAATATAAACAAAATAAATAATTGTGCATTAAATATACTTACTCTCCCTGCAATCCAATCAAGTTAATATCAATAATCAATAGCATCATTCAGCATTTAATACTGTGTGTATCACATGAGATTGTGTATATATCGCATGAATGATCAAAAATAATATGCATACACAATACAAATCATATAGGTGATACACATCATAAACATGAGCATGATTACCAATATATACCTAATGTAATCAATATAAACCACGGTAAATACCAATGCTCCCCCTGAATCATATGCATGATCAATTATACATAAAGGTTCTATGATTCAAGTTATTGTTTAACACTCAACATTTAATTAGCACAAAGCACATCCTTTGTTTATTTCTCTCCCCCTTTGGCATTATCCAAAAGGCATGGGGGTATAGAAAGAACAAATGCAAAAATAGAGTGGAAAACTATATCCAATGTAACTAATAAAGGTATATCTAATGTAAACTATATAAGTTACCAATTGAAAACAAGATATTAAAATAAAGATATCAATTGCAAGAGCAAATATCCAACTACAACTCAACCACCCTCAATTATCACAAATAGATAAGCAATAATCATAGTGTGATAAAAGGCTACAATACATACTAATTGTAAACAGTAGTGTGAGCAGTGTTAGAAATGTGACAATTGCATAATTAGCAGTAGCTACTAGCTGTAAACATGATAACAAAATATGGATAACAATGCAAAAATCAAGACATCACTTGTGAAAGAAAAAACAAGTGATCATATAGTTTCAAGTACACAAAAAAGCTCAATTATCACAAAATTTATAACATTAAGCATAATGTGATAGACTGTTCTTGAGCAAGGGCATGACATATGACATGAACATGATTAAATACATAATGGTGGAATCAATATCATCACAATGACATAGATCAACAAATAATATCAATAAACTGAGATCTAAACCAAACATAGCAAAAAAATGCAACAAACATGACTATGGAAATTTTTAGCCATGTGTACAAAGTTATGTTATGAAATAATAACTCAAATTAAGTGCTAATAATCATAATACCAATGAACAAATCACTACATGTCAAAATATATCAATTAAAAGTGAAGTGACAACAAGTGGTAAAAATATGATCAAAAGGACATGAATAATATCACAATCATAGTTATGAACTCATTACTCAAAATAAATATCACAATCATGGTTATGAACTCATTACTCAAAATAAATTCTAATTAGCATACTAACATACTCAAAGCATCATATACTGTAATTACATCAAATGATCACATCTAGCACAAACCATCTCAAAGATCTCATAAAAGAGTGAAAATAGACGTGTGAGATGTGAGATGACAAAAATTAAGTATAATGGCATGTGCTAAACTCCACAAAACATCTCCAAAAGTAAGCACACCAAATCTAAGTGAAGAATACGATGTGGGGTGACAAGGTGATAAAAATGTATGAATATCAAATATCAAAATCATGCAAAAGTGTTATGCCAAATAGAGATAGTAACTTCATAAACCTTATGTCATACACAATTCTAGCACACTAGGATACTAATTGAAACAATGTTCAAAAGAACCATAGTACTAACATGCATACCAGAATAGATACTCACAGAATGAGTCAATGATAAGCATGGAATGCCATGAGCATAAGCAAGATAAGCACTCATAAGCTCAAAACTAGCATCAAACAAGAGCATGTAAAGATGATATCCAATATAAATATTCTAACAAAGTATGCAAAGTAGTCAAATAATGTCAAGATCATGACATCACTTGTGAAGGAAACCAAGTGAACAAATAGAGATATGATCTCATCCTAGCTCAATTATTACAACGGATTCAACATGATTCGAAATGTGACAAAATGTCTTTTGATCAAAGGCATGGAGTTTGACATTAGCGAAGATATAAGACATAATGAATATAGTCTACGTTCAAAGTCACAAGGTAGGACATGAACGAATAAAATTACCATGAGCATTGCATGCATGCATACCGATTGTGCGAATAGAACAAAAGCTTATGTAATAACAATTTAATCGGAGGTAGCATTAATGAAGTCATAGTGCATCAGGATATATTCATGGAAGAATATCTATGACAAAATTTACATATCATTATACACAATATAAAACTTATATGATCTTGTATAGCACAAATTATCTCTAACATCTCATAAAATAGCATAAAATATGAGTAAGAGATGAGAGATGACATAGTGAGAAATATAGCATGAAGATCACTAACCAATATGCATGAGTGTTATGTCACTTGTGAAAATATCATACATGAAAGATTTATCTATAGACATGAAAGATCTCTCGAATAAAATTATAGCTAAACATCAGTCATGAAGTAATTAAAATGAAAAGTAACATACATTGATTACCCCAAATCATACCAATACGTCTCATAAAGATAATCATACCAACTGTAAGAAACGTATGAGATGTGTGGTGATACAATGAACAAATATGCATAAAGATCCTAAATCAATTAATCTTATTCATGGCTTGACTTTTATATAACATGATGAAGTATAGCATGCCATAGGGAAATGAAAGATTAGATTTGGAGATTTAGGGCTTTTGAATGAAATGAGAGCTTGAGCCTTGAAATCAAATCAATAGAGTTTAGAGGGTTCCAAGAGATGTCAAATAGAACTGTAAAAGCACTATTTATAAGATCTCTAAACACCCCAAAACAATTTACCCAAAACCTTCAACACAATCAGCTGGAAAAAGGCTCAATGACTAAAAATCCTGACAAGACAGACGACTGATGAAGGATCAGCGGGCGTCTGTGTGGCAGAAGTACGAGCGTTGCCAAAATCAAGAAATATGAGTAAGCAAGGACAAGTGACTGATGTGGTATCTACAGACGCCTGTGCCATGGGCAGGCGACTATGAAACCAACATCAGTCGTCTGATCAAATGATGACAAGTTAGGGATCTTTGGGTAATAGAGAGACAGGCGACTAACTAACAAGTCACAGGCGCCTGCAAGGAGCCAGGCGCATGTACATTATAGAGAAGTCGCCTGTTAGAAAAGGACAATGAAAACCCAAAGTATCTAACCAAAAACGTGTGCATGACAGACGACTGTAGAACAAATCACATAAGCCTGTAAGGAGACATGCGCCTGAAACTTGTTCAGCAGTCGCCTGAAAATCAACCAAAATGCACATGCTAGGGAAGTAATGAATGATTCTACTAGAATGGCATGACATATCATGATATGATCTAAATAATCCATGAAGATAATCATCTATGAAAATTAGGTACACGTGGTAGAATCCAAGCAACAATGAATCTTAAATGAAAGAATTGAAAGGTTTTCATTGAAGGTTAAGATCTAAATACTTTTAATAGAATCTAATAATCAAACAAGCATGTCATACACATCAGTTATCATATCCATAATTTTTAACAATCTTCACAAAGAACCAGGCATGTGAGTAATGAGATGTGTAATGACAACGTGTTCCAAAGATAGGAAAATCAATAAGCAACTAAACAACTCATTATATGAATGTTATAGCTACCATGATACATGAGTCATAATAAGGTATATATGGCACACATGAACATGGTAGTCACATAAGCAAACAATCTCCATAATAAGCTATATATGGCATACATGGGCATGGTAGTTACATAAACAAACAATCTCCATAATAAGACATATATGGCATACATGGGCATGGTAGTCACATAATCAAACAATCTCCATGAGGGTGTGACATGAATGAGCTAATGAAGAAGTATGCTATATTACACAAATCCAATATATTAAAAAACCAATTGTACTAAACACATACTTACAACCATTTAGCTCTCCATATGTGTGTGCATCTCCAAAGCACCATCCTCTCCTTTAAATTGATCTTTCATTTGTAAACCAAGGAGTGTGTAGGGTAGGCATCTTGTACAACAATCTGACAATTAAACAATTGGTGGTATCCAAAAACTTTTTGGATCCAATGGCTTAAAGAACAAAATCAAGTAGTCCAATAACCAAATATATACCAATTATAAATAACAATCATCAATAAAAATGCATGACATGCATTGATAGGAGTTATTATAATCATGAAAATCATACACAAAGGAATTAACAATTCTCAACCATTTGGAATTTAGATACACCTAGACTAAGAATTCATATGCATATAATTTAATCATAATACATAATACAAGAAACATCACTATGAATACACACATCTAATACAATAGTGTGTGCTAGAAAGATTCCCCGTTCAATATGCATATGTGCACAAAATAAACTTTCACGGCACAACACATATTGATGGATGTCATGAAAAGTAATACCACAAAGAGTGTGCATGAAAAACATATGGTATAATTTTTCATAACCAAATTTCTCTTTCCCTTTGGCATATCAACCAGATGGAAATGTGCAAATTGATAATCCCCAAGGGTTAGGGAAACCTACTAATTAATATGTACGACATAATATGAATGAAATGCTATGTCATATAAATAAAAATATTATGATATAAATCAGACATTTTATGCTCCTATATAATCATACAAAATATGCAAATTTGGGAATAATGGACGAACTCACATATATATGGGTACAAAAAGTAATCAAACAAGCATGGTACCCAAGCAATGAAGTGCAATAAAAGTGAGTGAGCAAGGTGGAAATCAAACAACGACTAAGTTTAATTTTTATATATAGTCGCATGAGAATATGGCATTCCTAATATACGATTCTATATATGTGTTCCTATCATACCAAGAAACATTCTTAGGAATCCACAAAGTTAGTGATTTGGGATTCTTAAGGAGAGATTATGTAGTGGCATGGGTAGGAAGTTGGGATGCATGCTAGGTGGAACATAGATATTAGCGTGTCCCGTGTGTAAAACATGCAAATGAGCATTAATTCTAACATGAAAATTTTTAAGTCACATGTTAAAAATAATCCTTGAATAAACATATGAATATGGATTATTAATACACAATGCACATGAGTCAAGAATTTGACACAAATGACATACATAGACATGAATGGCATAAATGACACATAATATGCAAACATAGGATATGCATGAGATAGTCTCAAACACAAAGTGACATTTACATGCATCCAACACACATAGATACCAAATGTAAGAATATACTTACAACATTAAGCTCCCCCTACTTTGGTGCATTACTTAAGCACCATCAACTCCATTTGAATGGAAATCATTGCAAATCAAGGAGTTGATAAAGTTGGTATCCCAAAGTGGATTGAACCTAGAAAACATAATTTTGGTATCTAAAAACCTTTTTGGATCCTATGGGTTAGGCAACAAATTTAAAATACTAAATCCAAATAATTGTAACCCATATCCTAATGTAATCATACACAATTTTCATGATACATGTAATCATGTCACTTGATAAATATTTAACCATATACATGCATGTACCAATTGTACCAAAAGTAAATATGTGTATTTATCCAAAAGCATGGCATGTATCACATGCAACAAAACATAAATATGAACAAAATCATGTATTGCATAAGAAAGTATTAAATATTCTAGACATGAAAAACCTAAAAACAATGATGTGCTAATAATCAAACAATGGAAATCAAATACAATAAGAATTTAAGTTTCCAACAAATATGAGCATCCAAGACATGTTGGGTACACATTCTTAACACAAATAATGCAAACTAAAGAATAAACCAATTCTTAACCCAAATGATTTGGTACCTATAAAATGAATATAAACTTATGGTACCAAGCATGTTGGGTCAACGGAAACTAACCCTTTGGAAACCAAGTCCAAGAGGACCTTGATTTCCCAACATAATCATCATTCAAAATAATATCATGAATATACGATTGAACATACATATCCTTAGCATGATTGCTAGTGTTCTTAGGACCCCAAATAGTATATGTTTTGGGTATCCTCTTCCTATTGATTGCATGCACAAAAGGTTGATCTCTACGTGGTGCATGTGGCCTAGGAACATGTGATTTAGCAAGAGCATGTGGATATATGTGTGGAACATTGTGTTATGTTAAAGCATGATGATGGGCATGTGATCCATGGTGTGGTGTTGCATACATACGTGGATGAACATGAGGTGCATATGCATGAAGATGGTCATGAGAATAAGCATGCATACGTGGATGTGATGTATGATCATGAGCATGTGAAGGTGCATGAGCATGAGTACGTGCATGAGAGTGTCTCAAATGAGTGTTTGCACGTGCTTGTGGGTGTGAAACATAAAAACTATCATTTGTAGGAATGTGAGGAATGGATGCATTCCTACGAGTATTGGTGTATATGAATGCATGTCCCTTCCTTTGATGTCCACCCTTGGTGGGTTTCTTTGCAAAGGAGGGAGGAATATGAGTGGTGGTTTCCTTAGTAGTAGAACTACTCAAGTTGTTATAGACACCACTCATGGATGCACCGGAGGATGGCCTCACAAAATCTATAGTTACTTCACTATAGGAGGTGCGTGCATTGGATGCACTTGCCTTAGAATAACCAAGGCCAACACGATGGTTTGTCGGTAGTTGATTCTTTAGCAAATCATCCAAATTGTCCTTTCCCTTATTGAATCTCTCAACAATGGAGGACATGAGCTCATATTTCTTCGAAATTGAAGAAATAGTGGCATTCAAGGTGGATGCATGTGTGGTGAGCTCGTGCACTTGGGATTTGAGAGCCTTATTCTCAATGCCCAAACCAGTGTTTTGAGATTGAAGATTTTTAATCTCAAGATCGTTATTATCCACAATGGAAACACGATCAAGTTGAGATTTGAGGGACTCCACCTCTTTTATCAACATGCCATTTTGTGTAAGCAAACTTGCTTTCTCAATGGCGAGTGTCTCAATAATGGTGTCGTTGTTTGAGGTGCTACATGTAGATGTGTTAGTGAGACCAGCAATCTTATTCTTAGCAACACAATATTTATGCATAATCTTTTGATATTTATCAAATAATTGTTCATTTGCAATTCTAAGATCATCCATTGTTACCTCTTCATCGTCTCTATCACTTCTATTAGAATCACTTGATTCGTCACTAGAATCACCCATAGTGGCATCCTCTCGTGCCATCAAACCCATGAATGGATCCCTTTCATCATTGGAGGAAGAATACTTTCAGGTGGACTCTTCTTGCTCCGCTAGCATGTTCCATATTTGATATGCCGTTGTTACCTTGGACACACGCATAAGAATGTCAGAAGTTAAATAATCAAGCAAGATGTCCATTACCTCTTCATGTTTCTCCACCAATTATTTTTGCTCATTTGTCCATTCATGTTCGGAAGTGTTAGGTGCATGAAGGGGCTTCTCAACAAGCTTCTAATAATCATCATCAATGGATTGAATATAAGCCTTCATCTTTACACACCAAATTGGATAGTTGGATCCAATGAGAAATGGTGGAGTAGGCCTTCATGTGTTGTTGTTGTTGTTGCCATAGCTATTACCTCGCTCTGATACCAATTGTAAGGACCCTGTGCTATGAGGAAGAAACACTAGAGGGAGGATGAATAGTGTTTTATAGAATTATAAGGAATTTACGCCAAATAAAACCCTAATTAACCAATAAATGCGGAATTAAAGAAATGATCAACAACATAAGGAAGAATGCAATGCAAACATGCAATGTATCCTGATTCGGTGCCACCCAAGTCAAACCCGACTTGTTACCGGTGTCCTAATCCAGCAACACCCGGGATCATACACGGATACTCTAGTAAATACCACTAGAGCTTTCATTTAGCCCACTTGTGAAAACCCCAACAAGTGCAATTGACCTACAATCGATGTCCGTGTACCCCACAACCCGGGAACACGCAAATACCTTAATCCCACAACTTGGAACTAAGCACACTCTCACAAACCGAGAGCAAAACCTATCCTTGACTCCCACAACTTGGGATCAAGCCAACCCTCTCACCAACCGAGAGTACTCAACAAATTAGAAGTATTGAGAATGAAATATACAACTTGAAATACACTTACCTATACCTTAAATAATAACTTACTTGTAAAGGCTATAGTGTGTGTGAAGTGCTCAATGAGGGAGGAGAAATCCCTTGAGATGCTTGCCCAAAGATGAAAGCAAATCCAGCTTAGATATGTGCTTTAGAGCATTGAGGGCAAGAGAGAATTAGAGAGCACTTGAGAGGAGAAAGAGGCTTGAAAATGAGACTTGAATGTTTTCTTAAGAGGCCAAGAAGATCTCACATATTAATCCTATCTCCTATATATAATAGCTCAAGGGAAGCCCAAAACCCCAAGCAAAAAGACCCAAAAACTGATCTGCCAACGGCTATAAACGGGCTGAAAACGACTCGGACAGTCGACTGTAGAAGGGGGGACAGTCGACTGTTCCACTATAGCCAATGCCTATAAACTGAAAAATACTGACAGGACAGATGATGGACAGTCGACTGTAGAAGGATGACCAACAGTCGGCTGTTCAAGGGACAGAATCTGCAGATTTCAATATAGTTGATCACTAAAACAGACATATCTTCCACTACAAATATCCAATTGGAGTGATTCAAATTGCATTGGAAAGCTAACAAAATTTTCTTTCAAATGATCTTTGAATGGATGCAAAATTCAATTTACAGTAAAACTGACAGCACTTTGAATCTGACTGATAGGTGCAGGAAATCTGTTATCGGCACGAAAACAGTCATAACTTGAACTACAGATATCCGATTGGAGTAATTCAAGTTGGGTTGGAAAACTTAGAGAGTTAGTTAACTACTGCAGGTGGTTTGGATGATAAATTCCAACTACGAAAAAATTGGCATCAGTTTGAAGACAAACTGGTCAGAAAAACAGAATACAGCTTCAAACAGATTTGGTCTCTGTTTAAAGACAGTTGACTGCTGAAGGAAAACCAGTCGACTGGTGATCCTTCGTCAGTCACCTGGTGATCCTTCATCAGGCCCCTGTTTTGAGTCAAAAGTTCAGATTCAAGTTTTCAAAGCCTAGAAGCGAAAAGGGTCAACTAGAGGCTATACTAATGATGGGTATAGGTGGTGTATGTGCCTCTAAGTAGTTCTAATTCAAGGCTTAACATTCTAAGACTCATAAAGAAGTAAGTAATAAAGATTACAATGAATATCCTTACTTCTTCTTGGTCTTGAGTCTTTTAGTTTTATGTCTAGAATGTCTCCAACGTCATCTAGTCTTTGATCCTCAAGATGTTCTTTGAAGCTTTTGAATCATCCATTCCTTTCTTCTCTTTGGATTGAATCTCCATTCATTTGTTGATGCCATTAGCTTGAGGTTTGAGGTAGCATTTGAGTTCTTCAAGCCAATGCTTCACCTTTATTGATCTACCAAGTTCTCCACTTGAATCAACACGTGTAGTCACTTTTGATCTTTTTGAATCTAATTGGTGACTCTTTAGCTAACTACAATCACATGGGTTAAGCACAATGATTTATATTTGATCATCATCAAAAGCAAGGTGGAGAGTCCAATACTCAACAATTACCTGATCCCAGATGTTGCGGGTCGCCTCCTTATAGTTGGAGGGAGTGGGTCCCCCAGGAAACCGAAGGAACGATGGTCATTCCCCCCTTCACCATATTGGTGAGATGTGGGGGTTGTATTATGTGAGGTGTTCTCTTGTCGATCCATTCTTGGATCTCTCGAATCCCTAAGTACGACCACCCCTATCGTGGGTGTCAGGGTCGGTTTTGGAGGTGGTTGTTGCTAAATTTATGAGTGGCGGGTCTTCCATGCTTTGACGCACTGAGTCGCCAACACGCGGAGACTTGTGTCGACCCGATCCGCAGATTGTCAAACTTCTTTTGGGTCACCTTAGGTTCTTTGGTGGCCTTCCCATGTCGCTTTGATGGGGACGTAGAGTCCGAAGCATCCTCCACCAGGACGTTGTTCGCTTTTTGTTTCTCCTTCGGACCTTGGCTCGGCCCGATGTTGCTAGGTCCAGCCGACATAGCTTTTTTGTTTCTTTGGGATGTCGAGTTGGTTAACTATTTCTCACAGACGGCGCAAAACTGTTAAGGCCAAAAATATCCAAAAATATGATCAAAAGGACATGAATAATATCACAATCATGGTTATGAACTCATTACTAAAAATAAATATCACAATCATGGTTATGAACTCATTACTAAAAATAAATTCTAATGAGCATACTAACATACTCAAAGCATCATATACTGTAATTACATCAAATGATCACATCTAGCACAAACCATCTCAAAGATCTCATAAAAGAGTGAAAATAGACGTATGAGATGTGAGATGGCAAAAATTAAGTATAATGGCATGTGCTAAACTCCACAAAATATCTCCAAAAGTAAGCATACCAAATCTAAGTGAAGAATGCGATGTGGGGTGACAATGTGATAAAAATGTATGAATATCAAATATCAAAATCATGCAAAAGTGTTATGCCAAATAGAGATAGTAACTTCATAAAACTTATGGCATACACAATTCTAGCACACTAGGATACTAATTGAAACAATGTTCAAAAGAATCATAGTACTAGCATGCATTCCAGAATAGATACTCACAGAATGAGTCAATGATAAGCATGGAATGCCATGAGCATAAGCAAGATAAGCACTATATCATAAGCTCAAAACTAGCATCAAACAAGAGCATGTAAAGATGATATCCAATATAAATAGTCTAACAAAGTATGCAAATTAGGCAAATAATGTCAAGATCATGACATCACTTGTGAAGGAAACCAAGTGAACAAATAGAGACATGATCTCATCCTAGCTCAATTATCACAAAGGATTCAACATGATGCAAAATGTGACAAAACATCTTTTGAGCAAAGGCATGGAGTTTGACATTAGAAAAGATATAAGACATAATGAAGATAGTCTACGTTCAAAGTCACAAGGTAGGACATGAACGAATAAAGTTACCAAGAGCATTGCATGCATGCATACCGATTGTGCGAATAGAATAAAAGCTTATGTAATCACAATTTAATCGGAGGTAGCATTAATGAAGTCATAGTGCATCAGGATATATTCATGGAAGAATATATATGACAAAATTTACATATCATTATACACAATATAAAACTTATATGATCTTGTATATCACAAATTATCTCTAACATCTCTTAAAAATAGCATAAAATATGAGCAAGAGATGAGAGAAGACATAGTGAGAATATAGCATGAAGATCACTAACCAATATGCATGAGTGTTATGTCACTTGTGAAAATATCATACATGAAAGATTTAGCTATTGTAACGGCCGGTACCCACCATTCGTTATACGGCTGTGCGTATAGCAATTCTGGGGACCTGATTGGTTTTGTTGCTTGGTATATGATTCGATAGGGCCGTAGCACTTGGTTGCGTCCTTAGCAAGCCAACCCCCCCGACGTGTGCCCAACTTAGAATTTTCGTCGTCTTTGGACCCCGTATCCTTTATACGCTTTACGTGCACGTAGTCTTGTTTGTGCACGTATTTATTCTAGACGTTGTCTGTATCCGAACCCTAAGGTACGATATGCCGTTGTGACCCTCTCTGAGAATATTGAAATTATGGTGTTAATTGGGAACGTCATGGGTCGTTCTCCCACGATTTGACCTTATTTGAAGAGACGTCACGATTTTCACTTTTGTCGTTAGGCCTTTCTATTTTTAATTTCGTTTCTCGTAGTCGAAATGGCGATCCGTCTTCCATGCCTTCTTTCGCTCGTCGTCCCGGTCACCCCAGTATTTATTTCACAATTTTAGCGCCTTGTTTGACTCACTTTCACTATTTTGCACAATCCATTTCATCCTCTAGTTAATGTCTCTAACCCTCTTATTATAATCGAATTACCTATTATCCTAGCCCCCAGCTTCTTTCGGCCGGACTCTTGAGACTCACGCAAGCAACGTCACACACACAGTATTAGTATAGTCCTTATAATAAAATAATAATAGGAAAACCTTAAATCCTAGTATACCTTGTGAACCTGATCCTGGCCGAACCAAGCAACCCTCTTGTGCAGCCAATTGGATGCACTTTGTTAAGACCTAGGCTGCTCACGTGTTGGGAGTCCCCCTCTCCTATTTAATAGCCTTAGGGTTATGTTTTAACCTAGTCTATTCTACATCTCAAAGCCAAAAACAATCTAAGCCGCCGCCCTCTATTATTTTTACTCACGCAAGGAGCCCAAGCGCCTCAATTTATTTCGCTGCAACACCAAACCCTCGCCGCCCCTACTCCTTGCGTTCTCCTCCCTCGGACCGCCGCCAAAAGCCCCTAGGCCGCCTCTATTCGTCGCAGCATCGCTGCAGCGCGGCAGCGCCCTCGCGGAGACGCACGGAAGCAGCAGGCCGCCGCCGGTTCCATCTCCTCCGGCCACCTGAAGGTTCTCCGATTAGAACCCACGGCGGTGCCCCATACAACGAACCTCGCAGTACCGCGAAGTTCTCTGACCTTCCCTGACCTCCCCGGAGCAACGGCGGCCTCCTTCGACTTTCTCTTCTTCCCGACCCTTCATCCGGCCAGCCATCGCTTGAACCCCACCGTTTTCCGTTTCTCTCCACCGGATCTCCCCCAGAACCGCCGTTCTTCTCCAGCGCCGACGCTGAGCAGTGCTCGAACGTCGCACATGCGCCTGTGGCCGCCGACTGTAGCACCGCTTGGTGTTCTTGTCCTCCCCACCGCTGGCCTGGGCTCCCCGCTCAGCCCCGCACGGTAGCCAACTGCTGCCCATCGCAGCAACAGCCCGACAGGGCAGTAACGCCGCTAATAGCACCGCCCGGAGTTGTTCACAGCGACTCCCCGCCTGAAACCGCCTTTTCGCTGCTGCCCTGGCGTCGATAGCCGCTGTCACGACTTTTGGCAGCCCCCGGACTGTTGACGTCATTCCCTCGCACCGCTACGACTTCCATCTAGCTGCTGTCCATGCTCAACACGTCCCGCTAGCCGTGGATATCTCGCGTTAACCCCCTTGATGGGCAGCATCTCCCTTTGAACTGTGCTATTTGCGGTGAGAACTTGGGGTACTTGACCATGAGACATGGATTTCGCTCTCCACGCCTCTCTTTTGGTTTGTCCGATGATGTCGAAGAAACGGATGGTGAAAGGTCGTAGTCTTCTCCGTCGTTTCTTGCTGCGTCTCCCTCGGAGATTTTGACGCCGGATATTCTGATCGAATCTGTTGTTCATCGGAATTCCCTCAATGCCGATGGATCCTCGCTGGTTCTCTCTAGAACACCTCTAGTGTGGTTCATGTATTTGTACGCAGGGACTTCTCTCCGTAACGGTAGGTTAACGAATGTTATTATACTTCATCACCTGTTGCTAGAAGATGATCAAATAATTCATATAGCTAGCTTGTTGGTACCCTTAAATATTGATAATGGACAATAGAGTAAATTATAAATGATGTTAGCAGGTTATCTATAGGGTAAATATCTCCTTTGCAATTTCTAAACCAATGTTAGTCTAGGTTGCTATAATGAAATGTCGTATATTTATTCATATTAACAAATTGACGTAGCTAACATGTTAGTAATTTAATTTCATTGATATTGTTGTAAACCACGTCGTAAGATAAAGAACCTGTTAAAATCGTTTCATTAGACATTCTAGGATTGCGTAATAATTCTAGTCCGTCGTCACAAACTTATTCGTGCACGTATTTTATTGACAGAGAAACCTCCGTTCCGTACCGTTCACGAAACCGGATTCCAACCCCTGGCGTCGCTACCCGACGCCAGTGTAGCTTTCACGTCGTGATGAGGTAACGTTCTGCACTATTAGGACCCCCAACCCAACCTTGTTAAACAAGATAAAAATCGGTTTTTCGGTTGTCTGATAATTCTCTAATCAAGATTAATAATATGGAACCATAAGTCTGGTGACCCAAAGCGGGCCCAGTTAATCTGGCTTATCTTATGTCGTTGCCTGTGGATGTTAGAGTGCATGATTGTGATGATAGGATTATCGTACAGGTTTCGTAGATCCGTTGGTTGACCCAGACCATGCTGGACTACATCCTTGTCAGAATCTTTCAGGCAAGGAATGAGACTTTAGTTACTAATTTTATGCTTTTCTAGAATTGATGTTAGAACTGCTAGATTTATTTCTGTAAAATACTTGAAAATGATCACATGCTACCTTCTGCTCAAACCCACTTTTAAAATGCAACTTAAAGCTCACATGCTAATTAATAAGCCGGACATTATAATTATGTGGATCTTTGTAGAAGATCACAGGCGTGGGCCTCTCCTATACGGAGGTTGGCACTACTCTTGTGGAGCGTCTGCTGGCTAGCCCAGAGACGGCTCGCTTACGGACTTGTGGAACATTTGCTGGCTCGTCCAGGAATGTCTCACTTATGGATAATTAATCGATGACTGGGGTGACCATTGTGAACTGGTGCTCCCTAGCTTTGGCTCACCCGTGACTGGTGCACTCCGGTATGATACGTAGTATCATTCATGATTAATGATTTGTTTCAGATCGACGACGGGGGTGACCATTGAGAACTGGTGCTCCCCATCTTTGGCTCACCCGTGACTGGCGCGCTCCGGTATGATACGTCGTATCATTCGTGATCCTTGTCTTGTCTCGTGTCTAGATGGAGCGTTTGTTGGCTCGTGTCCATAACACAAACGACTCGCGTGTGGGGTAGGACAAAAGAGTCTAGCTGGGCCTGGGGGGTAGCTCCCCTCCGCCTACGCAGCTTGAGTCCTTAGGCTTTATCTTTGTATCGCAGTTGGTGCACTCCTGTTTGCTTCACAGGGATGCATTCCGGTCGTTTGACCTTTTCTAGACTTAGACAATCTGACCAGATGGACACCCCTGGCAGATTGACAGAACTACATGAACAACTCTTAGACGATCTGACTAGATGGACACCCCTAGCAGATCGATTAGAATAACCATTACTTATTTCCTGCTTTCTAGGACTGCCTGTGTAGTTGTATTTTAAATTCCATTTAGAACTGCTAGAATTGTATAACTGCAATAACTTATGGTCTCATTAGTTCGTTACTGACATGTGTTTTGCACATGCCACAGACTTGACAGAGCTGCCACAACCTGAGGACCCCCGTAGACTCTTTCCTTTTAGTTGCCTCCGGTACGTACAGTTTTAGTCTTTATGTTAAACTCTTTGTTGGTTACCTTCTGCATTTGAATAATATCTTTTTACTGCTATTTCTATTGTTTCATGCTAAATCATCCGATCGAACCTTCCCCTCCGCATCATAACTTGCCATGGACGCTTATTGGAGCCCGAGCCTCAACGGCTCTAGTCCATGCGGGCTGGCCATGCCTCGTTGCGCAATCTTTTGGGAAGCGGGGCGTGACAGTTTTTGTGGTGGCCCATGCAGGTCGGGATCGAATGATTTATCGAAACAATAGTGTTGCAGTAACTATTCAAACAACCAACAATATTCGAGTCTGACATAAGTTAGTTGGGTTTAGACTAGTTCCCTGGCCCCTTCTAGTTTGGATTTGAGTGAGAATACAGGAATAAGATGAGGTTTAAAGTGATGTATTTCTAACACATTGGATAGTTATAAGGTTGGATTCTCGACTTGACAAGGAACCATGGAAGTGAGAACATTGAATCGAGGGAATGAGATCGACTCTTAGTATGCTGCTCGTGATAGAAGTGTGGTGATTAGAAGTCTTATCTTAACGACCAAAGGCGTAGACCTACATCGATCAAGTGAAATGTTACGCAACAGATATTATGAGCATATTTAGAGCTGAGTAGCAACGGTATAACCTGGAGATTCAGAGTGATAATGTGATGACGAGATTGATCTTATGATGGATTGTATAAGGTCGACAACATGATCTGTTTTGGACACAGTGATTTAAAGGAATTAAGGATCTTGGGAATGTCATGTGAGTTTCAAAGTCGACCGTTCGAATACGCACCGAGTGCGTACTGATCACTAGATTCCAGTTACAGTTTACGAAATTGTGAAAGGCGATGACTTCTCCATATCATGTGGATGGATTATAGTCAACAGTGACTAGCAGTTTAAGTGTCAATGAAAATTCTAGATCAAGTCAAGTGAGCATGTTTGGTTTTACGAGTGCTCAATGATCAGGAAATATGGGAAAAGAGTTAGTAGATTGCCTTGGTTGTTTGGATTAAAAGGGAAATCATAAGTGAGTCTGACGCCCGAAAATCTAGAATTGGTTGGTAGTTTCACTTTAGAGATTCCTAGAGGCAGCTGAGCCAATAACCAATTGAAGCGGAGAACAACAGGATCATTATAACAGGTTCTCGTGAACGGGCTTTTGAGTTGGAAATTTTATTGGTGTTTAAAATGATTGGGACCAGTCAATTAGGGCTGGTTAGTTGGAGGTTGTTTAACCACCCTAGATGTCAAATATTGGAAGTGTCTGCACACTAGAGCCTTGTGTTTGTTCTGCCTTCCCCGTAGATCCATGAAGAGGATTACCCGGCTCGTGTGATTATATATCATTGTCGGGCATGCTTAGTATTATTACTTAGGTATATGTGAGCTTATGGATGAATAATGGAATATGTGTATTGCGATGAATGTAATGATTATGTGTATATAGTACATGAATAAGTATAGATACTTACGTAAGATAATAGGTGTGAATATATAATGCATGTGAATACATAAGTCTTAGTGTTCCCTCGAGTACGTGTGGACATGCTTATAGGTACTAGGATAAGAATGTGTTGCGGGATTGTATATACGTATACATGGGATAAGTATGAATTACATGTTATGATGTGTGAATGATTGTATAGTGATGTCTAGCTATTTACTAAGGCTACATATGATGAGTCGTGTCATATAGATATATAGGAGTATGTGTATACGTACATAGATTGTATATTGTTTGGAATGTATCTTGGAATCTCACTCGAGAGCGAGGAGTATGCTCAGTAAGTATTTTATAATGTGGTTGTGGTTTGCGGATGTGAGTATAGTGTTATATAAATCTGTGCATGATAGGATAAGGCGAATGTAGTTATATAGGTGTTTGTGCTGGGTTACGCTACGCACCTGGACGTGCGTAGCTACACCATATATAGATACAGGTTTATTCTATAGTTATGAATGAAGGGTTTACATGTCTGAATGAGTATGTGTTAGTTAAACTAGGAGTGAAATGTGCTATATGCATAGTTATTAGGCTGGATGCATTGTGTTTGTAAGAATAGATTAACATGATAGTGTGATTATGTATTGCTTGTAATAAGAAATTGTTTGTCATTTGGTGTTGTGGCGAATAGTTATAATATAGCTAAGTATTATTGTTATGATTGATGTGTTGAATGTATACTAGGGGATATATTTTTTTAAGTTATATTGAGTAGATATATGTATTTTCGGTTTTAAATTCGTGATGAATTTAAATACACTGGTTAGTATATGTGTACTTTATGTATAATACAATGGTTGTATATGATGGGGTGATTATTGAATGTTGGAATATGATTGTGCGTAGGTATGAATGTGCGGAGGCACTTCCATGAGTTAGAAATGTATGCGTGAATAATATTAACCTAGCTATAAGTACAAGATTTGATGGTTGGGAAATAATTGATGTATATTATGACTGAGCATGCATATAGATAGATGTATTAGGTTATATGTTGGTTGAAGTACTGTGCTAGGAATGATCAGGGTAGTTACTATAGTTAACTAGAGGAGTCTAGCCATACCTGAAATTAAGAAAGTCTGAGGACGGACTTTATTCTAAGGTGGGTAGGATGTAACGGCCGGTACCCACTATTCGTTATACGACTGTGCGTATAGCAATTCCGGGGACCTGATTGGTTTTGTTGCTTGGTATGTGAGTCGATAGGGCCGTAGCACTTGGTTGTGTCCTTAGCAAGCCAACCCCCCCCCCCCCCCCGACGTGTGCCCAACTTAGAATTTCTGTCGTCTTTGGACCCCGTATCCTTTATACGCTTTACGTGCACGTAGTCTTGTTCGTGCACGTATTTATTCTAGACGTTGTCTGTATCCGAACCCTAAGGTGCGATATGCCATTGTGACCCTCTCTGAGAATATTGAAATTGTGGTGTTAATTGGGAACGTCATGGGTCTTTCTCCCACGATTTGACCTTTTTTGAAGAGACGTCACGATTTTCACTTTTGTCGTTAGGCCTTTCTATTTTTAATTTCGTTTCTCGTAGTCGAAATGGCGATCTGTCTTCCCTGCCTTCTTTCTCTCGTCGTCCCAGTCACCCCAGTATTTATTTCACAATTTTAGCGCCTCGTTTGACTCACTTTCACTATTTTGCACAGTCCATTTCATCCTCTGGTTAATGTCTCTAACCCTCTTATTATAATCGAATTACCTATAATCCTAGCCCCCAGCTTCTTTAGGCCGGACCCTTGAGACTCACGCAAGCAACGTCACACACACAGTATTAGTATAGTCCTTATAATAAAATAATAATAGGAAAACCTTAAATCCTAGTATACCTTGTGAACCTGATCCTGGCCGAACCAAGCAACCCTCTCGTGCAGCCAATTGGATGCACTTTGTTAAGACCTAGGCTGCTCACGTGTTGGGAGTCCCCCTCTCCTATTTAATAGCCTTAGGGTTATGTTTTAACCTAGTCTATTCTACATCTCACAGCCAAAAACAATCTAAGCCGCCGCCCTCTATTATTTTTACTCACACAAGGAGCCCAAGCTCCTCAATTTATTTCGCTGCAACACCAAACCCTCGCCACCCCTACTCCTTGCGTTCTCCTCCCTCGGACCGCCACCAAAAGCCCCTAGGCCGCCTCTATTCGCGACAGCATCGCTGCAGCGCGGCAGCGCCCTCGCGGCGACGCACGGAAGCAGCAGGTCGTCGGTTCCATCTCCTCCGGCCACCTGAAGGTTCTCCGATTAGAACCCACGGTGGCGCCCCACACAACGAACCTCGCAGTGCCGCGAAGTTCTCCGACCTTCCCCGACCTCCCCGGAGCAACGGCGGCCTCCTTCGACTTTCTCTTCTTCCCGACCCTTCATCCGGCCAGCCATCGCCTAAACCCCGCCGTTTTCCATTTCTCTCCGTCGGATCTCCCCCAGAACCGCCGTTCTTCTCCAGCGCCAATGATGAGCAACGCTCGAACGTCGCACAGGCGCCTGTGGCCACCGACTGCAGCACCGCTTGGTGTTCTTGTCCTCCCCGCCGCTGGCCTGGGCTCCCCACTTAGCCCCGCACGATAGCCAGCTGCTACCCATTGCAGCAACAGCCCGACAGCAAGGTAACGCCGCTAACAGCACCACCCGGAGTTGTTCACAGCGACTCCCTGCCTGAAACCACCTTTTCGCTGCTACCCTGGCGTCGATAGCCGTTGTCACGACTTTTGGCAGCCCCCGGACTGTTGACGCCATTCCCTCGCACCGCTACGACTTCCATCTAGCTGCTGTCCACGCTCAACACGTCCCGCTAGCCGTGGATATCTCGCGTTAACCCCCTTGATGGGCAGCATCTCCCTTTGAACTGTGCTATTTGCGGTGAGAACTTGGGGTACTTGGCCATGAGACATGGATTTCGCTCTACACACCTCTCTTTTGGTTTGTCCGATGATGTCGAAGAAACGGATGGTGAAAGGTCGTAGTCTTCTCCGTCATTTCTCGCTGTGTCTCCCTTGGAGATTTTGACGCCGGATATTCTGATCGAATCTGTTGTTCATCGGAATTCCCTCAATGCCGATGGATCCTCGCTGGTTCTCTCTAGAACACCTCTAGTGTGGTTCATGTATTTGTACGCAGGGACTTCTCTCCGTAACGGTAGGTTAACGAATGTTATTATACTTCATCACCTGTTGCTAGAAGATGATCAAATAATTCATATAGCTAGCTTGTTGGTACCCTTAAATATTGATGATGGACAATAGAGTAACTTATAAATGATGTTAGCAGGTTATCTATAGGGTAAATATCTCCTTTACAATTTCTAAACCAATGTTAGTCTAGGTTGCTATAATGAAATGTCGTATATTTATTCATATTAACAAATTGGCGTAGCTAACATGTTAGTAATTGAATTTCATTGATATTGTTGTAAACCACGTCGTAAAATAAAGAACATGTTAAAATCGTTTCATTAGACATTCTAGGATTGCGTAATAATTCTAGTCCGTCGTCACAAACTTATTCGTGCACGTATTTTATTGACAGAGAAACCTCTGTTCCGTACCGTTCACGAAACCGGATTCCAACCCCTGGCGTCGCTACCCGACGCCAGTGTAGCTTTCGCGTCGTGATGAGGTAACGTTCTGCACTATTAAGACCCCCAACCCAACCTTGTTAAACAAGATAAAAATCGGTTTTTCGGTTGTCTGATAATTCTCTAATCAAGATTAATAATATGGGACCATAAGTCAGGTGACCCAAAGCGGGCCCAGTTAATCTGGCTTATCTTATGTCGTTGCCTGTGGATGTTAGAGTGCATGATTGTGATGATATGATTATCGTACAGGTTCCGTAGATCCGTTGGTTGACCCAGACCATGCTGGACTACATCCTTGTCAGAATCTTTCAGGCAAGGAATGAGACTTTAGTTACTGCTTTTATGCTTTTCTAGAATTGATGTTAGAACTGCTAGATTTATTTCTGTAAAATACTTGAAAATGATCACATGCTACCTTCTGCTCAAACCCACTATTAAAATGCAACTTAAACCTCACATGCTAATTAATAAGCCGGACATTATAATTATGTGGATCTTTGTAGAAGATCACAGGCGTGGGCCTCTCCTATACGGAGGTTGGCACTACTCTTGTGGAGCATCTGCTGGCTAGCCCAGAGACGGCTCGCTTACAGACTTGTGGAACGTTTGCTGGCTCCTCCAGGAATGTCTCACTTATGGATAATTAATCGATGACGGGGGTGACCATTGAGAACTGGTGCTCCCCAGCTTTGGCTCACCCGTGACTGGTGCACTCCGGTATGATACGTCGTATCATTCATGATTAATGATTTGTTTCGGATCGACGACGGGGGTGACCATTGAGAACTGGTGCTCCCCAGCTTTGGCTCACCTGTGACTGGTGCGCTCCGGTATGATACGTCGTATCATTCGTGATCCTTGTCTTGTCTCGTGTCTAGATGGAGCGTTTTTTGGCTCGTGTCCATAACACAAACGACTCACGGGTGGGGTAGGACAAAAGAGTCTAGCTGGGCCTGGGGGATAGCTCCCCTCCGCCTACGCAGCTTGAGTCCTTAGGCTTTATCTTTGTATCGCAGTTGGTGCACTCCTGTTTGCTTCGCAGGGATGCATTCCGGTCGTTTGACCTTTTCTAGACTTGGACAATCTGACCAGATGGACACCCCTGGCAGATTGACAGAACTACATGAACAACTCTAAGACGATCTGACTAGATGGACACCCCTAGCAGATCGATTAGAATAACCATTACTTATTTCCTGCTTTCTAGGACTGCCTGTGTAGTTGTATTTTAAATTCCATTTAGAACAGCTAGAATTGTATAACTGCAATAACTTATGGTCTCATTAGTTCGTTGCTGACATGTGTTTTGTACATGTCACAGACTTGACAGAGCTGCCACAACCTGAGGACCCCTACAGACTCTTTCCTTTTAGTTGCCTCTGGTACGTACAGTTTTATTCTTTATGTTAAACTCTTTGTTGGTTACCTTCTGCGTTTGAATAATATCTTTTTACTGCTATTTCTATTGTTTCATGCTAAATCATCCGATCGGACCATCCCCTCCGCATCATAACTTGCCATGGACACTTATTGGACCCCGAGCATCAACGGCTCTAGTCCATGCGGGCTGGCCATGCCTCGCTGCTGAATCTTTTGGGAAGCGGGGCGTGACAGCTATAGACATGAAAGATCTCTCGAATAAAATTATTGCTAAACATCAGTCATGAAGTAATTAAAATGAAAAGTAAAATACATCGATTACCCTAAATCATACCAATACGTCTCATAAAGATAATCATACCAACTGTAAGAAACGTATGAGATGTGTGGTGATACAATGAACAAATATGCATAAAGATCCTAAATCAATTAATCTTATTCATGGCATGAATTATATATAACATGATGAAGTATAGCATGCCATAGGGAAATGAAAGATTAGATTTGGAGATTTAGGCTTTTGAATGAAATGAGAGCTTGAGCCTTGAAATCAAAACAATAGAGTTTAGAGGGTTCCAAGAGATCTCAAATAGAATAGTGAAAGCACTATTTATAAGATCTCTAAACACCCCAAAACAATTTACCCAAAACCTTCAACACAATCATCTAGAAAACGGCTCAATGACTAAAAATCCTGACAAGACAGGCGACTGATGAAGGATCACTAGGCGTCTGTGTGGCAGAAGTGCGAGAGTTGCCAAAATCAAGAAATCTGGGTAAGCAAGGACAGGCGACAGATGTGGTATCTACGGGTGCCCGTGCCATGGGCAGGCGACTGTGCAACCAACATCAGTCGTCTGATCGAATGACAACAAGTTAGGGATCTTTAGGCAATAGAGAGACAGGCGACTGACTAACAAGTCAAAGGCGCCTGCAAGGAGCCAGGTGCCTGTACATTGTAGTGAAGTCGCCTGTTAGATATAGATAATGAAAACCCAAAGTATCTAACCATAAATGTGTGCATGACAGACGACTGTAGAACAAATCACAGGCGCCTGTAAGGAGACATGCGCCTGAAACTTGTTCAGCAGTCGCCTGAAAATCAACCAAAATGCACATGTTAGGGAAGTAATGAATGATTCTACTAGAATGGCATGACATATCATGATATGATCTAAATAATCCATGAACATAATCATCTATGAAAATTAGGTACAAGTGGTAGAATCCAAGAAACAATGAATCTTAAATGAAAGAATTGAAAGGTTTTCATTGAAGGTTAAGATCTAAATATTTTTAATAGAATCTAATAATCAAACAAGCATGTCATACACATCAGTTATCATATCCATAATTTTTAACAATCTTCACAAAGAACCAGGCATGTGAGTAATGAGATGTGTAATGACAACGTGTTCCAAAGATATGAAAATCAATAAGCAACTAACCAACTCATTATATGAATGTTATAGCTACCATGATACATGAGTCACAATAAGACATATATGGCATACATGAACATGGTAGTCACATAAACAAACAATCTCCATAATAAGACATATATGGCATACATGAGCATGGTAGTTACATAAACAAACAATCTCCATAATAAGACATATATTGCATACATGGGCATGGTAGTCACATAATCAAACAATCTCCATGAGGGTGTGACATGAATGAGCTAATGAAGAAGTATGCTATATTACACAAATCCAATATATTAAAAAACCAATTGTACTAAACACATACTTACAACCATTTAGCTCTCCCTATGTGTGTGCATCTCCAAAGCACCATCCTCTCCTTTAAATCGATCTTTCATTTGTAAACCAAGGAGTGTGTAGGGTAGGCATCATGTACAACAATCTGACAATTAAACAATTGGTGGTATCCAAAAACTTTTTGGATCCAAGGGCTTAACGAACAAAATCAAGTAGTCCAATAACCAAATATATACCAATTATAAATAACAATCATCAATAAAAATGCATGACATGCATTGATAGGAGTTATTATAATCATGAAAATCATACACAAAGAAATTAACAATTCTCAACCATTTGGAATTTAGATATACCTTGACTAAGAATTCTTATGCATATGATTTAATCATAATACATAATACAAACAACATCTCTATGAATACACACATCTAATACAATAGTGTGTGCTAGAAAGATTCCCCGTTCAATATGCATATGTGCACAAAACAAACATTCACGGCACAACACATATTGATGGATGTCATGAAAAGTAATACCACAAAGAGTGTGCATGAAAAGTATATGGTATAATTTTTCATAACCAAATTTTTCTTTCCCTTTGGCATATCAACCAGATGGAAATGTGCAAATTGATAATCACCAAGGGTTAGGGAAACCTACTAATTAATATGTACAACATAATATGAATGAAATGCTATGTCATATAAATGAAAATAATATGATATCAATCAAACATTTTATGCTCCTACATAATCATACAAAATATGCAAATTTGAGAGTAATGGACGAACTCACATATATATGGGTACAAAAAGTAATCAATGGTACCCAAGCAATGAAGTGCAATAAGAATGAGTTAGCAAGGTGGAAATCAAACAACGACTAAGTTTAATTTTTATATATAGTCGCATGAGAATATGTCATTCCTAATATACGATTCTATATATGTGTTCCTATCATACCTAGAAACATTCTTAGGAATCCACAAGGTTAGTGATTTGGGATTCTTAAGGAGAGGTTGTGTAGTGGCATGGGTAGGAAGTTGGGATGCACGCTAGGTGGAACATAGATATTAGCGTGTCCCGTGTGTAAAACATGCAAATGAGCATTAATTCTAACATGAAAATTTTTAAGTCACATGTTATAAATAATCCTTGAATAAACATATGAATATGGATTATTAATACACAATGCACATGAGTCAAGAATTTGACACAAATGACATAAATAGACATGAATGGCATAAATGACACATAATATGCAAACATAGGATATGCATGAGATAGTCTCAAACACAAAGTGACATCTACATGCATCCAACACAAATAGATACCAAATGTAAGAATATACTTACAACATTAAGCTCCCCCTACTTTGATGCATCACTTAAGCACCATCAACTCTATTAGAATGGAAATCATTGCAAATCAAGGAGTTGGTAAAGTTGGTATCCCAAAGTGGATTGAACCTAGAAAATATAATTTTGGTATCCAAAAACGTTTTTGGATCCTATGGGTTAGGCAACAAATTTAAAATACTAAATTCAAATAATTGTAACCCATATCCTAATGTAATCATACACAATGTTCATGATACATGTAATCATGTCATTTGATAAATATTAACCATATACATGCATGTACCAATTGTACCAAAAGTAAATATGTGTATTAATCCAAAAGCATGGCATGTATCACATGCAACAAAACATAAATATGAACGAAATCATGTATTGCATGAGAAAGTATTAAATATTCTAGACATGAAAAACCTAAACACAATGATGTGCTAATAATCAAACAATGGAAATCAAATTCAATAAGAATTTAAGTTTCCAACAAATATGAGCATCCAAGACATGTTGGGTACACATTCTTAACACAAATAATTCAAACTAAAGAATAAACCAATTCTTAACCCAAATGATTTGGTACCCATAAAATGAATATAAACTTATGGTACCAAGCATGTTGGGTCAACGGAAACTAATCCTTTGGAAACCAAGTCCAAGAGGACCTTGATTTCCCAACATAATCATCATTCAAAATAATATCATGAATATACGATTGCACATACATATCCTTAACATGATTGCTAATGTTCTTAGGACCCCAAATAGTGTATGTTTTGGGTATCCTATTCCTATTGGTTGCATGCACAAAACGTTAATCTCTACGTGGTGCATGTGGCCTAGGAACATGTGATTTAGCAAGAGCATGTGGATATGTGTGTGGAACATTGTGTTGTGCTAAAGCATGATGATGGGCATGTGATCCTTGGTGTGGTGTTGCATACATACGTGGATGAACATGAGGTGCATATGCATGAAGATGGTCATGAGAATAAGCACGCATACGTGGATACGATGTATGATCATGAGCATGTGAAGGTGCATAAGCATGAGTACGTGCATGAGAGTGTCTCAAATGAGTGTTTACACGTGCTCGTGGGTGTGAAATATAAAAACTATCATTTGTAGGAATGTGAGGAATGGATGCATTCCTACGAGTATTGGTGTATATGAATGCATGTCCCTTCCTTTGATGTCCACCCTTGGTGGGTTTCTTTGCAAAGGAGGGAGGAATAGGAGTGGTGGTTTTCTTAGTAGTAGAACTACTCAAGTTGTTATAGACACCACTCGTGGATGCACCGGAGGATGGCCTCGCAAAATCTATAGTTACTTCACTATAGTAGGTGCGTGCATTGGATGCACTTGCCTTAGAATAACCAAGGCCAACACGATGGTTTTTCGGTAGTTGATTCTTTAGCAAATCAACCAAATTGTCCTTTCCCTTATTCAATCTCTCAACAATGGAGGACATGAGCTCATATTTCTCCGAAATTGAAGAAACAGTGGCATTCAAGGTGGATGCATGTGTGGTGAGCTCGTGCACTTGGGATTTGAGAGCCTCATTCTCAATGCCCAAACTAGTGTTTTGAGATTGAAGATTTTTAATCTCAAGATCGTTATTATCCACAATGGAAACACGATCAAGTTGAGATTTGAGGGACTCCACCTCTTTTCTCAACATGCCATTTTGTATAAGCAAACTTGCTTTCTCAATGGCGAGTGTCTCAATAATGGTGTCATTGTTTGAGGTGCTACATGTAGATGTGTTAGTGAGACTAGCAATCTTATTCTTAGCAACACAATATTTATGCATAATCTTTTGATATTTATCAAATAATTGTTCATTTGCAATTCTAAGATCATCCAGTGTTACCTATTCATCGTCGCTATCACTTCCATTAGAATCAATTGATTCGTCACTAGAATCACCCATAGTGGCATCCTCTTGTGCCATCAAACCCATGATAGGATCCCTTTCATCATTGGAGGAAGAATACTTTGAGGTGAACTCTTCTTGCTCAGCTAGCAGGTTCCATATTTGATATGCCATTGTTGCATTGGACACACGCATAAGAATGTCAGAAGTTAAATAATCAAGCAAGATGTCCATTACCTCTTCATGTTTCTCCACCAATTCTTTTTGCTCATTTGTCCATTCATGTTCGGAAGTGGTAGGTGCACGAAGGGGCTTCTCCACAAGCTTCCAATAAACATCATCAATGAATTGAACATAAGCCTTCATATTTACACACCAAATTGGATAGTTGGATCCAATGAGAAATGGTGGAGTAGGCCTTTGTGTGTTGTTGTTGTTGGTTGACATAGCTATTACCTCGCTCTGATACCAATTGTAAGGACCATGTGCTATGAGGAAGAAACACTAGAGGGGGGTGAATAGTGTTTTATAGAATTATAAGGAATTTACGCCAAATAAAACCCTAATTAACCAACAAATATGGAATTAAAGAAATGATCAACAACACAAGGAAGAATGCAATGCAAACATGCAATGTATCCTGGTTCGGTGCCACCCAAGTCAAACCCGACTTGTTACCAGTGCCCTAATCCAGCAACACCCGAGATCATACTCGGATACTCTAGTAAATACCACTAGAGCTTTCCTTTAGCCCACTTGTGGAAACCCCAACAAGTGCAATCGACCTACAATCGATGTCTGTGTATCCCACAACCCGTGAACACGCAAATACCTTAATTCCACAACTTGGAACTAAGCACACTCTCACAAACCGAGAGCAAAAACTATCCTTGACTCTCACAACTTGGGATCAAGCCAACCCTCTCACCAACCGAGAGTACTCAACAAATTAGAAGTATTGAGAATGAAATATACAACTTGAAATACACTTACCTATGCCTTGAATAAGAACTTACTTATAAAGGCTATAGTGTGTGTGAAGTGCTCAATGAGGGAGGAGAAATCCCTTGAGATGATTGCCCAAAGATGAAAGCAAATCCAGCTTAGATGTGTGCTTTAGAGCATTGATGGTAAGAGAGAATTAGAGAGCACTTGAGAGGAGAAAGAGGCTTGAAAATGAGACTTGAATGTTTTCTTAAGAGGCCGAGAAGATCTCACATATTAAGCCTATCTCCTATATATAATAGCTCAAGGGAAGCCCAAAACCCCAAGCAAAAAGACCCAAAAATTGATCTGCCAACGGCTATAAACGGGCTGAAAACGACTCGGACAGTCGAATGTAGAAGGGGGGACAGTCGACTGTTCCACTATAGCCAACGCCTATAAACTGAAAAATATTGGCAGGACAGAGGATGGACAGTCGACTGTAGATGGATGACCAGTCGACAGTCCACCAGGGCAGTCGACTGTTCAGCCTTCAACAGTCGGTTGTTCGAGGGACAGAATCTGTAGATTTCAGTATAGCTGATCACTAAAACGGCCATATCTTCCACTACAGATATCCAATTGGAGTGATTCAAATTGCATTGGAAATCTAACAAAATTTTCTTTCAAATGAGCTTTCAATGGATGCAAAATTCAATCTATAGAAAAACTGACAGCACTTTGAATCTGACTGATAGGTGTAGGAAATTTGTTATCGGCTCACGAAAACAGTCATAACTTGAACTACAGACATCCAATTGGAGTAATTCAAGTCGGGTTGGAAAACTTAGAGAGTTAGTTAACTACTGCAGGTAGTTTGGATGAAAAATTCCAACTACGGAAAAATTGGCATCAATTTGAAGACAAACTGGTCAGAAAAATAGAATACAGCTTCAAACAGATTTGGTCTCTGTTTAAAGACAGTCAACTGCTGAAGGAAAACCAGTCGACTGGTGATCCTTCGTCTGTCACCTGGTGATCCTTCATCTGGCCCCGGTTTTGAGTCAAAAGTTCAGATTCAAGTTTTCAAAGCCTAGAAGCGAAAAGGGTCAACTAGAGGCTATACTAATGATGTGTATAGGTGGTGTATGTGCCTCTAAGTAGTTCTAATTCAAGGCTTAACATTCTAAGACTCACAAAGAAGTAAGTAATAAAGATTACAATGAATATCCTTACTTCTTCATGGTCTTGAGTCTTTTAGTTGTATGTCTAGAATGTCTCCAACATCATCAAGTCTTTGATCCTCAAGATGTTCTTTAAAGCTTTTGAATCATCCATTCCTTTCTTCTCTTTGGATTGAATCTCCATTCATTTGTTGATGCCATTAGCTTGAGGTTTGAGGTAGCCTTTGAGTTCTTCAAGCCAATGCTTCACCTTTGTTGATCTACCAAGTTCTCCACTTGAATCAACACGTGTAGTCACTTTTGATCTTTTTGAATCTAATTGGTGACTCTTTAGCTAACTGTAATCACATGGGTTAATCACAATGATTTATATTTGATCATCATAAAAACCAAGGTGGAGAGTCCAATACTCAACATTCTCCCCCTTTTTTATGATGACAAACCAAATATAAACAAAATAAATAATTGTGCATTAAATATACTTACTCCCCCTACAATGATGCCAATCAAGTTAATATCAATAATCAATAGCATCATTCAGCATCTAATACTGTGTGTATCACATGAGATTGTGTATATATTGCATGAATGATCAAAAATAATATGCATACACAATACAAATCATATAGGTGATACACATCATAAACATGAGCATGATTACCAACATATACCTAATGTAATCAATATAAACCACGGTAAATACCAATGCTCCCCCCTGAATCATATGCATGATCAATTATACATAAAGGTTCTATGATTCAAGTTATTGTTTAACACTCAACATTTAATTAGCACAAAGCACATCCTTTGTTTATTTCTCTCCCCATTTGGCATTATCCAAAAGGCATGGGGGTATAGAAACAACAAATGCAAAAATAGAGTTGAAAACTATATCCAATGTAACTAATAAAGGTATATCTAATGTAAACTATATAAGTTACCAATTGAAAACAAGATATTAAAATAAAGATATCAATTACAAGAGCAAATATCCAACAACAACTCAACCACCCTCAATTATCACAAATAGATAAGCAATAAGCATAGTGTGATAAAAGGCTACAATACATACTAATTGTAAACAGCAGTGTGAGCAGTGTTAGAAATGTGACAATTGCATAATTAGCAGTAGCTACTAGCTGTAAACATGATAACAAAATATGGATAACAATGCAAAAATCAAGACATCACTTGTGAAAGAAAAAACAAGTGATCATATAGTTTCAAGTACACAAAAAAGCTCAATTATCACAAAATTTATAACATTAAGCATAATGTGATAGACTATTCTTGAGCAAGGGCATGACATATGACATGAACATGATTAAATACATAATGGTGGAATCAATATCATCACAATGACATAGATCAACAAATAATATCAATAAACTGAGATCTAAGCCAAACATAGCAAAAAAATGCAACAAACATGACTATGGAAATTTTTAGCCATGTGTACAAAGTTATGTTATGAAATAATAACTCAAATTAAGTGCTAATAATCATAATACCAATGAACAAATCACTACATGTCAAAATATATCAATTAAAAGTGAAGTGACAACAAGTGGTGAAAATATGATCAAAAGGACATGAATAATATCACAATTATAGTTATGAACTCATTACTCAAAATAAATATCACAATCATGGTTATGAACTCATTATTCAAAATAAATTCTAATGAGCATACTAACATACTCAAAGCATCATATACTGTAATTACATCAAATGATCACATCTAGCACAAACCATCTCAAAGATCTCATAAAAGAGTGAAAATAGACGTGTGAGATGTGAGATCATATACTTCTTTTGGGTCACCTTAGGTTGTTTGGTGGCCTTCCCATGTCGCTTTGATGGGGACGTAGAGTCCGAAGCATCCTCCACCAGGACACTGTTCGCTTTTTGTTTCTCCTTCGGACCTTGGCTCGGCCCGATGTTGCTAGGTCCAGTAGACATAGCTTTTTTGTTTCTTTGGGATGTCGAGTTGGTTAACTATTTCTCACAGACGGTGCTAAACTGTTAAGGCCAAAAATATCCAAAACAATTGAATAAAACCTTATAATCTAAACCTATCTTTATCTATCTTATCCCAACTGCTCCCCCTCATCTCACGTGTAACCCTCCCCACGTCCTCTCTTCCCTAACCTACTCTAAAAACAAACCCCAGGCTTCTTCTTGTCTTAAAACCCCAACCAAGTCCCTAGGTTTCACGTGAACCTATCTCCATACAAAATAAAGAAACCCCCCCCCCCCCTCTTGGGTAAACCAACCCTACGTCCTACCCTATCCCTACAGCAGATTCTCTCTTCAAAACCCAAGCCCCGAAACACAAAGAAGCCCAGGCCATTCTTTTCTTGCGCCCAGCCTACAAAAAAACCCGACCCCGCGCCCTGTCCTCCCAGTCCGGCGACCACCACCGACTGCCTCACGACAACTACGCGTAGCCCCACAGTCCAACGTTCTATCTCCCCTACAACAACACCAAACCGCCCAAACCCTAACCTCTCCTCGTCCTCCCGTGCGCCAGCTCCCCTCTCATCTCCAGGCTGCACAAACACACTCTCCAGACTATCGACTGCCCTATCCTCCCCCTCACCTGACCATCGACGACCCACTCAAAAACCCAGCTCCGGTAGCCCTCGCAACTCGCGCATAATCCCATCTCTCCCCTGTCCGACGCGCAACCCCACAGTCCAGCCCTCTACTCCTCTGCGCACAGCCATTGGAGCCTCCACGCGTGCCACCTTCAAACTACAGACCATCGGCGATCCCTCCGGCCAACTGCAGACAGTCTGCAGACTGTCGACCAGCCCTCGCAACCGCTGCAGAGCCATCGGCCATCGACGATAGATCCCCGAGGCTCGTCGTCACTGTTTTGGGGTCGTACTCGTCGCAGCTGCCCATCTCTATGTCTCGACCCTTCTCTGCATCACCGGTTAGTATATCTATCCCTTACTAATCTATAACACACCCCCTAAGTTAGAGGACATAATAAACCTGGATTATTAGACGTCGTAAGGGTTGTTTAACACTTTAACATGTCAGAAAGAACCTAATTCTGTTATATGTTTAATCAAACCAGAGAACTGATCAAACCGTAGAGTAGTGCTTGTCAAGACAAACCTAACGACACCAAGTTCATCAAAATCAGGCAAGTGTGCAAATTGTTATGAATTTTTGAAGCTTAATGTTTAATTTGTCGTTTTCACTTAAAGCTGAATAACAAGAATTTGACCCATGAAATAACGTTCACAAAAAATACCATGACGATCCATGTTTAAAATGTGACACATTGACATATAATTTCGCATGTTTATGTTTCAAGAGTAAATAACGAAAAATAGTTGATTGCAGCAACTTTAATAAACAACCCGTTTAAATTCGTTGTTTAAATTGTTTTAGGATGTCGTAACTCATGATAAATGCTGAAATTAATATGGTCATGTGCTTCACAATTTACTTGAACATAGGTTGCTAGAATGGACACTTGTGGAACTTCTTGAAATACTTGAACTCGCGAATTTGTGCGCCTCAAAGACGAAATCTTGAATTTGAGAACTCGTGCAAATCGTTAGGCTGGCTCGTGTTCCAGCACATTTTTGGGTGAGATTAGGGTTGAGCAGGCACTGAGCGTGTGTGTAGAGGCCCCCTTCAAGAGCACCACCTAGGTGGTGGGTGGCGTCAGTCACGATTATATCACCGTAAGAAGGATCGACCTACTCTCCGCGACTTAAAGGCGTGAACCCTAGGCATAGTAGAAATCGCGTGCACATGACTTGAACTTATTATTGTTATCGCAGTTGTACACCAGAAATTCCATATTAATAATGTTTGTAGAAATGCCATGCTCTTTAGTGCTTGTTTTAAATTCCTTAAAACTGCCATGTTTATAAGTGCTTTATCTTTCTTTAAATTGCCATGTTTATAACCATGTTGCTGCCATCTTGTATAAACAGTTAATGCTTCATAAATTGTTACTTTTCGCACACCTCGTTTGGTTCGTCTTACTTTTACTTGCCAGACCTTGCTAACATACATTCGTATTTTTGGAATGTATGTCAGATCACGAGCCAGAGTTCCAAGAGGACCTGTTTGAGACGCCTGACCCAGAGAGCCAGCAGTTTGTTGTTGACTCAGAGTCGCTCCCTGCGGAGGACTAGAGATCGGTGATGTTTTCGCTTTTCTTTACATTTGCTTTAGTACTTGTTTTAGGGTATGTTTTCCTTGTTGTAGTTTCTTTGGCTATGCTGAGGCCTTATCTTTAAATTTCGTGTATGAATATTTTTGGATGTGGATTTTAATTATATGAATGTTCTTATTGTTCTGAAATGCATGGAAGAATTCTGCGCGGATGTTGTCACAAACGCTTAATGAACTCGGGCTTCATCGCCCTAGTTCATGCGGACCTTAGTAACATTCTTACTTCCATTGCCTTTGGAAAGCGGGGCATTACAGGTTTTAGTGGTGGCCCATGCAGGTCCGTGCATTTGCAAAACTCAGAACATTAGGAATACTACCATTGCCAAACGTCTAGATTTAACTTGTACATAAATTTACCCGATCTCCTTGTCTCGGTATGGCAGGAAGATACAATACCCGGAACGGAGATGGAGCTGACAGAGGTGGTACTCCCGACATTCATGAGCTCATGGGTGGTATGAGAGGATTGCTGGAGATCCAGCAGCAGCTGATCCTGCACGGTCAGTAACCTGCTCCGATTGCACCACCACCTTCTCAAGCTGAATCCGGGATCAGGCAATTCCACGAGCTGCAACCTAGGAGCTTCTCGGGGAAAGAAGGACCTTTAGCTGCTGATGAATAGGTCTAAGGAACTGAGGATAAGCTAAGTGCTGCTCGAATCCCCTAGGCCAGATGGGTCGACATCGCAAAGCTCCAGCTGACAGACAATGCTAGGAGTTGGTGGCGACTGGAAGAGAGACGTCTGGTCAGACTGATCTCTTGGGGCATGTTTCGAGAAAGGTTTGATGCTAAATACTTTCCCAAGGTAGCCAAAAGAGAACTCCACCAGCGCTTCACTAATCTGGTCCAAGAAGATAGGACCGTCGATGAGTATGAGGCTGAGTTTGCTATGCTCAGCCGTTTTGCACCCCACATGGTCGAAGATCCAAAGAACTGTGCATATCAGTTTTGACAAGGCCTAAATTCCAAAGTTCACGCCTCGATGACCTCAGTGAGACTGATGAACCTTCAGTGCATTTTAGACTGTGCTCGGGAGCATGAGATTATGGCGAGACTTCTAGTGGGACCTTTAGCTGGAGGAAGCAAGCGTCACATGGAGCCGCCTAGGATGGTGCCCAGAGGAAATTTCCGACCCCCACAGACTACTCAGTTCAAGAGCCAGCTGCACCTGCCTCCAGCGGAGCTCAGCTGACTTGCCACTACTGTGGCGAGCTTGGACATGTGAAGAAAGACTACATGAGGATGTTGAACCAGTGCTTGGTCTGTGGATCGCCTGCTCATACTGCAAATGACTGCCCTGACAACACTCGACCTGTACTTGTTGGAGCACCTAGACCTGCTCAGAGGATAGTACCTGCACCTGGACAGCGTGGTCCACCTCTGGTTCCACAGGATCGAGCCTTTCAGCAGGAGAACTAGCCGAAGCGCCAGGCGTACACCATAACAGCTGTGGAGGCTGAAGCTGAGGATGATGTGATCGCAGGTAACACCTAAACTTATTCTTTACTTTGTTTATATTATTCATATTTGCTTAGTTCGATCACCATGCTTAATTTAGTTATATTATATCCTAGGTGTCATCTTAGTTTCATCTCACCCAGCCCTGACCCTGTTTGATTCTGGAGCCTCTATGTGCATCATATCCCGGAAATTTGTAGTTGAATATTCGATTTCCACCTACACTCTTCCCAAGTGTTGGAATATTACTACTGGGAATGGTGTAGTGAAGGTTGCTTTGGGATGTAGACCATGTCCGTTGGTGATTAGTGGATACGAGCTATATGCTGACTTCATTGTCCATGATCTACCCAACTTCGATGCAGTTCTTGGCATTGATTAGTTAGGAGCTTTCTATGCCATGATCGACTGTCACAGGAAGAAATTGGTATTCAAACTTCATAAGCACCAAATGTTTGAGTTCATCAGTGGAGGTCGCTCACTCGGGCCTATCAAATTCAGGGCCCAGCCGAGTGGACCGATTATTGCATCTATGATAGCTCAACCGGAGAAGCCTGCAGTAGTGAGAGATTTTGAAGACGTCTTCCCCGAAGACATTTCTGGATTGCCACCCGATCGAGCGTTGGAGTTTGGCATTGATCTTATGCCAGGGGCTCAACCGATTTCGAAGGCGACGTACCATATGGCTCCTGCAGAGCTGGAAGAACTGAGGAAGCAGTTGGATGAATTGTTGCAGAAGGGTTTCATTCATCCCAGTGTATCTCCCTGGGGTGCACCTGTCTTGCTGGTGAAGAAGAAAGACGGATCGAGGAGGATGTGCATTGACTATCGGGAGCTGAATAAGATCACAGTGAAGGACAAGTATATGTTGCCCCGCATTGATGATATCTTCGATCAGCCTGGTGGATTGAGAGTATTCTTGAAGATGGATCTCCGGATAGGATACCATCAGGTGAAAGTCAAGAAGGAAGATGTGCCCAAGACAGCTTTTCGGACTAAGTATGTGCATTATGAGTTTGTTGTCATGCCATTCGGTGTGACCAATGCTCCAGCGGTGTTCATGAATCTCATAAATCTTATCTTCTATGATTTCCTAGATAAGTTCGTGGTGATTTTCATAGATGACATCTTAGTATATTCGAAGAGCGTGGAGGGGCATGCCGAGCATTTGAGGGTAGTAGTGGAGACGCTTCGACGTCATAGCCTATATGCCAAGTACAACAAATGCGAATTTTGGCTAGAAAGAGTTGCATTCCTTGGGCATGTAGTATCAGGAGCTGGCATTTCAGTGGATCCAAAGAAGGTCAAAGCATTCAGCGAATGGCCTACACCTCGATCAGCATCGGACATCGGGAGTTTCCTTGGATTTGCTGGATATTATCGTAGATTCATCAGGGACTTTTCGAGGATAGATGAGCCTATGACGAGATTGACGAGGACGAACGTCAAGTACAGTTGGTCAGACTCTTGTGAGCAGGCCTTTAGCACTTTGTAGGAGAGATTGACTACTGCACCGGTGTTGGCTATTCCGGACAGAAGTGGAGGCTTCGAGATATTTTGTGATGCATTGGGCAAGGGACTTGGATGTGTTCTACACCAACACAATCATGTGGTCGCATATGCTTCGCGACAGTTGAAGGTTCATGAGAAGAATTATCCGACCCATGATCTGGAGTTAGCCGTTGTCGTCTTTGCATTGAAGATTTGGCGACATTTCTTACCGAGTGAGAAAGTGAAAATTTTCACTGACCACAACATATTCACTCAGAAGGAGCTGAATATGAGATAGCGTAGATGGTTGGAGTTAATGGCTGACTACGACATCGACCTTCTGTACCATTCTGGGAAGGTGAATGGCGTACCTGACGCTTTGAGTCGATTACCAGAGGTGATGATCGTTACGGCTCAGTGGAGGTTACAGCAGGATTTACGAGAGTTAGATGTCGAAGATGTTTTACCCGGAGTCACCTCATCGTTGATGAACATGCAGATTTAGTCGAAGATTGTAGATCAGATCAAGGCTGCTAAAGCTGGAGATGTCAAGTTGAAGAAGATCAGAGAGCAAGTCGAGGCAGGACTCCGAACCGATTTCCTTATTCATGAGGAAGGATTCCTGAGATATTGCAGTAGGATTTGCGTACCCGCAGGAGATATCAGAGAGGAATTGATGAATAAGGCTCACAGTTTACCTTATTCTATTCATCCTAGTGGTACGAAGATGGACAAGGATCTTCGTCGGATTTTCTGGTGGCACGAGATGAAGAGAAACGCGGCACGGAGCATTGCCAAGTGTCTTGTATGTCAGTAAGTGAAGGCTGAGCATCATCGCACTGCAAGACTGCTTCAACCCCTACCGATTTCAGAGTGGAAGTGGCAGCACATCACGACGGACTTCGTGACTGGCTTACCTCGGAGCACCAAGTAGAACGATGCAATTTGGGTCATCGTTGATCGATTGACCAAGCCTGCGCACTTCATACCATTCTGAGTTGGGCAATCCACGGAGATACTGGCAAGGAAATACATGGAGGTAATGATCTTACTCATACCTCTACAACTTCTTTCTAGTACTAGTTGTGATGTGAATATGTCGTGTAGGAGATCGTACGACTGCATGGAGTCCCCATGAGCATTGTATCCGATCGAGATACGAGATTCATGTCTCAGTTCTGGAAGAGCCTGTAGACCAATCTAGGTACCAGTCTGAAATTCAGCACCACGTATCACCCGCAGACGGATGGCCTGTCAGAGCGGACCATTCAGATCTTGGAGGATATGCTGAGAGCCTGTATGCTGGATTTCAAAGGCTTATGGGAGGATCATCTGCATCTGGTGGAGTTCTCCTACAACAACAGTTATCAGGTGAGCATTGACATGTTGCCATTTGCTACTCTCTAGGGGAGGAAATGTCGATCGCCACTGAGTTGGGATGACATGGGTGATAGAGAGCTTTTGGGACCTGAGATGATAGTAGAAGCAGTAGATGTTGTGCGGGATATAAGGGACAAGCTTCGGATCGCTCAGGACCGTTGTAAGCATTGGGCAAATGCTAAACGGCATCCTCTAGAGTTTCAGCCAGGAGATCATGTATTCCTAAAGAACTCCCCGAATCGAGGAGTGATCTTCTTTGGGAAGTGAGGCAAGCTCAATCCAAGATATATTGGACCTTTCGATGTGCTAGATCGAGTTGAAGATGTAGCCTATCGCTTAGCCCTGTCACCATCTTTGGAGGGAGTTCATGACGTATTCCACGTGTCTCAGCTCCGTCATTATATCAGCGACCCTTCTTACGTTGTGGACTACTCTGAGATTACAGTCCGTTCGGATCTGACGTATGAGCAGCAATCAGTGCAGATCCGTGACAGACGTCAGAAGACGCTCAAGAACAAGGTTGTTGATCTTGTTATAGTGATGTGGCAGCCTGACTCGCCAATACTAAATGCAATTCTGAGATCTAAAACAAATCTTAAAACACAAGTACTAAATGCAACTGGGTTTTGAAACAAAACTAATACATAGTAATAATTATTTTTTGTAACGGCCGCTTTCCGACCGTACGTATTCTCTGCGTGCACGTGCTTTATCTTGCACGTATTTTATTTGGCTATTTCTGAGCTCCAGCATGAGCGATGCGATATGCCGTTGCGATCGTTTTGGGGAGTTGAATTTTATAGTAATTATTGGGAACGTCTTTTCACTGCTCGTTTTCCCACGAAACGACTTTGAACGATAAGGGTGTTTTAGTCATTTGACTCAAAACGCCGTTTCCAATTTTACGTAAATTCTTAGTAGGCGTTACGCACGATAGGACCCAGTAGATCTGTGCGTCTCGTCTCCACGATCGCCCCGGTATTTTCGGATTATTTTCTGACGCCCGGTTTGCGAGATATCGCTCGGAGAAATCTGGACCGTTGATTTGCCCTGATCAGATTCAAAATTCAAATTTGTTAGCCAAATCTGGCTAAATCGTTCATTTAAATCGTTTTGAGATCTTCCCTAATCTGTTTCGCTAATCTCCCCTAGACTTACCCCAAATTATACACCACCTAACCCTTTAATCTCCCCCTTTTTCTAGAATGATACAGTTATATAGCAATTGGTTATTATTATAAAAACCCTAGCCCTAATTTTACCCTAACCCTAAAGCAAAATCACTCAGCCACCGAAAATTCCCCCCCCCCCCCCCAATTCTCGATCTCTCCCTCATCTCTCTCTCTCTCTCCTCACGGCGATCCGCCGCCCGTACCCCGATCTTCCTCCCTCTCCCGACCTCTCTCACGACCATCTACTCCGGCACCACCGCGCAGCGCCGCACGGCCCCGCGGCCGCCATCTCCGCGGCCCCCTCGCCTCCGCCGCAACAGCCGCGATGTCGCCTCCACTCCTCCGCCGAGCTGCGCCCCGACGGCGGTCGCCTGCGCTCCCCGCGCCGCCGTGTCGCCATCTCAGCCCGTCGCAACGTCATCGCCCCCGCCGTACACCGCGATCGCCGCTGACCCCGATCCCCGTGCAGTGCTTCCTGATCGCCGTCACGATTCATGGCGAGACCCCACCGCCTTCGCTCACACCGCCGCGCCAGCGATCCGACGCCGGCCTCGCCTCAACGGCCACTCCCCACGCCGTCTCATCCCCTTCCTCTCTCCCTCTTCACGGCGAGGCTGCCCCCGCGTCCCCTCTCTCGATCTCCCTCCGGCACTCAACCCCACTGCGATCAGCCGCCCACGCGCCGTTTCCTCGCCATCGCGACTTATGACGCCCCCGAGCGTTGTCTCCCCTCGCAACGCCGCCCTCGCATCCCGACGCCTCTGCACGAGGCCACTCCGGCGCCCCCGAGCCCCGGTCGCCGCCGCCGAGCAAATCGCCCCCTTAAAGAAGAGCCCACTGTTGCATTATTGGGTCTCGTCTTTTCCCTCGGCCACTTCCATTCTGAAGGATTATCAGTTTAAAGGATATTCTGTATATGGATTCATCTTGTTTGCACACATTGCAAACTAAAGATGAGACTAGAGTGCTGGGAGCCTTGCTCGATGTCTTTCATCCAGTTTATACTCTTCAAGTGTTAGCCTCAGCGTACTGCAGGGCAGGAAGTGATATACGCAAGGCTAGTGAGATTCTGTGCCAACGTCAAAAACGAGTCCAATGTTGCACATCAAAATGATAATGATGTCAAAACTATAGAATCCAAAGAATCATTTGGTGAGGATAATGCTATGCAACCAAACCATTGGAACTTGAAGTGAATGGATTGTCTTTAGACGAGCTTGAGACAGGGTCCAATAAACTGGAAGAATATTTCGATCACAATCACAAGGACACTGAGGAGTTTCTTCTTTTCCTATGCTTGGAGATGGTTGTAAGCTCAGCTTGGATGATTATTCGAGATGTTCTAAGTCGATGTGGATATGCTGTAAAGAAGATGGATATCACCTTTTCTCGCTGCGCTACCCGCAACCGTTACAATCCTGAGGCGATCCCGAGACGACCTCCACTGCGCTACCCGCGGTCGGGGACACGAGCACCACCACCGTTTCCAGACCCGACGCCAGATTCACGGTTAATCATCATTCAGGTTGGTTTCCCCTAACCCGTAGCAACCCACACCATAGCAAAACTGAACCCTAACTAAAATCGGACAACTGTAACTAAATTTATTTTCTGCACCCTTAAAACGTTGTGAAACAGTAGATTCGACGACTGGACTTTTTGACTGTGCACATAGGATAGAGTCGTCGAATAGGACTGAACATCAAAAAAGTGACTTTTGACGAATAGGATAGTCACGATAACCTAGAAACGAACCCTAATAGGATTTGATGAAATTGAGACCTGACACCGTCGTCGTGGCGATATTTCAGATGGACTTCCGCAGACGCGATGCTTGGACCAGACGCCCCGGACGGACGACACACTCGCCATAGCAGGCAAGTGTATCCACTTGCACTTTTGGCCGTGCTCAGGCCCTAGTTGGTTAGAATTGTTAACTGTGAACAAATAGAACTGGACGTGAAATGATAGCATCCGGGAGGACTCCTGACGGCTCAGACTTGACGACGAAGTCTGAGCCTGACAGCAACAACTTTTGATACCGTAGGGATATCATGTGTGTGCGTGTGTGTGGACACCCTAGAATAACAACTCCCTACACTTGTCATGTCGTGTCCTGTTGCACAAAAAGCCTTCGGGCGTTTCGGATGCTTTCCCCCGTGAAAGTGATCCCAGTTACACAAAAAACCTTCGGGCGTTTCGGATGCTTTCCCCCACGGAAGTGATCCCTGTTACCCAAAAAGCCTTCAGGCGTTTCGGATGCTTTCCCCACGAAAGTGATCCATGTTACACAAAAAGCCTTCAGGCGTTTCGGATCCTTTCCTAGCGGAAGTGATCCTTGTTACACAAAAAGCTTTCGGGCGTTTTGGATGTTTCCCTAGCGGAAATGATCCCTGTAAATCTTGTCCTGAGTTCCTGGGTTTGGGGTTGGGTTGAGCGTGCGCACGGCAAGAGGGTCTGATCCCTTTCGAACCGTAAGGCGTGAACCCTTTCGTGTCTCACTTGTCCTGTCTTGTCTTGTTCTGTCACGTCCCGTCATGTCTTGACACCTGTAGGTTAGTCCCGTAGTTGGTAGCACACGCTACGACTACTACTTGCTACGCTTTACTTTCCTGCTGCATTACTTCCTGTTGTGTTACTCTGTTATAACCACTGCATGCTAACCAACCAGTAAACTGTTGTGAAATAGAACCTCAGCATGCTAATCAACCAGTAAACTGTTGTGAAATAGAACCTCAGCATGCTAATCAACCAGTAAACCATTGTTTAAAGTTCGGTGCACTTGCAGTAAAGTCTAACCCTCCTTGTAGACTTTACCTGACGTACAGTTCCTTTTTCTTGGGTGCTGTACGTCAGGTGTTCAGCCGGAGATCGTGGACGAGGCAGACTCACTGGAGTATGAGGAGCCGAGGACGTCGACCCTGAGCACGTGCCTGACGAGGACCAGACCTCGAGGTCTTTTTAGTCGTCACATTCAGAGGTTACTACTTTTAGTTTGCTTTTAGATAGTTTGTTGCCACGCTTAGGTTTCTTTTTAGACTTTGTACCCGTTGGATATTATATCTCTAATTCAATGAATGCAACTTCCTTTCTGTACTTTCTATTGTTTCGAACCTTATTAATGCAAGAACCTGAAGTTTTTAAAATGGTACCCCTACAGACGCTTATTGGGTCCGAGCTTCTCAGCTCTGGCCTAAGCGGGCCTTAGTCACGCTTCGCCTCCGTCCATTTTGGGAAGCGGGGCGTGACAGGTTTTAGTGGTGGCCCATGCAGGTCTTACAAAAGTTCGAAACAATAAAAGTACCGCATTCATTTAATACCCATGTACAAGTCTAAATTAGATTTACCCAGTCTTAGATGGTAGAAAGACTTAGGTAGATGTCCCATTTGAATAGTCAGACACTTTGGTTAAGATTTAGCTGTACCCGTCTTAGGATACCTTAGTAGCCTATCCCTACCTAGCCCTGACCAAATTAGATTTCTAGGGTCCTTCTTTTAGTTTAGTCGCTCGCCCAGCTCCATCGACTTCGGGCCCGGCAGAACTAACCTTGATTCTCTTATGAAACCTACCCGTTAGATCCTGGTTACAGCCTAGCTCTTTAGGAGATCTTAGTGCCGAGCTCTCATGATTTTTGACGACCCGATAAATAGAATCCCTGACTTCTAGCGTCCCTCCGATCATTACACTTCTGTGTTATCGATCGTAGGGTCCCATCGTAGCCCATTGCACCTTATCTTATGTGTAACCAACATACGATCATTTTTCCTTCCTTCCGATTCACGTGATTGTTTTCGGACGATTATCGTTGATCCTTCGAGTCCTTTCCTTGACCAATTCTGCTTCCTCTAAAAGTATTTTCGAAATTTATTATTAAGTTTTTTCACTCAGCTCAATTCCTTTGAAAACCCATATATTATATATTTCAAAATTCCTTATTTTTCGGTTGAGTTAAAATTCTTTCACTGATCTCGAAACCTCCCTGGTCGTAAAATTATTTTACTATCTCGTACCTATTTTCAAATCGGCATCTTTCGTGTTTCAGTTTTAAACCTTGTTATCAATTCTATAATCATGTATATATATTACCTTTCTAAACTACAAAATTTTATTGCTAATCACTACCGCACGTACTTTTAGAATATTTTCTAAACTAGAGAGAACTCCAACTATTATTATTATTATTATTATTATATCAGTTCTATGTTCTTCGTGATCACATTTCAAAATCTTTGTGTAAACCTATCTGCATTTGCAAAACAATCGTTTCTCACCCTACCCATCCTTCCTTCGTCTTATCTCCTTCCAAAATTTTAAATTGCTACATCTGCCCACTATTAAGTATATATATATATAATCTTAAAGGTATGTGATACCATATTTTGCACAAAATCCTTCTTACATCGTTAAATCATTTTAAAATTTTGTTCCATCCAACCAACCATCTTCTTACACCGCCTTATTTGAACTCGTTCTTTTCGATTTATTTCGTTACACGTTTGGTTTCTGTTTCCTCTTTTTGGTGTAGACATTAGTCCTTGTAGTTGTCCATGATATCTCCAGTATAGGAGTAGGCCCTTGGTAGGTGATGTTGTCGTGATGCATGAGTATAGGTAGAATGTGTAGACATGTAGGAGTGTGTCATCTTTAGAATCCTGATAATTGCCTTCTGTGTCTTGAATGTGTACTCAGTGTTAACCATGATATGATTGAAGTTGTCTGAATGACGATATTCATACATATATGAATAGGGTCATAGCAGGTAATTTCCTTAGACGTAGTTTTTCGCGATTATGGAATAGCTTATCTTTGACTGCATGTGATTGTATTAAAACTTTGTTTTTCTGTTAAATCAAACCTTTAAAGTTTTTGAAATTGGCTCACAAGATCACAAATCAATTATCCTTCCTCATCCATTACCACGACTCCACACGTTTTTTTCCAAATGTTTTAAAAATGTGTCACTGGTTTTAAGTTTCCCTTTCTTTTCTCTCTCTCCATTTAGAAATGTTATGTTGTGGTTGTTATAGTTTTGGGACTAGCTATTATTGTTGTAGGATTTTATTTGCGGGTAGGCTCAGGGAGAGATGAGATTTGTTATAACAATGATTAACCGATTTTGGAACAATATGATATTGGAATAGATTTCTTTCGGATGAAAAGAACGGGCTGTCCAAGACTTATTTTTTTTATAAAGCCGAAGTGTGGCGGACTCGATGGAGAATTCTGGTTGAATGAGATTATATGCGTGAAGATGAGAACTTATCAAATTTGAGGCTTAGACGAATGGTAGATAGGGATGGCTACAGAGTATGGTAGGAGTTAGGGTGATCTTGAGAGTGAGTAGAGCTTTTATTAGCATCGAGACTTGATTGTTGAGTTGACGTGAGAAGACATTGGGGGTAGCACGACGCGTTGAGATAAATGGATGGTTAGGTAGTCGGACTTAATATTGCTTGGGATTATTTATAGTGAGTAGGAGGAGATGTGATTTTGATAGTTCAATTATTTGGCGGATAAATTTATGGGAAGATATGACAAGGAGCGTATTAAGGACACTGCGATCGTTGATTTGCGAAAGTTGTTATAAGATAGACAAAGTTTTTGTCTTGGATTGGTGATTGACGTAAACATCACTTTAGCGATTGATTAATAATTGGGAAGAGATCGAGAAATTTAAAAGATATTATTGAGCGGTGATGTATAGCGGAGTGGTATGGTATGAGAAGATGATTATTATTCTTTTGTGAGAACTTGGACTTGGGAGGTTGAACTGTAGGGGTGAGCCTATAGCTAAGCATTAGGATGTGAGTCTAGTCATAGCATTGTCCAGTGAAAAGATGGGTTATGATGGATTAATTGAGGAACGATGTTGAAATTATAGGATTAGATACCATTGTGTGGAGGATGGGAGTTATAGGCTTAAGTATTTACGGATTTTATATTTAGTCTTAGTATGAGTGATTCCGAGGGCGGAATAATTTCTAAGGTGGGTAGAATGTAACGGCCGCTTTCCGACCGTTCGTATTCTCTGCGTGCACGTGCTTTATCATGCACGTATTTTATTTGGCTATTTCTGAGCTCCGGCATGATCGATGCGATATGACGTTGCGATCGTTTTGGGGCGTTGAATTTTATAGTAATTATTGGGAACGTCTTTTCACTGCTCGTTTTCCCGCGAAACGACTTTGAACGATAAGGGCATTTTAGTCATTTGACTCAAAACGCCGTTTCCAATTTTACGTAAATTCTTGGTAGGCGATACGCACGATCGGGCTCCGTAGATCTGTGCGTCTCGTCTCCACGATCGCCCCGGTATTTTCGGATTATTTTCTGACGCCCGGTTTGCGAGATATCGCTCAGAGAAATCTGGACCGTTGATTTGCCCTGATCAGATTCAAAATTCAAATTCGTTAGCCAAATCTGGCTAAATCCTTCATTTAAATCGTTTTGAGATCTTCCCTAATCTGTTTCGCTAATCTCCCCTAGACTTACCCCAAATTATACACCCCCTAACCCTTTAATCTCCCCCTTTTTCTAGAATGATACAGTTATATAGCAATTGGTTATTATTATAAAAACCCTAGCCCTAATTTTACCCTAACCGTAAAGCAAAATCACTCAGCCGCCGAAAATCCCCCCCCCCCCCCATTCTCGATCTCTCCCTCATCTCTCTCTCTCTCTCTCTCTCTCTCTCTCTCTCCTCACGGTGATCCGCCGCCCGTACCCCGATCTTCCTCCCTCTCCCGACCTCTCTCACGACCATCTACTCCGGCACCGTCGCGCCGCGTCGCACGGCCCCGCGGCCTCCATCTCCGCAGCCCCCTCGCCTCCGCCGCAACAACCGCGACGTCGCCTCCACTCCTCCGCCGAGCTGCGCCCCGACGGCTGTCGCCTGCGCTCCCCGCGCCGCCGTGTCGCCATTTCAGCCCGCCGCAGCGTCATCGCCCCCGCCGTACGCCGCGATCGTCGCTGACCCCGATCCCCGTGCAGCGCTTCCCGATCACCGGCGTGATTCACGGTGAGACCTCGTCGCCTTCGCTCACACCGCCGCACCAGCGATCCGACGCCGGCCCCGCCTCAACGGCCACTCCCCACGCCGTCTCATCCCCTTCCTCTCTCCCTTTTCACAGCGAGGCCGCCCCCGCGTCCCCTCTCCCGATCTCCCTCCGGCACTCAACCCCGCCGCGATCAGCCGCCCACGCACCGTTTCCTCGCCATCGCGACTTACGACGCCCCCGAGCGTTGTCTCCCCTCGCAACACCGCCCTCGCGTCCCGACGCCTCCGCACGACGCCGCTCCGGCGCCCCCGAGCCCCGGTCGTCGCCGCCGAGCAAATCGCCTCCTTAAAGAAGAGCCCACTGTTGCATTATTGGGTCTCGTCTTTTTCCCTCGGCCACTTCCATTCTGAAGGATTATCAGTTTAAAGGATATTCTGTATATGGATTCATCTTGTTCGTACACATTGCAAACTGAAGATGAGACTAGAGTGCTGGGAGCCTTGCTCGATGTCTTTCATCCAGTTTATACTCTTCAAGTGTTAGCCTCAGCGTACTGCAGGGCAGGAAGTGATATACGCAAGGCTAGTGAGATTCTGTGCCAACGTCAAAAACGAGTCCAATGTTGCACATCAAAATGATAATGATGTCAAAACTACAGAATCCAAAGAATCATTTGGTGAGGATAATGCTATGCAACCAAACCATTGGAACTTGAAGTGAATGGATTGTCTTTAGACGAGCTTGAGACAGGGTCCAGTAAACTGAAAGAATATTTCGATCACAATCACAAGGACACTGAGGAGTTTCTTCTTTTCCTATGCTTGGAGATGGTTGTAAGCTCAGCTTGGATGATTATTCGAGATGTTCTAGGTCGATGTGGATATGCTGTAAAGAAGATGGATATCACCTTTTCTCGTTGCGCTACCCGCAACCGTTACAATCCTAAGGCGATCCCGAGACGACCTCCACTGCGCTACCCGCGGTCGGGGACACGAGCACCACCACCGTTTCCAGACCCGACGCCAGATTCACGGTTAATCATCATTCAGGTTGGTTTCCCCTAACCCGTAGCAACCCACACCGTAGCAAAACTGAACCCTAACTAAAATCAGACAACTGTAACTAAATTTATTTTCTGCACCCTTAAAACGTTGTGAAACAGTAGATTCGACGACTGGACTTTTTGACTGTGCACATAGGATAGAGTTGTCGAATAGGACTGAACATCAAAAAAGTGACTTTTGACGAATAGGATAGTCCCGATAACCTAGAAACGAACCCTAATAGGATTTGATGAAATTGAGACCTGACACCGTCGTCGTGGCGATATTTCAGACGGACTTCCGTGGACGCGACGCTTGGACAAGACGCCCCGGACGGACGACACACTCGCCATCGCAGGCAAGTGTATCCACTTGCACTTTTGGCCGTGCTCAGGCCCTAGTTGGTTAGAATTGTTAACTGTGAACAAATAGAACTGGACGTGAAATGATAGCGTCCGGGACGACTCCTGAGGGCTCAGACTTGACGACGAAGTCTGAGCCTGACAACAACAACTTTTGATACCGTAGGGCTATCATGTGTGTGCGTGTGTGTGGACACCCTAGAATAACAACTCCCTACACTTGTCATGTCGTGTCCTGTTACACAAAAAGCCTTCGGGCGTTTCGGATGCTTTCCCCCGTGAAAGTGATCCATGTTACACAAAAAGCCTTCAGGCATTTCGGATGCTTTCCCCCGCGGAAGTGATCTCTGTTACCCAAAAAGCCTTCGGGCGTTTCGGATGCTTTCCCCGCGAAAGTGATCCATGTTATACAAAAAGCCTTCAGGCGTTTCGGATGCTTTCCTAGCGGAAGTGATCCCTGTTACACAAAAAGCTTTCGGGCGTTTCGGATGTTTCCCTAGCAGAAATGATCCCTGTAAATCTTGTCCTGAGTTCCTGGGTTTGGGGTTGGGTTGAGCGTGCACACGGCAAGAGGGTCTGATCCCCCTCGAACCGTAAGGCGTGAACCCTTTCGTGTCTCACTTGTCCTGTCTTGTCTTGTCCCGTCACGTCCCGTCATGTCTTGACACCTGTAGGTTAGTCCCGTAGTTGGTAGCACACGCTACAACTACTACTTGCTACGCTTTACTTTCCTGCTGCGTTACTTCCTGTTGTGTTACTCTGTTATAACCACTGCATGCTAATCAACCAGTAAACTGTTGTGAAATAGAACCTCAGCATGCTAATCAACCAGTAAACTATTGTGAAATAGAACCTCAGCATGCTAATCAACCAGTAAACCATTGTTTAAAGTTCGGTGCACTTGCAGTAAAGTCTAACCCTCCTTGTAGACTTTACCTGACGTACAGTTCCTTTTTCTTGGGTGATGTACGTCTGGTGTTCAGCCAGAGATCGTGGACGAGGCAGACTCACTGGAGTACGAGGAGCCGAGGACGTCGACCCTGAGCACGTGCCTGACGAGGACCAGACCTCGAGGTCTTTTTAGTCGTCACATTCAGAGGTTACTACTTTTAGTTTGCTTTTAGATAGTTTGTTGCCACGCTTAGGTTTCTTTTTAGACTTTGTACCCGTTGGATATTATATCTCTAATTCAATGAATGCAACTTCCTTTCTGTACTTTCTGTTGTTTCGAACCTTATTAATGCAAGAACCTGAAGTTTTTAAAATGGTACCCCTACAGACGCTTATTGGGTCCGAGCTTCTCAGCTCTGGCCTAAGCGGGCCTTAGTCACGCTTCGCCTCCGTCCATTTTGGGAAGCGGGGCGTGACACTTTTATACGAAATAACTAGGGTTATCTTATGCTTTTATTTTAAGAAATCAAAACGTTGAAATCTTAAAACAAACAAAACAAAACTGTTAAATCAAATCATATTGAATAAAACCTTATAATCTAAACCTATCTTTATCTATCTTATCCCAACTGCTCCCCCTCATCTCACGTGTAACCATCCCCACGTCCTCTCTTCCCTAACCTACTCTAAAAACAAACCCCCGGCTTCTTCTTGTCTTAAAACCCCAACCAAGTCCCTAGGTTTCACGTGAACCTATCTCCATACAAAATAAAGAAACCCCCCCCCCCCCCCCCCCCCCCCCCCCCCCCGCTTGGGTAAACCAACCATACGTCCTACCCTATCCCTACAGCAGCTTCTCTCTTCAAAACGCAAGCCCTGAAACACAAAGAACCCCAGGCCATTCTTTTCTTGCGCCAAGCCTACAAAAAACCAGACCACGCGCCCTATCCTCCTAGTCCAGCAGCCACCACCAACTGCCTCGTGACCACCGCACGCAGCCCCACAGTCCGACGTTCTCTCTGCCCTACAACAACACCAAACCGCCCAAACCCTAACCTCTCCTCGTCCTCCTGTGCGCCAGCTCCCCTCTTATCTCCAGGCTATGCAAACACACTCTTGAGACCACCGATTGCCCTCTCCTCCCCCTCACCTGACCGCCGGCGACCCCCCTCACAAACCCAGCTCCAACAGCCCTCGCAACTCGCGCGCAGTCCCATCTCTCCCCTGTCCGACGTGCAACCCCCCAGTCCAGCCCTCTCCTCCTCCGCGCGTAGCCATTGAAGCCTCCACGTGCACCACCTTCGAACTGCAGACCACCGAAGATCCCTCTGGCCAACTGCAAATAGTCTCCAGACCGCCGACCAGCCCTCGCAACTGCTGCAGTGCCGTCGGCCATCGATAATAGATCCCCGAGGATCATCGTCACTGTTTTGGGGTCGTACTCGTCGCCGCTGCCCATCGCTGCGTCTCGACCCTTCTTTGCATCCTCGATTAGTAGATCTATCCCTAAATAATCTATAACCCACACCGTAGGTTAGAGAACATAATAAAAGTGGATTATTAGACAGCGTAAGGGTTGTTTAACATTTTAACATGTCAGAAAGAACCTAATTCTGTTATATGTTTAATCAAACTAGAGAACCGATCGAACCGTAGTGTAGTGCTCGTCAAGACGAACCCAACGACACCAAATTCATCAAAATCAGGCAAGTGTGCGAATTGTTATGAATTTTTTGAAACTTAATGTTTAATTTGTCATTTTCACTTAAAGCTGAATAACAAGAATTTGACCCGTGAAATGACGTTCACAAAAAAATACCATGACAATCCATGTTTAAAATGTGACACATTGACATATAATTTCGCATGTTTATGTTTCAAGAGTAAATAACGAAAAATAGTTGATTGCAGCATGTTTAATAAACAACCCGTTTAAATTCGTTGTTTAAATTGTTTTAGGATGTCATAACTCATGATAAATGCTGAAATTAATATGGTCATATGCTTCACAATTTACTTGAACATCGGTTGCTAGAATGGACACTTGTGGAACTTCTTGAAATACTTGAACTCGTGAATTTGTGCGCCTCAAAGGCGAAATCTTGAATTCGTGAACTCGTGCAAATCGTAGGCTGACTCGTGTTTCAGCACATTTTTGGGTGGGGTTAGGGTTGAGCGGTCGCAGAGCATGCGTGTAGAGGCCCCCTTCAAGATCGTCAATCACGATTATACCCCCGTGAGAAGGATCGACCTACTCTCCACGAATTAAAAGCATGAACCCTAGGCATAGTAGAAATCGCGTGCACAGGACTTGAACTCATTATTATTATCGCAGTTGTACACTAGAAATGCCATGTTAATAATGTTTGTAGAAATGCCATGCTCTTTAGTGCTTGTTTTAAATTCCTTAGAACTGCCATGTTGAGAAGTGCTTTATCTTTCTTTAAATTTCCATGTTTATAACCATGTTGCTGCCATCTTATATAAACAGTTAATGCTTCATAAATTGTTAATTTTCGCACACCTCTTTTAGTTCGTCTTACTTTTACTTGCCAGACTTTGCTGACATACATTCGTGATTTTGGAATGTATGTCAGATCACGAGTCAGAGTACCAGGAGGACCTGTTTGAGACGCCTGATCCAGAGAGCCAGGAGTTTGCTGCTGACTCGGAGTCACTCCCTGCGGAGGACTAGAGACCGGTGATGTTGCCGCTTTTCTTTACATTTGTTTTAGTACTTGTTTTAGGGTATGTTTTCCTTGTTGTAGTTTCTTTGGCTATGCTGAGGCCTTATCTTTAAATTTCGTGTATGAACAGTTTTGGATGTGGATTTTAATTATATGAATGTTCTTATTGTTCTGAAATGCATGCAAAAATTCTACGTAGATGTTGTCACAGATGCTTAATGAACTCGGGCTTCATCGCCCTAGTTCATGCGGACCTTGGTAACGTTCTCGCTTCCTTTGCCTTTGGGAAGCGGGGCGTTACAAGTGGGACCCTAGGTTGGAAGAACATATGTTGTTGTTGGATGATGGATGGCTTGCGATGCTCGATCTACCCTCGAGCTGTTTGTACATCGATAGATCGAGGCTGTGAAGCTCTGGAGTGACCCTCAATGAAGATCGAGACTCGACGATCTGCACCACAAGGAAGCATCAGGGGGGTCGGATTTGGGTCCCGACCCAAATCCCCTCTGATGCTTAAGTTAGAATGGGAACTTAAGAGAAGGAGAGATCTTGGAATAGCTGAGATCGACCCACGGAGGTTCGTCTCAGATCTGGCGTCGCAAGCTCTTTCGTGGAAGAAATGTAAAAAATATGTAGAGTCTATGTATTAAAAATCTCGTACCTTGGGAGTTGGAACCTTTCTATATTTATAGGCCTACTGGGTCTTTTCAACGACATTGGGAAGATAACGGTCACCAATTATGGTGCCATGATCTTCCCCTTTAATAAAAGTAACCGTAGCCCAAGTTCCCGCTATTTATGAGCACGCCTTCAATCCCACGTTCGATTTGTGGGAGTGCAACGGGCGACTGGCTGGTGGGTTTTGACTGAGTCGATATCGGGCTTCTCAGGTTGGCTCTATGGGCCTTAGTCACCCATCGGTCAAGTCACCTCAAGTGCCGGCCCAATGATTCATCAGGTGCGTAAATTCTTTAGGCTGTGGATATTTAGAACCGCCACAAAAATAATTTATTATCTCTTATTTTTTTCTTTCTAGTAAATCCTGCTTTCATCTCTCGTTCTCTCTTAAACCCCTCTCCTCATCACCAAACCCTAATTCCCCTCTCTCTCCCTCTCTCTAAAAACATGCGGTCCGAGATCTCCCTCTGTGTGCCACTTGCGGTCCCCGATCTCCGCTGGTGGTGACGAACGTCGGGAGGATGGATGGTGCCTACTTCGTCGGCTGTAACGAGATCCTCGCCTAGATCAACACCACTCTCCATCTCAATCTCTCCAAGGTCAAAGATGTAAGAATCATTCAACTAGGTTCATCTGAAAAATTTTCGATTTTTGACTAATCCGATCGAATTTTATTGAACTGCTAATATTTCCGACCATCCATCTCGTCTAATCAGACTAATTGCAATAAGATGGAATCTGAATGGAATCAGGTCGGAATCTCCCCTAAATACAGAGACCATGGTTCCCCCTTATAACCTCCTCATTGTAAGGTCTCTGGCTATGAGGAAAACACTAGAATGGGGTTGAATAGTGTTTATGTAATTTAAAAAGATAGTTACACCAAATTAAATTCCTAACCAACAAATAGTGCGGAATAGAACTAAACCCAAAATGAAACAAATACAAACGCAATGATGTTTCAAGGGTTCGGATTATCCAAGTCACTTCCCGACTTGTTCGCGATAATCCTACGTCCCTTCCACCCGGTTAACAACCGGATACTCAAGTTAGAACCCAAACTTGAGTTTTCCTTAAAACCCACTTGTAGCAACCCTACAAGTGAAATCGAAATACAATCGATTGACCTTGACTCCCACAACTTGGGAGCAAGCAAACCACTCTCACAAATCGAGAGTAAATCAAATAACTAAAGTTATGAAATATGAAATTGAGTAACACTTACAATCACCTATGCCTTGAAGTAGAACTTGTCACGCCCCTCTCCCCAGAATACCCGGAAATTTTTTAAATACATTTTTTTCCAAGTATCCTGAAGAGTGATGAGAGAAAAGAGAGGAAAATGAGAAACAGAACTTGCAGGCCACTGTGCACATGCTGGGATAGTACAAGTGAAGCTCCACAATAATATCAAAGCAACATCACAGATAACATAGAACAACAACACATTTATATAACAACCTTCATTTACATACATAGTCCAAGTACACCACTACATATACTCCGCCACTCTCCACTCCCAAGACAACCATGTCACCATACAAACTACAGTTGATACTCCTGAAACTCACTCCAAGTCATCACCAACCATGCTACCCCTGCTACCTGAAAAATAGGGAGAAGCACGTCAATGCGTGCCGCGGTAGGAACCAACTTGGATTTGGAACACTAATTTAAGGTTATTAACCACAAGCCATGTAAGATAAATAAGACGTGCAACTAAATAATGTGACGAAAAGTAAACAGCTAAGTAAAGAATCATACCTGTAGTTTGATGTTGAGCTACTGCAAGAAAAAGGTCAGCACGAATAATAGTACAAGTGTTCACAGAACATATACTAAAAGAGGAATTACAAGTGCCATGTGTAACCACAGTGTCACAAGCAAGCAGGCAAATGGAAGGGAGGCGTTGCAAACAGAAGAAGCAACATATAGAACACTTGTCTGTTAATTTATTTAGTTGAAAACTTGGGTAAACTGTGTGATACCAGGACCTGGACTTCACCCCAAATTTGGGATGAATATAGCACACGGCACAGTGGACACAGGCACTGTACGACACCGGGCCTCTCATCTCCCCGTCCCTGGCAGGAGTGAGGATCTCCACATAATAACACAACCTCTGTATGTCCCCGCCACTCCCGGTAAAGGCGAGTGGGTATAAATATCTCCGCCACTCCCGGTAAAGGCGAATGGGTATAAACATCACATATCACATAATCATTTCCCCCAACTTCTCAGTTCAGGCCTCATATACAAAATTTACTCAAATCCCACCTAAACCTGGGTTTTGCTAACTCACCCTTATTAGAGAGGACTGAGACATTCAAGAGTTTCATTTTGTCATTTTAGTCATGAAGGAGTCATGTTTCATGGCATCACATTCCATATTCATATCAACATGGGTCATGCACCGAAGTGCCATGCACTCCATCGTAATCAAATCACATTTCAAATGGGTCATCCACCCAAGTGTCATGCCCTTCAACATAGCCATTTCAAGTCATCACTCATAACATATGAAACCATGCTCATATGACCCCATCATTACTATTTCACAACATATTTCATAACACACGTATTTACAAGCCCATTTCTCATATTTTTAAAATTTCATTTCATTGTGGCATTTTCACAAACATGTGGTGAACGGAACGTGTATGTCCACAAGAACATTAGTCTACCTTCCATGTAAAAACAATAATCATGTATCATAGAGAGTGGATTAGCAAGAATACACAATTTATCACACCATTTAACCATTTCAACTTACATGAAATGTACATGCAGTCCTACAAGATGGATGATATCATCCAATTATAATCAGAATTTAACAAAACTTCCCAAATGAAAGTTGTAGGTATGGTAGTTCTGGATTTACAGATAAAATTTCATGCAAAATTATTGAGTATGTGATTTATGGTGAATTATTTGGTAAATTGTGTCAAATCTGTTTTTCAGACAGATTTCAGGGTCTGTATTGAAAGCCAATTTTGGGCATGTTACAGCCAGAAATTCGACATATAAGCACTCTGATGAAATTTTAGAAAAACTTGTTAACTTTCCAACAAGACCAAGAACATAAAATTCCATTGTGTGTGCAGGTGTTTAGGTCAATTTTGTGCATGTGTTTAGGTCAATTTTGCTATTCAAAACTGAAAATCAAACAGACATGTTGTAAAGATGGAATTTTTGCTCCTAATTTCTGAATTGAACATATATCAAAATTTATATGATTTTGGGGTAGAACTTCAACATCTACATGGATATATTTTTTGGACCCTAATTCGAGCTACAGTAACTATAATCAAGGCAACAACAGACATTAAGATTTCAGAATTTCAAAGGGGGTAACTTTGCTAAGAATTTTCAGGGGGAAATTCATGAAAATTGAATCATGGCACATTAATTTGATTACCACTTCTTCATATTGATAAAACATGGTATAAAAACATGATAAATTGAAACCCTAATTAAATTTCCAAATCCAAGTTTGATTCCTACCTCAAGAGAGTTCTTTCTTCTCCTCTTCTCTTTCTCTTCCGCTTCTTCTTCTTCTTCTTCTTTTCTTTTTTTTGTTGGAGAATTTCGGCCATGGCAACAAGGAGGGGGGAAGGGGATAGGGGAGAGAGAAGGTGGGGAGAAATGAGAGAAAGAGAGAGAGGTTTCTATTTATCTCTCTTCTTTTCTTCTCTTTTCTTATTTCTTTCTTCTCTTCCAATAAAGGAATTATTCCAAGGGAATATTCCATGAGGAAATGACCAAAATACCCCCCCCCATCATCTAGGTATTTACAAGTTTGCCATTACTTTATGCACACACTACTTTAGGATGTATGCACAGCAGCTTTAGTCCAAATGACCGTTTTGCCCCTCGCCTTTCTAAAAATTTACGGGGGTTGCCATTGACCCCTAACCCATTTCACACTCGCATGGCTCTTCCTACACACATCCACGCACATCCATGCATGCATACATGCTTCACACACGTCTAACACATTCATGTTGTTTTACACCCACGATGTCATTTGCACTTCTCCCGCATTCACATTTCGCATTCTCTTCTCTTAGCCACGTATTACGGCCTAATCCCCCTTGCACTACGTCACATACATCGATATCTATGCTTATTTCATGCCCACGTATGCATCGTAGGTAGAAATACCACGTGTGTTCAGTAGAATACCCGTATAACGCAAAATAGGGCATGACATCCTACCCACCTTAAAATAAAGTCCGTCCTCGGACTTCCTAGTGTTGGATATTGGACTCCCGGATTTGGTTTTGGATGATGAACAAACATAAATATATCGTGAACTAATAATTTGTGAGCGCAGTTATGGAGATCGTCGCCAAATTCATATGAACATCCAAAGCGACGTCTCAAGACTTCTCAAAGCACGTGATCGTATGCCTAAAGCTTCGTTGAAGCTTATGGACCATTTTAGAAGTCATGAAGATTCGATTGAAGCTTTTGAAGACGGTATCGTCAAGTTTTATTTATAGTCTTTTAAGCTTCTTTCGTAGAATGTTAAGCCTTGAGTAGGTCTTACGGTTTAAATCTTCATAACGCTCCTATCTTAGAGCTAGGATCTTGTAAGAAGTCCATACAAACTTTCCCGAAGCTTCGCGCTTCGATTCGCGACTTCTTGTGCATGTTAGCTGGTTCAAGAAGAAGAACCAACTGACTAGATGGTGATCTAGTCGGTCGGCCAAGCTTCTTGGACCGACTAGTTTGCGTCAGTCAATTCATAGCTCTTTACTGTTTACAGTTAGTCGGTCTACGTTGACTCACCGACCGACTAGTTTGTGAACTAGTCGGTCAGTGATGCTTCTTTGACCGACTAGTTGAGCTTCTAATGTACATGCCAACTTACTGTTTATCGTTAGTCGGTCTATGTTCATTTGGCGACCGACTAGTTGATGAACTAGTCGGTCAACTTTTGTTCTTGGACCGACTAATTCAATTTGTACTCAGACTATTTGTTTTATCTCTTAGTCGGTCTAAGTTGACTCACCGACCGACTAGTTGTGAAACTAGTCGGTTGGCAAGTGTTCTTTGACCGACTAGTTATGTTAGTCTGAACTTCGACCTATTCTCTGTTCACCACTTAGTCGGTTCATGTTGATTGACCGACCGACTAGTTGATGAACTAGTCGGTCAGTGGTTGTTCTTTGACCGACTAGTTTGGTTCAGAATAGATCCGTTGGAGCTTTAATTGAAACGTTTTTCTCTCTCTCTCTCTCTCTCTCTCTCTCTCTCTCTCTCTCTCTCTCTCTCTCTCTCTCTCTCTCTCTCTCTCTCTCTCTCTCTCTCCCCTCTAACCTATATATACTTGTTGAGCTGCATTCATTGCACTCAAGGCTGATATTAAGAGAACTTTAGAGATCAAAGAGAAAGCATTCATTCCTCATTCAAAGCTCTTCCATTCCAATCTTGAATCTCTTCTCACTCTTATTTCAAAAGAGAGATTCATTGATTGTGAGCCTTCCAATCCAAGTGCTTGATTCTAGGTCACCAACAACCCCATAGCTCTCCATCGCTGATCTACATCTTGGAGCTAGGGTTTGGTGCCTCTTCATCTTCCCGAAAATCCGTTTTACCCTAAATCGTAAGTTTTACTCAAGGCATAGGATTTTGTCGGTAAGAATCTTTATTTCATTTACTTTCATATTGTAAGTTTCACTCTCGGTTATGAGAGTGTGTTTGTGATCCCGGGTTGTGGGAGTCACAATTTTATTTTTGTATGATTTGACTTGTGAAGGTTTTTCACAAGTATTTCATAGTGGAAATCTTGAGTTAGGGTTTCTAACTCGAGTATCCGGAGGGGATCCGGGTGTTTGGGACGTAGGATCACCGGGAACAAGTCAGGGAGACTTGGGTGGATCCGAACCCAGTAATATCGTTTGTTTGCGATTGTTTATTTGTTGTCGATTATTTACTATTCCGCATTTCCGCATTTATTGGTAGAGTTTGCAAGGTAATTAGGAATCAACCTCTTAATTATTTTAAAGTACTATTCATCCCCCCTCTAGTACTTGTGCAGTAGCTTAGCAGGGCATTACACCTAGGGTGTGAACCTTGCCAAGGTCAGCTAGGTACGATGGTCTTACTATCCTTGAAGTACAAACAAGAATACGTATCTACACCCCACTTATATACACTATATGCTTCCATATCATCCGTACACATTCACATCGCACACATGTACAGATACATCCTATTACTCATCTAATAGCACATCCATATCACTATATGCATCATTACATACACATACGTATATGTTCTTCACATAAACATCTAGGCACACATATTCACACATTAACATATACATCACACACCACAAATAAGTCTCTATACGTATTATTACACGTATTTAGATCACTACTCATATCTATATGCATAGGACATCACACCATATCCATATCACGATACATAAGGTATTCATACATTGCATGCTTTCAGATACATCACAATACATTCAAGTATAAACGATTCATATTCTATCTCTTTATATATTTACATATACGTCTACATCCATGCACAGACACCTAGCAATACACATTAATCTACACACCATTGCTTGATAAACAGGGTCGCTATCATGGTGTCACACCGTATGTACACCGAATCTATATACTCCCAATACTTAGTCACATGGGCTCACTCACATTCATAAGTACAAAAATACCTATATACACACAATATTTAGTCACATCCATACATACATTCACGTACATGTACTAACACATGCATGATCAAGTCACATAAGGTTCACAATTATAACTATAAATAAATATACACATAACCTCACATCCATAGCAGTGCGCCTATTGCCTCACACAGATAGGTACATATACCACACAAAATACACACAAGAGTGCACAAACATAATACGTTCCCCACATATGTTATATATATAGCCACCCTTGTATATTCTACGCACATACTGCCATATTAGTCAAATAATATAAATATCCATCTACACTCCACACATGTGTATACATATAAATGTGAAACCAAATATACACAGTCTAATAGTCATTCATTCACTTACATTCATTAAATATATACATACACCTATATTTCATACTCACCACATTCATATCCACATTGCATATGTCTATACATACATGCATGCTCTAGTACAGACCTACACATACATGCATACCCACAGGGATACGCTTCTCCCATATACACATAGATAGGCAACCATGTCGGAAAAATTCACAGATAAACAAACAAGGATATATATATAAGTATATATTTATTCAACCAATATACACACAACCATATATTGCACCTACTGCACACTGCACATGCATGAACACATCCATACACTCCATTATAACACGTATATTAGAAATCCATACAACCATAATACATATACACATATACACATCAACCGATACACTATACAGATACTCTATATGACCTAATTATATGTACATAATCATTATGTACACGAAGAAGTATACATATCAATTCCATATATAGATATCTAAGCCTACACATAACCAAATACACGTTTGCTCATACATACCAGATTATTACTCTAATAGTAGGTATGCAGACAAACATGAATATATATACATACTAGGACCAAAACACCATGCACACACATTACCATGTATGAGCGCACACACTCATTCACACTTAGTAGACATATCCTGCTATTACACACCTATACAGTCAAGCTACTCAAACTATACTAACAGGTAGTCGGTAGCTACCCATACCACTATATACCTAACATTCAATATGTCCACACTTTTACTAACATACTAGTACACACAAATAAGTGTATTTCAACATTCGTACACATTCAGTAGATAATCACACTCCATATACGTATGCATTCATATACTGATACATGAATATCGGAATATGGGTCATTCACATACATGTACATGTAACCACTCATAAGACATACACCAATACACATTCAATAACAACAACACATATACACAATCACGCCATACTTCCTACAATACACCTACATACATATAAGTATCTCATACACCAATACACAATCCCCCTCATGTCACTATATACGAAGGGGCCATGCACTACATATACATCCAAATGGTCCTACAGGCACCATTCTACGGGTAATCGTATACACACACATATATATATTTCATAACTCCACTTAACTGTGCAAACCCATAGCCATCCACTTATACATGCACTGTATAATCTCAAGTCTTCACATTCATCACATTCTACATATGAAACACGTCACATTTATATCCCTATCCCATAATAGGCACGGTGTAGAGCTAAGGCCTCAACTTAGGTGGACGGGTCTAAAGCATTCCTACCCTCCTTAGGATACATCTACTCCAAACACCCTGGAGCATTGCTCATACAATACAGATGTCCCTTACTTATCTATATAGCTACATACACACTATATATGACCATACACAATACCTATCTTCACGCAATAGTACAACCCACAACCATATACCAAATTAAGGCAATATGTCGGTTCATATAGGCACACAGGCAGCACATACACATACTCACAGTTATTCAAATCTGACACATTAGGAATTCATACACTAGCAATGTAACACTAGCGATATATATACACCAACATCCCAACCCATATCTACACCACCTACCCACGCAAGCATACATATATTCACACACATGCACTTTTCCACATATGTCCAAAGACAATGTGGACATCTCACTACTTCATCCATACAAGGGTAGATGTACGCACATTGGTATACTCCCCACATGAAACACAACTGTAATTTAGGAGATAGTGAACCGTATACATGCAGCCACATCACATACGTACACACCCTCGCCCACATCTCTACAAACATATAATATCCCCGATAGCTGATATGTATCCATTGGTACACATCCACTAATAAACATATACTTATCACCTATATCTCAGAGTTACACAAGTATAACACATACCGACTCACATACCCGTATCATGTATCTATATAGAGACAATATATGTATACGCTCAAGTAATCACCCACCTAGTATATACACTCACGCATATCTATATACCACTACAAGCATGCAGAATACATGTAAAGTTCATGCCATTCAAATATACGAGTATACCGCAACATATATAACTCAAATCTCTAAGCACAACAAATGCACTTATACACAGGGGTTCACACAGTTATAGATACACGCGTACTTCCACAATATACCTATATAGTATAATACACTGTAAGGTTCATCCCCGGACTCCCCAAAGCTAGGGGTGCAAGGGTGGACCACTTACGGCTCTAAGATCACTACCCACCTTAGGGCTAATCTATCTCAATCACCTATTGAGACATTACATGTACTATCCTTATGCACATCGCAGTGCGGTGACCTGCATGGCCCACCAAAAACTGTCACGCCTCTCTTCCCAGAATACCCGAAAATTTTATAAATACATTTTTTTCCAAGTATCATGAAGAGTGATGAGATAAAAGAGAGGAAAATGAGAAACAGAACTTGCAGGCCACTGCGCACATGATGGGATGTACAAGTGAAGCTCCACAATAATATTAAATCAACATCACAGATAACATAGAACAACAACAACACATTTATATAACAACCTTCATTTACATACATACTCCAAGTACACCACTACATATACTCTCCCACTCTCCACTCCCAAGACAACCATGTCACCCTACAAACTACAGTTGCTACTCCAGAAACTCACTCCAAGTCATCACCAACCATGCTACCCCTGCTACCTGAAAAATAGGGAGGAGCATGTCAATGCGTGCCCCAGTAGGAACCAACTTCGATTTGGAACACTAATTTAAGGTTATCAACCACAAAGCAAGGTAAGATAAATAAGACATGCAACTAAATAATGTGACGAAAAGTAAACAGCTAAGTAAGGAATCATACCTGCGGTTTGATGTAGAGCTACTGCAAGAAAAAGGTCAGCACGAATAATAATACAAGTGTTCACACAACATATACTAAAAGAGGAATCACAAGTGCCATGTGTAACTACAGTGTCACAAGCAAGCAGGCAAAGGGAAGGGAGGCGTTGCAAACAGAAGAAGCAACATATAGAACACTTGTCTGTTAATTTATTTAGTTGGGAACTTGGGTAAACTGTGTGATACCAGGACCTGGACTTCACCCCAAATTTGGGGTGAATATAGCACACGGCGCAGTGGACACGGGCACTGTACGACACCGGGCCTCTCAGCTCCCCCGTCCCTGGCAGGAGTGAGGATCTCCACATAATAACACAACCTCTGTATGTCCCCTCAACTCCCGGTAAAGGCGAGTGGGTATAAATATCTCATCCAATCCCGGTAAAGGCGAGTGGGTATAAACATCACATATCACATAATCATTTACCCCAACTTCTCAGTCCAGGCCTCATATCCACAATTTACTCAAATCCCACCTAAACCCGCGTTTTGCTAACTCACCCTCATTAGAGAGGATTGAGACATTCAAGAGTTTCATTTTGTCATTTTAGTCATGAAGGAGTCATGTTGCATGGCATCACATTCCATATTCATATCAACATGGGTCATGCACCAAAGTGACATGCCCTCCATCGTAATCAAATCCCATTTCAAATGGGTCATGCACCCAAGTGTCATGCCCTTCAACATAGCCATTTCAATTCATCACTCATAACATATGAAACCATGATTACATGACCCCATCATTACTATTTCACAACAAATTTCATAACACGCGTATTTACAAGCCCATTTCTCATATTTTTAAATTTTCATTTCATTGTAGCATTTTCACAAACACGTGGTGAACGTGACGTGTATGTCCACAAGAACATTAGCAAATCCATTGGAAAACATATCATTAGTCTAACTTCCATGTAAAAACAATAATTATGTATCATATAGAGTGGATTAGCAAGAACACACAATTTATCACACCATTTAACCATTTCAGCTTACATGAAATGTACATGCGGTTCTACAAGATGGATGATATCACCCAATTATAATCCGAATTTAACAAAACTTTCCAAATGAAGGTTGTAGGTATGGTAGTTTTGGATATACAGATAAAATTTCATGCAAATTTATTGAGTAGGTGATTTATGGTGAATTATTTGGTAAATTGTGTCAAATCTGTTTTACAGACAGATTTCAGGGTCCGTATTGAAAGCCAATTTTGGGCATGTTACAGCTAGAAATTCGACATATAAGCACTGTGATGAAATATTAGAAAAACTTATTAACTTTCCAATAAGACCAAGAACATAAATTTCCACTGTGTGTGCAGGTGTTTAGGTCAATTTTGCTAAACTGTGTCAAAACTGAAAATCAAACAGACATGTTGTAAAGATTGAATTTTGCTCCTAATTTCTGAATTGAACATATATCAAAATTTAATTGATTTTGGGGTAGAACTTCAAGATCTACATGGATATATTTTTTTCAAACCTAATTCGAGCTACAGTAACCATAATCAAGGCAACAACAGACATTAAGATTTCAGAATTTCAAAGGGGGTAACTTTGCTAAGAATTTTCAAGGGGAAATTCATGAAAATTGAATCTGGCACATTAGTTTGATTACCACTTCTTCTTATTGATAAAACATGGTATAAAAACATGTTAAATTGAAACCCTAATTAAATTTTCAAATCCAAGTTTGATTCCTACCTCAAGAGAGTTCTTTCTTCTCCTCTTCTCTTTCTCTTTCTCTTCTTCTTCTTCTTCTTCTTCTTCTTCTTTTTCTTTTTTTGTTGTTGGAGAATTTCAGCCATGGCAACATGGAGGGGGGAAGGGGAGAGGGGAGAGAGAAGGTGGGAAGAAAATGAGAGAAAGAGAGAGAGGTTTCTAGTTATCTCTCTTCTTTTCTTCTCTTTTCCTATTTCTTTCTCCTCTTCCAAGAAAGAAATATTCCAAGGGAATATTCCACGAGGAAATGACCAAAATACCCCCCCCCCCCCTCATCTAGGTATTTATAAGTTTGCCATTACTTTATGCACACACCACTTTAGGATGTACGCACAGCAGCTTTAGTCCAAATGACCGTTTTGCCCCTCGCATTTCTAAAAATTTACGGGGGTTTCCATTGACCCCTAACCCCTTTCCCACTCGCATGGCTCTTTCTACACACATCCACGCATATCCATGCATGCATACATGCTTCACACACTCTCTCTAACACATTCCTGTTGTTTTACACACACGATGTCATTTGCCCTTCTCCCGCATTCACATTTCGCATTCCCTTCCCTTAGCCACGTATTACGGCCTAATCCCCCTTGCACTACGTCACATACATCGATATCTACACTTATTTCATGCCCACGTATGCATCGTAGGTAGAAATACCACATGTGTTCAGTAGAATACCCGTATAGCGCAAAATAGGGCATGACAGAACTTGAAGGAGAAGTGTGGTGTGTGTTGAAAGACTCTCATGGAAGAGAGGAAATCCCTTTCTCTTGATTGCACCAAATGCCTAGAAGATTTCTCTTTGGTTCTAGGTTGGAGAGCAAGAGATGATAGATTGGAATTTTTGGGCTTTAAGATTTGAGAGCTTTGATCTTTTGAGAAAGAAAGCTTGAATGATTTAGCAACTTGGTAACCTCTCAATGGAACAGTAGAGGCTCCTTTTATAAGTTTCTCAAACCCTTCTAACTGAATCAACAAAAACCCCTTTAAAATCCGTGAGGAAAAACTCAACGGATAGAATCTGCGCCCGAGACAGTCGACTGTTGAAGAACTCACAGTCGACTGCTGCACAGTGACAGAGGGTAGGTGAGAATTCATAACGGTAACTTATCACGTGGACAGTCGACAGAAAAGGCATAGACAGTCGACTATTCAACCAACAGACGACTGTAAATCCTACTACAGGCGACTGGCCGAAAGCTGGGTAAGTTGAGAAAATCTGAAAAACGTTCTGGGAGAACAGGACAGACGACTGATGAAGAGAAGACAGACGACTGTTAAACTAAACAAGCGACTGTAATTCCTTCTACAGACGACTATCAAGACCTTGAGATTTTCCAGAGAGTTGAGTCATCAAATAGACGCAAAGACAGACGACTGTTGAAGCATTGACAGTCGACTGTTCCATTAGACAGTCGACTGTAAATCCAACAATAGTCGACTGGTCAGATTAAACAGAGAAATAGAATTTATGCTAAAGATAGACAGGCGACTGATTAACAAAACACAGTCGACTGTCACTTGGACAGTCGCTTGTGAATCGTTCATAAGTCGCCTGTGAGAGTTAAAGCTAAGAAGCCCAAAAACTAGACTGAAAAAGTTTGTGCATAACAGGCAACTGTAGAACAAAACACATTCGAATGTTTTAAGACAGGTGACTGTAAATCGTTCAGCAGTCGACTGTTATAAACATGACAGGCACAATCTAGATAGAAATGAATTGGAGTCTAGGGAAGGTTGATCTAATGATATCCTAAGACTGAAATGAAGATGTGGGTGTGCTCCAACAAAGTTCTACTTCTAAGCTATATACTAGAAGAGAAACAAGAAAGTTACATTTGATGAACTTTCACTGCTTTCCAACGCATGAGCTTGAAGTCTTCTAAGAGCTTCAATCACCATCTACGATCATCCAATCCACTTCATTTGCTTTCAAGGATCTTTGAGCGTCATCCATTGCAAATATATCTTCATAATAAGCTTAGGCAATGGATTAACTACAAATAGGGGATTAGTCACAAGTATTTATGTTTGCTCATCATTAACACCAAGTATGGAGAAGTCCAATACTCAACATTCTCCCACTTTTTGATGATGACAAACAAACATAAACAAAAAGATAAATAATTGTGCTTAAAGAAAACTTACTCCTCCCACATAGATGCCAATCAAGTTAGTCAATAAATATTAGGGCATCTATATATCAAATGAAGCAAATGAGTAAGATATGCATGAGTGAAATGAATCCAAGAAATCTAGGATTTATAATCCATATTCATTATATCTTACTCCCCCTGAATCTAAGGCAACTTCAATCTTAGATTCAAGTGTTATTAGTATATACTTAGCACATTCATTATGAATCGGTATGTTTATTTCTCTCCCCCTATGGCATTATCCAAAATGCGGGAGTAAAATAACAACAATAATCGTGCTAAATAAGAACTAGCAACAATTACAAGAGTCTAAAGATATAAAAAAATCTAAAACTCATAAAACCACTTTATAAACTTAGGTGATTAGAGGAATGAGAGTCCAATATCAACATTGAGATACACGAAGGAAAAATATCGTCTCAAATCACATCACATATAGAATATAGCATATATGGAGACAATATCACGAAATTCACACAGATACGATAAACAATTATACAATGTGTGAAACTGAACGAAGAAACTACAAGTGCATAGATATATATATATAAGATCATAGTGATACAAAATACATGAACAACACCATGTGCATCAAAGCGAACAAAATACATCATTCATCCATACATCATCACTACACAAAATAATCATCATACATTCAACATAGAACTACTCAACCCTAACCAAAACAAACAAAAAAATCCTAGTCTAAGGGTGAGTGTCTAAAACAACAACAGCAGTGTCAGTCAATGTAGATGACTGATGGATCTGAGGGACGACCAGACTGGCGAAACATTAGTCTGGCGGAGCAACGGGTAGGGCAAGCTCGAGCCTTCTTCTTGGATGACGACGCACCCGCGGTAGAGGTTTCTGCATGAGCATGAACAGGGGTCTGGACCTCAGAAGGCACAGGCACAGAGCCTGGAGGAGGGGGGACAGCAACATGAGCAGTATCCTCAGACGGATGAAACAAGGCCTTAAGTTCAGCAGGAATGGGGAACCCATGAAGCACAAAAGACGTGTACTGAAGCTCGAGAAGGAGAGTGAGCTTCTGATCCATAGAGGCAGCAATGTTCTCGATCGAAGTGACACGGTCACACAGTTGAGCGAGAAGAAAATCCTCTAGAGATACTGACGGCGGTGTATGGGGAGGATGATCGGCTGGCTGAGAAGAGGGTTCAGTGAAATTTGCTAAGGGAATAGGGTCACCAACCAGGATATCCAAGAACTCCCCAGATGATGGAGGCGAAGAGGGTAGCTGCTCAGTATGTGGAGGAGAGGGTTCAGCGAGAAAGATGTTCAATGTTTCTCCAGACGACGAAGGACCAGTAGGATCCATGAAATACGGAAATACGAGTGACAGAAGCAAGGTCAAGCAAGCAACGATAAACGAATGGGAAAGATACCTTAGACTTGTCGATCGAATGACGACAATCGAGCAACCAATTGAAGGAGGGAGACTAGGCTTCGGCTCGAAATAGTCGGAGGAGAGATAGACTGAGAGTTCGAATGGGGAAGACGAAGCGATATGTCAATCGGATGAGAGAGAAATTAATAGGTCGAATCGAAGGATCTCGGTCAAATATCGAAGGGGCAAATGAATCTGGGCCATTGGATCGAGAAATCGACGGCTCAGATCAAAAGAACGAACCGCCACATTAGGAGACAGTCAACTGATGAACAATAGTCAATCGACTGGTTGAAATAATAAGAGAAGAGCTTAGGTTGACAGACAGTCGACTGTTGGGTAACATACAGTTGCTTGTCCATGAGACAGTCGACTGTATTATACTCATTAGTCGACTGACTGACAATTAATAAAAATGATGATAGAAACAGAGACTACTGACGAAATGGACTAGCGCCTGATGACAAAAATACAGTTGCCTGTTGATCTAACAGTCGACTGTAAATTCGTTATCAGTTGCCTGGGCGAAAGATACAGTCTGCTGAAAGAGAAGATAGAGTAGGACAGTCGACTGTCGAAGGAAAGACAGTCGTCTGTCCTGCTCCAAAAATGAACAGTGAGGTTAAAATCCAGAAGATGTGCACAACTCACCCTAGGACCTATACTCTAACACAAACTCATCATAAAATCAATATCAAAAGATAAATCATTTATTACACAAATCTCTTAAGACAATCCGAAAACTCATGAAAACAACGAAATCTCAATAGCCTTTCTTAAAACCAATATATGATATATCAAATGAAGAGAGGCAACATGATGATATGAGTTCAAAAGATGATATAACAAGTAAGTTGAACTCCTGAATCTCAGATTCACCCATAATCCCTAATTCTCCACACAACCTCGCAAATGAATCTTCTTTAAGAGGTTTTGTGAAGATGTCGGCAATTTGTTTTTGGGTTTCAATGTACTCTAAGATGATGTCCTTCTTAGCTACATGATCATTAATAAAGTGTTGTCTCACATCTATGTGTTTTGTACATGAGTGATGTACCGGATTCTTGGAAAGACATATAGCACTTTGGTTATCAACTATGATAGGGCAAGTATCACAATTGACACCATAGTCTCTAAGAGTGTGTCTCATCCAAAGAACTTGTGCATATGCAAGATCCGCGGCAATATATTCCGCTTCAGTCATGGACAATGATACCGAGTTCTGTTTCTTAGAGAACCAAGAGACTAAGGAATTTCCTAGGAAATGGCAAGTGCTACTAGTACTCTTCCTATCGGATTTGCATTCGACAAAGTCGGCATCACTATATGAGATTAACTCATATGTGCTAGACTTAGGGTAAAGTAACCCATAATCTAGTGAATGATTGAGATAACGAAAGATTTGTTTAACCGCAATCAAGTGTAACTCCTTAGGTCTAGCTTGATATCTAGCACACAAGCATACGGAAAACATGATATCGGGCCTACTAGCAGTTAAATAGAATAAGCTACCAATCATACCTCGATACAGACGAACGTCTACATCTTTTCCGTTCTCATCCTTGTGTAGATGGGTTGTCGTACTCATGGGAGTCCTTTTACTTGAAGACGATTCCATCCTGAATCGATTAATTAGCTCCCATGTGTACTTAGTTTGATGTATGAAAGTCACATCCTTCATTTGTCGAATTTGCATAGTTGAGCTCACACATGTGGCTCATCTCGAATTCATCCTTCATAGACTTAGAAAATTCTTGGCAGAGATTAAAGTTAGTAGAACCAAATATAATATCGTCTACATAAACTTGAATCAATAGTATGTCATTTTCATAATCCTTAATGAAAAGTGTTAAATCAACTTCGCCCATTTTAAAACCAAAATTCAAAAGAAATGTCTTGAGTCGATCATAACAAGCTCTAGGAGCTTGTATCAATCCATACAACGCTTTCTTGAGTTTGAAAACATAGTTTAGAAATTTTTCATGTATGAAACCGGGAGGTTGAGAAACATATACTTCTTCATTAACAATACCATTTAAAAATGCACTTTTAACATCCATTTGAAATAATTTGAAATTCTTATGAGATACAAAAGATAAAAGCAATCCAATAGCTTCTAATCTAGCTACGGGGGCAAAGGATTCTTCGAAATCGATACCTTCTTCTTGCCGGTAGCCTTGAGCTACTAACCTTGCTTTGTTCCTTGTGATGACCTCGTTCTCATCGGTCTTGTTCTTGAAGATCCACTTGGTCCCAATAACTTGGTGACCATTTGGAAGAGGAACGAGCTCCCAAACCTCATTTCTCTCGAATTGCATGAGTTCTTCTTTCATTGTCACTATCCAAGAGCTATTCTCACATGCTTCTTAGATGTTCTTTGGCTCAATGGTAGAGACAAATGCGCAATGAGAGAATTCTTCAATTCTAGACCTTGTTCGAACACCCACACCAATATCTCAAATAATTTGGTCATGTGGATGGTTGCGAACGGTTGGATAAGCTTTGGGTATTCCTGCATCACTTGGAACATCTTCAACAATCTCATTAGTAGGTTAGTCTCAATAAGAGACTCATTAAACTTAACGTTACTAAGAGAATCACATATAGCATCTACATTATCATCAATAACATGAGGGGAATCCAAATCCTCATAAAATGATACGTGTAGTGATTCCTCGATCGTTGAAGAGGTTTTGTTGTATATCCGGTAGGCTTTGCTACGTGTGGAATATCCAACAAAAATTCCTTCATCGGATCTTGGCTCAAATTTATCTAATTTACCAAAGGTGTTCTTGATAAAGCATTTTGAACCAAAAACTCGAAAATATTTAACTTGAGTCTTTTTGTCATAAAATAGCTCAAAACAAGTTTTGTTCGTTCGGGGTCTCACTAGGATCCTATTGAGCACATAACATGCCGTGTGCACAGCTTCTGCCCAAAATTGTAGTCCAAGATGACTATCATGGAGCATGGTACGAGCACACTGAATAAGATTCATATTCTTTCTCTCTACAACACCATTTTATGGTGGTGCACGAGAAAAGCAGAAATTGTGAGTTATCCCAGTGTCATCACAAAACTTTGTAAAAGACTCATTCTCAAATTCTCCTCCATGATCACTACGGATAATGATAATGGTGGATCCTAAGAGATTCTGAATCTTTTTTGCAAATATGGTAAACTCTTCTAAAGCTTCATTCTAATTAGTTAAGAATGAAACCCAAATAAATCTAGAGAAGTCGTCAACGACAACTAATCCATAATGAGCATTGCCTAAAGAAGCGGTTCTAGTTGGCCCAAACAAATCTAGATGAAGTAGTTCTAGGGGACTCTTAGAAGTAATGCCTTCTTTAAGCTTGAAAGATGATTTACTAAGTTTACCTCTTTGACATGAATCACAAAAGTTTTTCTTACTAAAAGCAATTTTTGGAAAACCTTTGACTAGATCATGCTTAGCTAACTTATATAAGTGCTTGAAATGAACATGACCAAAACGGCGATGCTATAATAGTTGCTCATTTGTATTCGCAACTAAGCAATGTTCTACGGTTTTTAGCAAGCTCAAACAATAAATATTTTTACGCTTAATACCGGTAAATAAAACATGTGAATTAGAATCAACAATTTTACACAATCCTTCTCCAAAGTTAACCTTGTAACCTTTGTCACAAAGTTGACTAATGGAAATGAGTTTGTGACACAAACCACTAACTAGAAATACATTAGTAATTAAAGGTTTGGAGGAGTTTCCGACTATACCTACTCCAATGATGGTTCCCTTTTGGTTACCTCTAAAAGTTACAGTTGCACCATCCTTGATGCTAATCACTTTGGAGAGCAATGAGGGATTTCCCGTCATGTGTTTGGAGCAACCACTGTCGAGAATCCATCCTGTCCTTTTAGAGCTAATTTGACCTTTATTGCTCTCTTTCTTTCTCTTGGGTACCTACATAGTATACCATAAGTTCATGGTACCCAATTTTTGTTGGGTCCAAGGGGATTAGCCCTTTGGAAGCCAAGTCCAAGTGGAATTTTGCTTCCCAACATAATTACCATAATTAATAACATCATGAAAATAGGAATCAACATAGGCATTCCTATCATTTAAGCTAGTGTTCTTAGGACCCCAAATGGTGTATGTTTTGGGAGTCCTTTTCCTAGTTGCATGCATAGTTGTTAGATTTCTATGTGGTACATGCTTCTTCGAAACATGGGTTCTAGCATAAAAATGAGGTGGTGGATATGCATTGGACGTATGAGGGTTGTATGCATGCTTGGGAACATGCATGTTGTATGAAACATACGGGTCATGCATGACATGTGGAGGATGTACATACATGTAAGAATGATGCGTATGAGCATATGGGTGTATAGGAGCACGTACACGAGTATTTCTCATGTGTGGATTTGTACATGTCCGTGGGTGTGGAGCATAGAAAGTGTCATGAGTATCCACTTGTGAAGTAGGAGATTTCCTACGTAGATGAAGGTTGGTGTACATGTAAGCATGGCTTCTCTTTTGGTTTCCACTCTTAGTGGATTTCTTGCCAAAAAGAGGAAACGGTGAAGTGGTGACTTTCTTGGTAGGTTTGCTACCTATAGTGTCTTTGACACCAATTGGGGATGCACCGGAGGATGACCTCACAAAGTCTATATTGACACCACTATAGGAGGTGTGAGCATTGGATGCATTTGTTTCCACAAAACCAAGACCAACACGATGTGTGGCCGGAAATTGGGTTGCTAGCAAATCGTCCAATTGTCCTTATCCCTTATTAAATCTCACAATATGGGAGGACATGAGCTCATATTTCTCCTTAAAAGAAGAAATATTAGTATCCAAAGTGGACACCCGTGCTTTGAGCTCGTGCACTTGGGTTTTAAGAGAATCATTCTCTAAACCCAATTGTGTGTATCGTGAAACTAGATCATTATTATCCTTAGGATGTGTTTGATCTAGTTGAGATTTGAGGGTATTCACCTCATTTCTCAAAGTGACATTTTGGGAAGCTAAATTCACTTTCTCAAGGGTTAAAGTATCAACAATGGTGTTATTGTTGATAATGCATAGAATGGATGGATTGCTAACATTTAATTTCTTTAAACTAGTATATCTAGGCATTAAAGATTGATACTTAGCAAATAATTCTTCATTAGCAATACACAATTCATCCATAGTTACCTCGGTTTCATCCATGTCGGAATCACTTTCATCGGAGAGTGAATCTTCCCGGGCCATGAAACACATGTGGGCACTTTCACCCTTCTCATCATCGGATTCGCTTGATGAGTCTCCACTTGAGTCATCGAATGTACATACTAGTCCTTTCTTCTTATCTTTCTTATTCTTTTCGGACTTGTGGTACTTCGGAGCCTTCCACTTCTCTTTGTTTTAAAGCATTGGGCAATCCTTCTTGATGTGCCCTGGCTTATTACACTTAAAGCAAAGAGAGGAAGTGTTATTAGTAGAATCAAATCTATTCTTAGAGGAAAATTTACCTTTGCGAAAGAAGCGTTGGAACTTCTTCGTCATTTGAGCCATTTCATCTAAGTCCATCTCATTTTCTGATTATTCACTATCGGAGGATGAGGAATTGGCTTTGAATGCCAAAACTTTCTTCTTAGCCTCTGAAGGGTTCATCATAGCTCGAATCTTTAGTCGGTTTTCCCGTCTTACTTTGTAAGACATGAGAGTGCCGATAAGGTTCACAACTGTGTAAGTCTTCATGTCGTTGACCTCCTCGATGGCGATAGATCTTCTTTCCCACTTGGAGGTCATTCCCATAATGATCTTCCTTACCTTATCTTATTGGGAATAGACTTGTCTGAGAGCTTCCAGTTCATTGGTGATATTGGTAAAACATCCGTACATCGATGCTATGCTTTCATTTTCCTGCAAATGAAACATATCGAAATTTTGCACGGCAACTAGATCTTAGAAAGTTTTACCGTGTTCGTTCCCTCATGGGTAACGACGAGATGGTTCCAAATTTGATATGCACTCTTACATGTACATATCTTGTTGATCTCATCTGGGTCCAACGCACAATGAAGAGCGCTCATTTCCTTTGCGTTGTTGACTTCAGCGGATTTCTTGGAAGCTGTCCATTTTTCGAAATCCTCTTCGGTGGGCTCGACGTATTCCTTATGGAGGGCTCTCCAAAGGGAAGCACTCCTTAGGAATGTCTCCATCCGGCATTTCCAATAGCCGAAGTTCGTGCCATTGAAACACGGATGATGCACCGTTGGTTGCCCTTCGAAAACTGTGGACGCTCCATCATAATCGTGATTGTTGTACGAAGACGACGGAGGAACGTTGTTATTGTTGGATGCCATAGCTATAAACCAATGTTCTAATAACAATTGTAAGGTCCCTGGCTATGAGGAAAACACTAGAAGGGGGGTTGAATAGTGTTTATGTAATTTAAAAAGATAGTTATACCAAATTAAATTCCTAACCAACAAATAGTGCGGAATAGAAATAAACCCAAAATGAAACAAATGCAAACGCAATGATGTTTCAAGGGTTCGGATTACCCAAGTCACTTCCCGACTTGTTCCCGGTAATCCTACGTCCCTTCCACCCGGTTAACAACCGGATACTCAAATTAGAACCCTAACATGATGTTTTCTTAATACCCACTTGTAGCAACCCTACAAGTGAAATCGAAATACAATCGATTGACCTTGACTCCCACAACTTGGGAGCAAGTAAACCACTCTCACAAACCGAGAGTAAATCAAATAACTAAAGTTATGAAATATGAAATTGAGCAACACTTACAATCACCTATGCCTTGAAGTAGAACTTGAAGGAGAAGTGTGTTGTGTGTTGAAAGACTCTCTTGGAATAGAGGAAAGCCCTTTCTCTTGATTGCACCAAATGCCTAGAAGATTTCTCTTTGGTTCTAGGTTGGAGAGCAAGAGATGAAAGATTGGAACTCTATGGCTTTAGGATTTGAGAGCTTTGATCTTGAGAGAAATAAAGCTTGAATGATTTAGCAACTTGGTAACCTCTCAATGGAACAGTATAGGCTCCTTTTATAGGTTTCTCAAACCCTTCTAACAGAATCAACAAAACCCCTTTGAAATCCGTGAGGAAAAACTCAACGGATAGAATCTGCGCCCGAGACAGTCGACTGTTGAAGAACTCACAGTCGACTGCTACACAGTGACAGAGGGTAGGTGAGAATTTATGACGGTAACTTACCACGATGACAATCGACTGAAGATGCATAGACAGTCGACTGTTGAACCAATAGGCAACTGTAAATCTTACTATAGGCGACTAGCCGAAAGCTAGGTAAGTTGAGGAAACCTGAAAAACGTCTGGGAGAACAGGACAGACGACTGATGAAGAGAAGACAGTCGACTGTTAAACTGAACAGTCGACTGTAATTCCTTCTACAGACGACTGTCAAGACCCTGAGATTTTTCAGAGAGTTGAGTCATCAAATAGGCTCAAAGACAGACGACTGTTGAAGCATTGACAGTCGACTGTTCCATTGGACAGTCGACTGTAAATCCAACAATAGTCGACTGGTCAGATTAAACAGAGAAATAGAATTTATGCTAAAGATAGACAGGCGACTGATTAACAAAACACAGTCGACTGTCACTTGGACATGCGCCTGTGAATCGTTCATAAGTCGCATGTGAGAGTTAAAGCTAAAAAGCCCAAAAACTAGACTGAAAAAGTTTGTGCATAATAGGCGATTGTAGAACAAAACACATTCGACTGTTTTGAGACAGGCGACTGTAAATCGTTCAGCAGTCGACTGTTATAAACATGACATGCACAATCTAGATAGAAATGAATTGGAGTCTAGGGAAGGTTGATCTAATGATATCCTAAGACTGAAATGAAGATGTGGGTGTGCTCCAACAAAGTTCTACTTCTAAGCTATATACTAGAAGAGAAACAAGAAAGTTACATTTGATGAACTCTCACTGCTTTCCAACACATGAGCTTGAAGTCTTCTAAGAGCTTCAATCACCATCTACGATCATCCAATCCACTTCATTTGCTTTCAATGATCTTTGAGCATCATCCATTGCAAATAGATCTTCATAATAAGCTTAGGCAATGGATTAACTGCAAATAGGGGATTGGTCACAAGTATTTATGTTTGCTCATCATTAACACCAAGTAGGGAGAAGTCCAATACTCAACACTCATCACCGGTTCAGCCAAAGGTCTCTCCTTTCTTTTCCCCATTTATTTTTGCCTTTTTCCTTTTTAGAGCCAATTTCTTTAGCTGTTTAATTTGTATTTCTAAATTTCGATTATTTACAGGAATTGGATATGTGCTTGCTAAAGAATTTCTAGAAGCAGGAGACAATGTCCTAATCTGTTCTCGATCAGGCATACATTTTCCTAATAATTCAATTTTTGAGCTTTTAATTTTGCTTGTTCTTAAATTTCTAAATGTGGATCATGTCTTTTCGTAGCTGAACGTGTAGAGTCGTCAGTTCGGAGCTTAAGAGAGGAATTTGGAGAGCAGCGTGTGTGTATCACTACAAAAATCTTTATGTTAGATCTTTTTCTTCCTTCGAATTATTATCATTATTGTTTAAACGGAAATTGAGATGAAATTTTGTTACAGGGGACTACATGTGATTTAAGAAAAGGAGAGGATGTCAAGGCGTTAGTGGCATTCGCCCATGAAAAGTTTGGGTATATTGACATATGTGTACTTTCAACTGACCATCTTGTTGCTTATCTTATTTCTTGGCATGGTAGATTTATTTATTAAGTTTCTACATTTAATGCCTGATAGATAAAATATTGTTCATCCATGGAAATCCAAAGAAACAATAGATAATGAGAATTGTGCTCAATGTTGATGTAATAGAAGTATGATGAGGAGGGAGAATGACATACTCGTACGTTATATGCAATTAGAGATCTCTCATATGCCCATATGATACCAGCTATTCTTTAGTTTATATCTATGTTATTATTTGGAACAAAACTTTTATGAATCCTCATACTTATCCAGTGACGATCGTTTGTTATCTCTTTTGCACTCTTCAAAAGTTTTCCTTGGATACGGATGATGGAGCTGAGACTGACCTGGACGAGGATTTAGGCAATGATGGTAATGGGGCACTTACAGAAAGGTTATTTGTACTTCTTTCTTGTAACTCATGTATTCTTTTCTTTATAATCAAATAAATAGTGAAATGGAATTTTTGAACTTGGAGGATGTTGATTGTATTTACTTCATTTGATTGAGGCTTGGGTTTAATGTCAGAATCAATATTCCATGAGTTCTTCGGTAGCTTTGGACGGCGGTCTTTACAGCCGTGTCCATAGTGTTCAACATGGGAATCTCGGAGAAATTGACTTGGGTTGAGCCATGTCACTTGTTTCGTTTAATAATATGTCCATTGATCGGTCCCAGATATACACCCAGAGAACGATTGTAATTTTACCGCAAGCGCACGGTCAAGTGGCGAGCGGGTATCGAACATGAGGAGGTGGTGTTGGCTCCAATCTATCCTACGTTGGTTTGACTACGAATGTATTATTGGTGGAGATGGTTATGGTATTATGTAATGACAATGATGGTGGATGTCGGTGTCGGTGATAAAGAAGTCGGTCAAATATTGATTCAGATACAGTATAATAAAAGTGTCTAGGGCTAGGGAATCTCCACTACGGATCGTCATTCATCCTTGTAAATCGTGAATCTCAATATTACTAGACTTGTGTTGAGGTGAACTAGTCGTAACTGAATATAGAACCAAGCTCACGCTCTCGCGCTATTGCCGGTCTATAGCAACCTAGATTAGGGCCCAATCTCTTGCAAACCCTAGCCTAAGCCACTAGCATTAGGATCGACATCATCGTTCAATCGCCCCTCGAGCCCACTCTCGTGCAAACTCGAGTTACGATCTAGGTTGTGATAGTTCGTATTCGTCCAATCTCTTACAAACGAATATGGGTATAGATTTATAATAAAAATCCTAGCTTTGGTCCAATCTCTTGCAAACCAAGTCTAGAGAATCTCGATTATAAACCTAAATCGAATATCTAGGTCTTTCCATCGATTAGAATCCAATCTCTTGCAAACCCCAATCGATGGAAATCCCTAATTATCCGTAATAAATCGATCACAACCTAACCTCCTAGCAACTCTAGCAATTTAGGAATTCATTCATCACAAATCTGAAATTAGATCCATAGGGTTCATCCCCATGCCCTAGAACAACAAATCTACTAAAGCATAGCAATAACGATATGAGAATCAATAAAAATCATTGCTTGCATACAAAAAGATAGAAAAACAAAGATTCAAATAACAAGAACAAAATACTTAGCTTTGATGAAGATCTTCAATCGAAATACAAGCTTTTAGATCCAAGAGGGTGCCTAGGGCATGGCCTAACCTCTAAAATAAGCACTAATAAAACCTTTTGGGAACCCCCTCTAATGATGGCTACAATCCCCTTATATAGCCCCCAAAAAACCCTAGCAAAAGCCCCTAAAATCGCCCAAAAAATCGTGACCAAACTGCCCCTGTGCAGCCCAGAAATCGCAACTCTCGCAGCAGGCGGAGCGGCTCACTCGGCCGAGTGACAAATGTCACTCGGCCGAGTGACAAACCCTGTAGATTTCCAGTAAGTCGGGGGTTTTCGGGGGTCTGTCTTCGGAGGTGACTCGGCCGAGTGGCTTTACTCACTCGGCCGAGGGGCATTCCATACTCGGCCGAGTCGGAACTCTCAGGTCGACTGTAGATTTCCAGTAAATCGGACTCTTTTTGGATGGACTTTCCCTTGCCACTCGGGCGAGGGGATCTCCATACTCGGCCGAGTGGTCTATCGTCACTCGGCCGAGGGCACACCGATATTCTTCTGTTGTGCGTGTCCGGTCTGGTCGGCCGAGCGAGCTTCTCTGCTTGGCCGAGTGAGTGCTTCACTCGGCCGAGTGGCATGATGTAGATGCCCAATCTTCTTCGTTTTTCCTCCTCGTCGCTCCTATGAAGTTCCTTCTTCTTCCACTCATCTTCCATCGCTGAATGGCCCTCAAAAGAGCTGTGGGTGATACTCTGGAGTGGGTGCAAATTCTCGTGATCTCAAAATCACTTCAAATCGCTCCATATCTCCTGAAATACGACAAAAACAAGAAATAGTGAAAAGCATCGCAATATTGTCAAATAATCGTGAAAAACGCGATATGAGCGATCAAAACGGCATGCAAACATGCAGAAAAAAAGTGTGAAATATGGAGTGATCAAAATCCCCCAAGCTTGCCTCTTACTCGTCCTCGAGGAAGATAAGTAAAGAGACGAACTCAGGACATGAATACAAAGGAAATAAAATGAAAAAGAAAGAAAACGAGGTGGAAGGGGTCGCTAGATTATTCTCTCAGATCTCAAGCCATAAGCTACACATCACGATAACTCAGAGAATACGAATCTCATGCTATAAAGATTTCATATCTTATTTAAACATGGTACTTGCAAGCTTTTAAGAACAAATGAAGGGACTCCCTAAATTCATGCAATCAACTCATATTCACATCATGAATTTCATAGAATATATTATACAATTCATTGGCGATGCACTTTTCAATCAAAAGTTATAAATGAAGCATATAAGATACACACCAAGCATGCAATAGAGAATAGAATAAGAGTCATGGCATTCACATATTTATTTCAAATCATGAAAAATCTCCATAGCTCAAGTAATTCGCTAAGTCTCAGTATTATCAAACTTTCCCATTCGTGCACCTCTCCACTCTAATGTCGTACTCACTCATATGGTCAAATGAATTCACCCCCCCCCCCCCCAAGCTTAGCTTGAGGCATCGCATCTAAAGGAATATGATAGTGGAAAATGGGATTTTTGCCTTGGGTTTTCCAAGTATTTTGTGGCTCCAATAATGAGATAGAAAAATATCTTTCCTTTTCTTTTTGACCTTTTTATTTCTCATTTTTCTTTTTGGATTTTTGTAGGAGCTATTTGATTTGTATTTTTTTATTTTATGCTCCTTTTGGCTTTTTGGACTTTTTGGAGCAACCTTTTTCTTTTGTAGGGATTTTTGGAAATAGATACGATATAAGTAGCTTTAGGAGGTGAACTCAAGTGACATGTAGAGAATAAAAAGATATATGTGGAGAAAAATAATGTAGCACTCGGTTCACTCTAAGATGTGCACGAACGGTTCAATAAAATAATACTTCAACTAAAACTCATATGTAAGCATGGATATTCTCAATCATTTCAATAAATAGTGAAGTCAAGCAGTAAAGTGTACAACCATATTAGGCATGCAATAGAAGGTGAATAAGACAATAAAACTGATGCTTCAGATATACTAATGATGCGTGAATATTGGTGCATTTCCAACAAAAGCATACTAAACACTAATCAATACATTTAGCTTCAATTAATATCATGCATTCATATAGAGGAATCATCAAAAGAATATATAAGCAAGCACATGGATAGCAAGATTATGGAATACTCAAAGTAGCATGGCAAGGAATAATAAGCATCGTGATGGTTGGTAAAGCAATAAGAGATATCATCATACAAAACTCATCTAGCGGAAGAAGAGAAAGGAAAATAAAGAAATAAAAAAAATAAAAGAGAGAAAAGAAAAGAAAAACAAGCACACAACATGATGCATGAACACATATAAAAGGAAAATAAGATGGAAAATTTAAAAAGATGATGCAAAATTTTGAAAAATTCTAAAACCCCTAAAAATAAAGTAAAATTGCAACTAGATGGCATGGAAATGCACTCCCCCAAGCTTGAACTTCGCATTGTCCTCAATGTGATCATAAAAGGAAAAATATGAGGAACAACGATAAATATGAGGGAGGTGAATGAAAAATGATGAAATGAATGACATGAAATCCTAATGCAACTACATGCACATGCAATGATGCATGAGAGCGCTTTCCCCCAAGCTTATGCTAAACAATCCTATTCAAATGACTCGATCAAAAATGTCATGGCTTTGCTAAGCGAGATTGAGTCAAACGAATAAGAATGTGAGTATTCACTTGAAAGAAATGCTCGATGGGTGGTGAGCAAAAAGGATGTGACACATCAAAATATAAAGAGGGCAATTAATATATATAATGGGTTTGTGGTGTAAAAATTTTTTTGCCGTCATATGAGGTAATATTTATTCAAGCAAATCTATACGGTCCTCTCGTTGTCGAGAGAATTCGTGTTTATTTAAAGCATAAAAATTTCTACACTACTGGATTGATATCACCTATAGCAAAAAGGTGGATCCAGTATCTTTGCCGGTGCAGGCACTTGCTCCAACTGCTCCTTCCGTGGCTCCGCTAGATGCGTGTGTCCACGGACTCCAACGAACTCCAGCAATGCATCCTCCAGCATTCCCACAAGGACTCCACATATACCCTGCAAAGAATAGGATGCATCAGTTCGCTGTAAAAAATTCACCATCATAATAAAAGTATCCCAAAGAGGATCGTCTATAGAAATATATGGAATAAATAATGGTGGACGATACTTCCCTGGAAATAATCCAATATCCTCACGTGTCGTGATAGCTGTCTCCGTTGTGTCTTCTCTACGCTGCTCAGGTAAATCTAAATCATAGGTGTGGACCTCATCAAGATGCTCCTCATCATCGTCAGACTCATCCCAGCGCACCTCTTGATCATATTCATATGCGTCCATGGGTGCTAACTCCTCGCTCTCCTCCTCGTATACATCCCATTGTACCTTTTATTCATATGTATGTGTATCCTGCAAAAGGCACGATGAGTCGTCAAAATCTGAATCACAAAAAACATCATACACGGGAGGGGAATCAAATGTAGGAGATGAGGGGGTGAAGAGATCTCCCTGAAAGGGAGCCATAAGCTCTGTGGGATAGTCCTCGGCGTCAATGGAAGGATGAGGTGGCTGCGGAGCTCTAATGGAGGAGGATAGTGCTCGGGATCCTCATGAATGGCTGTGTCCTCGTCCCGATGTATGACCTCCTCTGTGATAAGCTCTGGCTCTATGTGTAAGACCTCCTCATCAGTATACTCTGGCTCGACAGTGTGCTCCTTTGCTTTCTCATCAATATGCTCTGTAGGCTCTCTCTGGAATGGTGATGCTGGCTGCTCATGTGTGTCAACTTGTGGAGATGTATCATGTGGAGGGGAATGCCCGCAAGCAATCCGAAAATATAGTCTATCCCCCTCGAGACTGACATGGATGTCCTCCTCAATTGTTCCTACAGCTGAAATACGGTTCATAACAAAATCGGCAAATCGTAGCTCAAATGCATCACCTGCTGTAATGCTCTCTGAACCGGTGAACCTCACTGACTCCAAGAGGCCATCCAATAATCTCTGAAATGCATCCTCCTCTGGCTGCGCATATGACTCAGATTCTACTTCCTCCATGGCCTCTTCGTCCATCCATTCTTTATATGCAATAGTTGTATCGAATGATGTGGGATCGATGATGGCACATTTTGGCTCTGGTAATATGACCGGTGATGCTTCTTGCCCATAAAATGAAGAAGCAGAACTGATATCTTTGGAAATCTCTGCAACCTTAAGGTTGAGCGCATTCATTTTAAGTACCCTCTTCGTCCATTTCAATTGAAGGTTGCTCTTATCAAGCCTGGCTTGTATTTCAATCTGGTGTGCATGCATCTCATCAAAAAAGTTTTCTCCCGTCTGAGCACTCTTATCAAAATCTGTGGTCCACGTAGTATAATCCATAGCACCTAATCAACAAAGATAAATACCTGGAGAAAAATATCAGTGGCACAAAAGAATATAGAAATGATAATAATTGTGGCGGGGTGAAAATTCCCTTTTGTTAAAAAAAATTTCTTAGTCTAATCAACCTAATTGTGACAAATTGGCACCCAACAGGAAACACCTCCCCGGTAACGGCGCCAAAAACTTGGTCGAACCCCGGATATACACCCGGAGAACGATTGTAGTTTTACCGCAAGCGCACGGTCAAATGGCGAGCGGGTATCGAACACGAGGAGGTGGTGTTGGCTCCAATCTATCCTAGGTTGATTTGACTACGAATATTTTATTGGTGGAGATGATTATGGAATGATATAATGACAATGTTGGTGGATGTCGGTGTCGGTGATAAAGAAGTCGGTCAAATATTGATTCAGATACAATATAATAAAAGTGTCTAGGGCTAGGGAATCTCCAATACGGATCGTCATTCATCCTTGTAAATCGTGAATCTCAATATTACTAGACTTGTGTTGAGGTGAACTAGTCGTAACTGAATATAGAACCAAGCTCACGCTCTCGTGCTATTGCCAGTCTATAGCAACCTAGATTAGGGCCCAATCTCTTGCAAACCCTAGCCTAAGCCACTAGCATTAGGATCGACATCATCGTTCAATCGCCCCTCGAGCCCACTCTCGTGCAAACTCGAGTTACGATCTAGGTTGTGATAGTTCGTATTCGTCCAATCTCTTGCAAACGAATATGGGTATAGATTTATAATAAAAATCCTAGCTTTGGTCCAATCTCTTGCAAACCAAGTCTAGAGAATCTCGATTATAAACCTAAATCGAATATCTCGGCCTTCCCATCGATTAGAATCCAATCTCTTGCAAACCCCAATCGATGGAAATCCCTAACTATCCGTAATAAATCGATCACAACCTAACCTCCTAGCAACTCTAGCAATTTAGGAATTCATTCATCACAAATCTGAAATTAGATCCATAGGGTTCATCCCCATGCCCTAGAACAACAAATCTACTCAAGCATAGCAATAACGATATGAGAATAAATAAAAATCATTGCTTGCATACAAAAAGATTCAAATAACAAGAACAAAATACTTAGCTTTGATGAAGATCTTGAATCCAAATACAAGCTTTTAGATCCAAGAGGTGACCTAGGGCATGGCCTAACGTCTAAAATAATTACTAATAAAACATTTTGGGAACCTTTTCTAATGATGGCTACAAACCCCTTACATAGCCCCCAAAAAAACCCTAGCAAAAGCCCCTAAAATCGCCCAAAAATCGTGACCAAACTGCCCCTGCGCAACCCAGAAATTACAACTCTCGCAGCAGGCAGAGCGGCTCACTCGACCGAGTGAAAAGCTCACTCGGCCGAGTGAGAATCCCTGTAGATTTCCAGTAAGTCGGGGGTTTTCGGGGGTCTGTCTTCGGAGGTGACTCGGCCGAGTGGCTTTACTCACTCGTCCGAGTGGCATTCCATGCTCGGTCGAGTTGGAACTCTCAGGTCGACTGTAGATTTCCAGTAAGTCGGCCTCTTTTTGGATGGATTTTCCCGTGCCACTCGGGCGAGGGGATCTCCATACTCGGCCGAGTAGTCTATCGTCACTCGGCCGAGGGCACGCTGATATTCTTCTGTTGTGTGTGTCCGGTCCGGTCGGCCGAGCGAGCTTCTTTGCTCGGCCGAGTGAGTGCTTCACTCGACCGAGTGACATGCTGTAGATGCCCAATCTTCTTCGTTTCTCCTGCTCGTCGCTCCTACAAAGTTCCTTCTTCTTCCACTCATCTTCCATCGCTGAATGGCCCTCAAAAGAGCTATGGGTGACACTCCGGAGTGGGTGCAAATCCTCGTGATCTCAAAATCACTTCAAATCGCTCCATATCTCCTGAAATACGACAAAAACAAGAAATAGTGAAAAGCATCGCAATATTGTCAAATAATCGTGAAAAACGCGATATGAGCGATCAAAACGGCATGCAAACATGCAGAAAAAAGGTGTGAAATATGGAGTGATCAAAATCCCCCAAGCTTGCCTCTTACTCGTCCTCGAGGAAGATAAGTAAAGAGACGAACTTAGGACATGAATACAAAGGAAATGAAATGAAAAAGAAAGAAAACGAGGTGGAAGGGGTCGCTAGATTATTCTCTCAGATCTCAAGCCATAAGCTACACATCACGATAACTCGGAGAATACGAATCTTATGCTATAAAGATTTCATATGTTATTTAAACATGGTACTTGCAAGCTTTTAAGAACAAAGGAAGGGACTCCCTAAATTCATGCAATCAACTCATATTCACATCATGAATTTCATAGAATATATTATACAATTCATTGGCGATGCACTTTTCAATCAAAAGTTATAAATGAAGCATATAAGATACACACCAAGCATGCAATAGAGAATAGAATAAGAGTCATGGCATTCACATATTTATTTCAAATCATGAAAAATCTTCATATCTAATATATTTCGCAAAGTCTAAGCATTATCGAATATTCCCATTCATGCACGTCTCCACTCTAATGTCATACTCACTCATTTGGTCAAATGAATTCATCCCCCAAGCTTAACTTGAGGCGTCGCATCCAAAGGAATATAATAATGGAAAATGGGATTTTTGCCTTGGTTTTTCCAAGCATTTTTGTGGCTCCGGTAATGAGATAGAGAAATATTTTTTTTATTTTGGACTTTGTTTCTCATTTTTCTTCTTGGATTTTTGTAGGAGCAATTTGATTTGTATTTTTGATTTTTGGCTCCTTTTTGCCTTTTTGGACTTTTGGAGCAATCTTTTTCTTTTGTAGGGATTTTTGGGAAATAGATGCGATATAAGTAGCTTTAGGAGGTGAACTCAAGTGACATGTAGAGAATAAAAAGATATTTGTGGAGAAGGTAATAATGTAACACTCGGTTCACTCTAAGATGTGCACGAACGGTTTAATAAAATAATACTTCAACTAAAACTAATATGTAAGCATAGATATTCTCAATCATCTCAATAAAAAATGAAGTCAAGCGGTAAAGTTTACAATCATATCAGGCAAGCAACAGAAGGTGAATAAGACAATAAAACTGATGCTTCAGATATACTAATGATGCGTGAATCTTGGTGCATTTCCAACAAAAGTATACCAAACACTAATCCATACATTCAGCTTCAATTAATATCAGGCATTCACTTAGAGGAGTCATCAAGAGAAATAGATTTGAAAGCACGTTTGAATAGCAAGACTATGGAATACTCTAAGTAGCATGGCATGGAATAATAAGCATCGTGATGGTTGGTAAAGCAATAAGAGATATCATCATACAAAACTCATCTAGCAGAAGAAGAGAAAGGAAAATAAAGAAATAAAAAAAGGCAACGGATCAAGTGGCGAGCGGGTATCGAACACGAGGACGTGAGTATTCCCACCTATCACGCGGGTGACCCGGGTTCGATTCCCAGCAACGGCGCCAAAAACTTGATCGGCCCCAGATATACACCCGGAGAACGATTGTAGTTTTACCGCAAGCGCACGGTCAAGTGGCGAGCGGGTAACGAACACGAGGAGGAGGTGTTGGCTCCAATCTATCCTAGGTTGGTTTGACTACGAATGTATTATTAGTGGAGATGGTTAAGGTATGATGTAATGACAATGGTGGTGGATGTCGGTGTCGGTGATAAAGAAGTCGGTCAAATATTGATTCATATACAGTATAATAAAAGTGTCTAGGGCTAGGGAATCTTCACTACGGATCGTCATTCATCCTTCTAACTCGTGAATCTCAATATTACTAGACTTGTGTTGAGGTGAACTAGTCGTAACTGAATATAGAACCAAGCTCACGCTCTCGTGCTATTGCCGGTCTATAGCAACCTAGATTAGGGCCCAATCTCTTGCAAACCCTAGCCTAAGCCACTAGCATTAGGATCGACATCATCGTTCAATCGCCCCTCGAGCCCACTCTCGTGCAAACTCGAGTTACGATCTAGGTTGTGATAGTTTGTATTCGTCTAATCTCTTGCAAACGAATATGTGTATAGATTTATAATAAAAATCCTAGCTTTGGTCCAATCTCTTGCAAACCAAGTCTAGAGAATCTCGATTATAAACCTAAATCGAATATCTAGGCATTCCCATCGATTAGAATCCAATCTCTTGCAAACCCCAATCAATGGAAATCTCTAGTTATCCGTAATAAATCGATCACAACCTAACCTCCTAGCAACTCTAGCAATTTAGGAATTCATTCATCACATATCTGAAATTAGATCAGTATGGTTCATTCTCATGCCCTAGAACAACAAATCTACTCAAGCATAGCAATAACGATATGAGAATCAATAAAAATCATTGCTTGCATACAAAAAGATAGAAAAACAAAGATTCAAATAACAAGAACAAAATACTTAGCTTTGATGAAGATTTTCAATCCAAATACAAGCTTTTAGATCCAAGAGGGGGCCTAGGGCATGGCCTAACCTCTAAAATAATCACTAATATAACATTTTGGGAACCCCCTCTAATGATGGCTACAATCCCCTTATATAGCCCCCAAAAAACCCTAACAAAAGCCCCTAAAATCGCCCAAAAAATCGTGACCAAACTGCTCCTGCGCAGCCCAGAAATCGCAACTCTCGCAGCAGGCGGAGCGGCTCACTCGGCCGAGTGACAAATGTCACTCGGCCGAGTGACAAACCCTGTAGATTTCCAGTAAGTCGGGGGTTTTCGGGGGTCTGTCTTCGGAGGTTACTCGGCCGAGTGGCTTTACTCACTCGGCCGAGGGGCATTCCATACTCGGCCGAGTCGGAACTCTCAGGTCGACTATAGATTTCCAGTAAGTCGGCCTCTTTTTAGATGGACTTTCCCTTGCCACTCAGGCGAGGGGATCTCCATACTCAGCCGAGTGGTCTATCGTCACTCGGCCGAGGGCACGCCGATCTTCTTCTGTTGTGTGTGTCCGGTCTGATCGGCCGAGCGAGCTTCTCTGCTCGGCCGAGTGAGTGCTTCACTCGGCCGAGTGGCATGCTGTAGATACCCAATCTTCTTCGTTTTTCCTCCTCGTCGCTCCTACGAAGTTCCTTCTTCTTTCACTCATCTTCCATCGCTGAATGGCCCTCAAAAGAGCTGTGGGTGACACTCCGGAGTGGGTGTAAATCCTCTTGATCTCAAAATCACTCCAAATCGCTTCATATCTCCTGAAATACGACAAAAACAAGAAATAGTGCAAAGCATCACAATATTGTCAAATAATCGTGAAAAACACGATATGAGCGATCAAAACGGCATGCAAACATGCAGAAAAAATGTGTGAAATATGGAGTGATCATCCATGCACTCTTATATTAGTTAACTAAGACATCCATGTACTGAGATTTAAAAAAAATAAGTCTGTGTATTGGTAAACTTAGATCTTCACTTTGGCATGGTGATCTTTGATACAAACTATTGGTGTTGAAGTGAAAAGGTAACAGTATTATCATAATCTGGTTTACTAATATGTTATTGATGTGTATGGGTACCCTTAGATATCCTTCAAATATCCAAACTTCTAGGTGATTTTCACACCAAAATACCGAATATAATTTTTTTGGTCAATTCTGTTTTTTCATTTGCATAGTTGATACTCTTGCATAGCCACTCTATACTTTTAGTTTGTTAATAGATGTCAGAAACGATCCGATATATTGGAATAGACAATGGTATTTATTATCCGTCTTCACTTACCTTGCATATGACCATTATTAACATATCTTCCCCTGCGGAACTCTTGTGTGCTTGCATTTGATTAAGTTCGTCAATTGTCATTGTTTTCCTCCCTACAGTAATTTGTGATACCAGGATTTCCTTTCAAGTCTCAAATGTTTTGCCCTTGTTCATTGGTTACATTTATTTAGACTGCAACTGTTGTTTCTGTTATGTAGGAAATCAAAGCAGAAGATTGTTACTAGAGTTGAGCAAAACAGAAGAACCAGACAGAAGGAGCAACTGAAAAGCCAAAGGAGAGGATATAAAGCTGGAGACTTTGTCAAAAGAAATTGATAGGTAGTCTTCACCATGCCCTTCATTATTTGTGGCCTCGAGTAGTTCTTACTTTTAATTTTCCTATCCTCAATTTTTATTGCTGTCATAGGAGTTGGTTGTTTAAATCACTATGTAAAAGCATAAATCTTGGTCATTATACATTTATACAGTGTCGGTTATGTCTCTCAATTAAGCCATTCTACTGAATGTATATTAGGCGACTCTCATTTTTCAATAACTTATGTGTGGTAGAAGTAATGACAATAGATTCTGTTGCCATTATTTTGCACTTCTATTTTATATAATTTTGTTCCATGATATTTAACCCCGTCTTTAATGTCTCCTATCACCATTCATGTATCCTGAAATCCTTGTATGTTATTTTCCTATATATAATTACATGCTAGCAAGTTTGCTCGGACATTTCATTTTCTTAAGCAGCTTTACATTTATGTCCATAATTTTCTTTAACAGAAAGGAAGGCGAGGGGTGAATTCTGTAATCTTTGCACAAGGTCTAAATAATCCTACCCTCGACGAGAAAGCAGAAGTAAAAGAGAGGGCACAATATGCCGCAAGCCTCCCCCTCCAAGGCCGCTCTCTCCGATTAACCATGTTCAGAATTCCCCATTCAGAAACCTAGTTCCAGCCTTCAGAGCAGTGCACATAATACTACAAAGTCTACAGTAGAAGATGCAGCCGACGATTCTTAGTCAGCGACAAATTGACTTGTATTATCTGTGTAGCAATTGTATTATCTGGGATGTGTGTGATACTTCTATAGGAAATTGGCTTGTTCTTGATTGTAGTTGGTTATTTCTGACAAAAATCTTCGTTGGCTTCATATTTGAGCTAGCTCCTGTCCAAGTGCTTTTGACAGAAGAAATTCATTGTATGTTCACATGCAAATTATGTTTAAACTGATATGTATTGTGAGAACTTGAAGGGTACATATATATGGGGGTAGGTAGAAAAAAGCTAAATGAAAATAGCAGTGCAAAGTAATGTTATTATCAGATTTTTTTAATTTTTTAAAAATTAAATTTTGTCTTACTGGCGAGTAGGAATCTCTAGTACACTCTTTTATTTATTTGTTTATTTTCAGTTTCATAATTTTTTTAAAATTAATTTAATGTTAATAGCGGTTCAAAACCGCTAGAAATTTTGTACAGCGGCTGTTTGGAACCGCTAAAACATAGTTTCTGGCTATTTATTTTTAGCGTTCGAAACCGCTACAAATAATGTTTCTTGCGGTTCAAATTGTAGCGGTTTCTTGAACCGCTTGAAATCACGCCAGTGGCGGTTTCGAACAGCTAAAAACTCAATTACGAACCGCTAAAAACCTTCGCCTTTTTGTAGTGCGTGTTGAGATCGAAGCGACCGTTTGGCACAAATGTGTTAGATGGGGCTTTTCAGCTACAGGTGATGCGATCGCATCGTTGGGTTACGCGACGACGTCTTTTCAGGGTCGCAACTTCACAATTTCATCTCAAACGGTCGCGTGGAGCGACCGTTTGGCTTCAGCTCATCTTGGATTAACGTGGTCGTTTGGCTTCAATAACATGACCGCGTTGACTCAGATTTCTCCTCTTCAGCTCCCGATAGACGCGGTCGTTGGGCTTTGATAACACGCCTGTGTAGAATGAAATTCCATCAGCTGGGGTTCTCCTGGTGACGTGGTCTTGTGGGCTAATCCACGCAACCGCGTGTGACATATTTGAGCTTCATTTCACTTGTTTTGATACCCAATTGCTTCTCGCTTCTTTTTATCTCCTTTTCTCCCATTCTTAAGACCAAAAACTCCATGATTTCTCTTGCAACATATGAGAGATACTAAAAGCGTAAAGATGAACCAAAACGGGGAGAATAGAGGGAAACTGGGGACGAAATGATATGGAATGCACATGAAACGAGTATAAAATATTTATACAAATGGCACACATCAAAATCCCGTAAGCTAAACTCTTTCTTGTCCTCAAGGAATACATGAAAGGGTAGAGTTTGGAGAAATGCAAGCAAGCAAGCAAATGATTGCATGAAACATGAGAATTTCATGATATCGAATGTATATACGTGGTCGAATAGTAATTTCAAATCCATAGAAATAAAATACGCCAATTCCTCTGCATTGATTAGGATATAATCTTCGGACATTGCTTCTAATTCAAATCATCAGATAATAAGCTAAAGTCATGACTACACTCAAGTACTGGATATTTCCTCTAACCCGTCCCTAAGTCAAAAGCAAAGGAATCGAAGTTATGCGATGGTCGATGAAAGGATAAGTCTCGGGTAATTGATTATTGGTCCATCGAGGAAGTGGTTCTTACGACATATCAATGTTCCTTAATTCATGAAATTGCTATCCTTATTCATGCTTTCATTCTTTTCATTTTTTTTGGGATTGCACTTGGTTTGCGTAAGGCGCGTTGGGTCGATGACCTTAGGGCAGCAGGTCAAGGACGACCCCTTGAAGCTACTAGCTCAAACTAATATTATCCTTATTCATATTCACTCCCCAAGCTGAACCTTTCGACACGAGGCCACGATGCTTCCTGAGGCATGGGGATCCTACTACTCAGTGTCGCTGGCAGAACGGTGCATTTATTTTATTTAATCTCTTTTTTTATATACAAACACGAGGAAATTTTTTTTCGAAATCATGAGTATGGAAAGAGAAATAAATCATCAGTACTATGTGATACATCGTTATCCAAACCCCAAAGAATTATAAAACATTATACTCAACTATCAATTCATCGCTCCATGCATAAAGTGGTCTCCTAAGAGAAATTCAACTTAGCTTGGTTTCAAGTACTTTTATCCTAGAGGCTATGAGAATAGTCATGACATGCATATCAAGTGGGATTCGAAGCTAAAAGCATATCCTAATCAAACATCTTAAGCAACATCGAGAAACCAAGCGTAAAAGTGGAAAATGAAATTCAATCCGATATACCACGTATATGAAGTCTCGATTTCGAAAAACTCTTAAGGCGTATGCAAGTATCTAAATATGTATGGATGATGATGTATGGCATATGATGCGAATGCAAACATTTTTTTTGTTTTTTTTTTCAAATAATTATGACTTTTTAAATGCATAAAGTGAATAAAAGGAGCATTATACATGGTAAAAAGAAAAAGAGGAAAAAGGGAAAAAAAACGAAAACGAAATATATACACAAGAAAAATATAGACATATGGGTTATAGAGTGAAAGAAATAAAAGAAAAATGTGCATGGAAATGCTTCTCCTCCAAGCTGAACCAAGCATTGTCCTCAATGCGGTATACTCGTGAAAGTGTGATGACGTATATGTGAGGGGGAAGAGATAGGTGATCTCATCATGTGGTGCCACTGTCAGGTGGTGGTAATGTAGGGGATGTGGGTGGAGGATGTGCGTCAGAAGGTGGTGGGACTGTAATGTCCATGGGTGGTGGTAAGGTGGATGGAGCAACGGTAGATGGTGGGGGTGAAGGTATACATGTGGATGGTGTAGGGGATAGTGGTGCTCCAGATGAGGGTGGTGGTAATGGTGATGGTGTGGAAATATGAGGTGTAGATGTTGATGGATGTGCAGATGTCGATGGCTGAGATGGGGATGGCATAAGGAGGAGAGTGGGTACAGCAACAGGATAATATCCCTGAGTGGAATGCCAACGGTAGACGGCATCGAACTGCGACTACAGAGTCGTGACAATGGACGTGAGGCTATCTACCGAGGACCGGAGTGTAATTAGGGAGCAAGTCATGGTGTTCTTGAAGATCTGAGGGGCCTCCTCCACTCGTGTGAGTCTCTTGTGAGTGGATAAGGGTGAAAGAGGGGTGTGGCTAGTACCCTCACCATGTGGGTGAGCTGTCTGTGAAAACTGACGTATGGATGTATGGGGTGGAGACCTGACGGGGCCTTGAGTGATTGGAGAAGAAGAGGAATCGAAGAGAAGTCGAAACGTCTCGAAGGATTAAAATGAAACTCTGACGTTTCGAGTTCTGGGGTTTATATAAGCAAGCGACGCGGTTAGTCCAAACGGTCACGTCGTTTGAGGCAAAAGAATTGGGCAATCTATAAGGCCGCGTTGTTTCACAAAACCGCCGCGTCATGTGGGTTAAGTCTATAGATCGACCCTGACGTATGGATGTATGGGGTGGAGACCTGACGGGGCCTTGAGTGATTGGAGAAGAAGAGGAATCGAAGAGAAGTCGAAACGTCTCGAAGGATTAAAATGAAACTCTGACGTTTCGAGTTCTGGGGTTTATATAAGCAAGCGACGCGGTTAGTCCAAACGGTCACGTCGTTTGAGGCAAAAGAATTGGGCAATCTATAAGGCCGCGTTGTTTCACGAAACCGCCGTGTCATGTGGGTTAAGATTTTGACCTTGGTTGAGTGTTGGCTAAACGTTCGTTTCGATTGGGTGCAAACGACCGTTTAAATGGGAATTTTAAGTGGAAATTTGTCGATGAAGTGATGCGACCGTGTCGTCAGTGTAGAATTGGGCCAAAATTCCAGAGATTTGGCCAATCTACGCGGACGCGTCATTTCATAGAAACGACCGCGTTGTTCTTGATTCCAGATTTCAAAATCCTTCGTCATGGCTCCGTTTGACGTGGTCGTTCGTGACACCTTCACGCGACCATGTTTTCTTGAAATTGTTGCTTCATTGGGGGCTGTTTTGCTCTCCTCCATGTGGCCGACCCCCTTTTTGATGCGTGCATGGTGGTTCCGGGGTGGAGAGTGTTAAGTTCACTCTCGCTCCATGCTTCCCTTTGATGACGCTTGGTGACGCAATGCATAGCTTCTTGATCTTTAGCTCCTTGGGGTCGGTTGGATGTGGTCTTGAACCTTCATCATTGACCCCTTCTTTCGAAGCTTTGTCGAACCACTTTGCTAAGGCAGCCGTCTCACATTCCCCTTCATGCTTAGAATTCGCGAACAATAGCTTTTCGTGGGGGTTAGAAGCACGTCCTCCAATATGGTTCCTTCGATCACCTCCTCAAGAAGGTCAATGTTGTTGCAGTGATCATCTTCCATAAACTCATGCATGCTTCTCTGGGCAGCTTCCCTACCTTCATGTCAATTAGTACCCCTGCGGTGGCCAAGAATGGATGGCCTAAAATTATAGGTATGCTGATATCCTCAAGTATGTCCATGATCACGAAGTCACACAAGAATATTTCCAACTTTCACTGGCACGTCTTTGAGGATCCCCACGAGGTACTTTATCAATCTATCGGCGAGCTGTAGAGTAATTCTAATTAGCTTTGATGCTCCCATCCCGAGCCTCTCGCTTATGGCCAATGGCATCAAGCTCACGATTTCTCTTATGTCGCATTACATTCTCTCTATTGTGACGTTTCCCACTGTGCAATGGATGAAAAACCTTCTCGGATCTTCTAGTTTTTCTACCGTCTTTCTCTGGAGGATGGCACTACACTCCATTGACAATATGACCATCTCCCTCCTTCCTCTGGTGGTTATCAGCTCTTTAAGAAACTTGGCATATGTCGGGATCTCTGAGATGACGTCAAGAAATGTGATTGTGATGTGCAATTGCTTCAGCATGTCAAAAAATTTCCCATATTTTTCGATTAACTTTGCCTTCGCTAATCTCGACGGGAATGGCACCTTCGGAATGTAAACTCTCGTAGATTCCTTCGAGGTGTCTCCATCCACATTTTCAGCTTCTTTCTCCTTCGGTGGCTCCGTAATTGGTGATGCTACCTCACATCCTTCCCAACTTCAATCTCAATGTGGGGATCCACTTCAACTATAGACTCACTTTCCTCAGATACTGGCATGATGGGTCTTCTGCATGTTTACCACTCCTTGTGGTGATAGCGTTAACATGTCCCCGTGGATTGTGCTCTGGTTGCCCCAACATTTGCCCTTGTGGCCTATTCAGCCATGCCACCTGTTGTGCCAACTGCGTAAATTGTGATTCCACGGACTTTTGGCCCGTGACAAGTTGTTGGATGGATGACTAGAAGTAATCATTCTTTTGTCTATGTATCACAATATAACTTTCCATCAGTTTTTCCAAATTTGATTTAATGGGAGAGGGGTAGTAATTGGTTATGAACTTGAAATTTTTGTGATGTGGTTTATGGTTGCTGCTGCTGTAGGAACGGTGCTTGTGGCTGTAATCCTCCACTCCTATATGAAAAGTTTGGGTGGTTCTTCCACCCCGGGTTGAACGTGTTCGAGTAGGGATTGTCGGGCTGTCTTGGGTTGTTCCCATAAAGAGTATTAGCTTGCTCGAATGACGTTGCTAGAGTAGATGTGCATTCGTCTCCTGGATGTCCATGCACGCCACACAACTCATAAAATGCCGCCTTATGCGGATTAGCAGCACCTAGCCCCAACATAGATAGTTGTTTCGTCAATGCGTCAAATTTAGCGGAAAGCATAGTTACTCCACTGCGTGAGTTAGTTGCATTTTCTTTCGGATAACCAAGTCCACCACAGTGATTTGTGGGAAGTTGGTTTTCAAGCAATAGTGTCCAACTTGTCCTTGCCTTTGTTGAATCTCTCAACATTGAAAAATATGAGCTCATATTTCTTTGAGTGAAGGAATATAAGTATCCAAAGTGGATATATGTGAAGTGAGCTCGGGTGCTTGGGGTAGAGCTATGTTCTCTTTTCCGAAAAGTGTGTTTTGTGAACGAAGAGAGTCAATCTCATCACCATCATAATCAATGACTTAGATTCCATCTAATTGAGATATGAGTGATACAATCTCATTTCTCACCGTGTCATTTTGAGACAGCAATGTAGTTTTCGCCTTGAATAGTTTATTATATTTTTATACCTATTATTATATTTTTATACGGATCTTACGTGCGTGTTTATGGTTTTAGGGACCTACAAATCTACTCTGACATTTGCTTTGTTGACAGCTAGATGTGCGAAATGATTTTTCAGAAGAAACATGTTTAGAGGGACAGTAGTTCTTGGAGCAGTATCCAGATGATAGCTAAGATTTAATAATTATAAAAGCGGTATGCCTAAACATTGATGTTTCTGGTTATTGTACTTTAGGACAAGCTGTTTATGCAATTTTAGTCCCACATTAAAAAGATGAGTAATAGTGAAGGAGAGACATTGAATCAGACTTAAGTTTTTGGTTTAGCTTAGATCTCACCCCCGATTATGTTCTCATTTGACCAGCCGACAAACCTGAATCAGACCTAGAACCATATAAACTCCCAATAAAAAAGTACAGCATAGGAGGATAATAATGAGTTGTTTATGTAAAGGTAATCTTGGAATGCACGCGCAAAAAAAAACCACAGAAACAGAAAAACCCACAAAAAAGAACAAAAAAGGAACAAAAAAACTGAAGTTCATGTATCCTGCCCATATGATCATTCTGGAGTATATGGGTCAATATTTGTACCATCATATCTATTGTACAACTTCATATAGTTTGCTCCCACTGATGCAAAACAATTACTACTCAAATGAACATATAAGGGAAAATCATACAAAGATATAAAACTCAAGTCAACTCTAAAACAAAACCTGAGATATACAGTTTCCCTACATTAAATTACCACAAACATAAGCTGAATGTAAAACTTAAAGACAACATCCCACTATGGAATCTCAAACATTAATGGAAAGATAAATAAAATCTAATTTTAACAACTACCTTCTTCATGCGGCCCAAGAGAAACAGCGTTGCATCTCTCTCCGGCAAAACCGCACTCGAATAAGTCAGCAGCAGTACTAGCCTTTGGTTTTAGGCCTCATACACCTACACAAGTGACCCTTTCTTTTCCCCTTTCCATCATTCTTTCCATAGATATACTCACTCAGAAGAATACTAGATTTCTTATCACCACATCCAGTTTTTCTATTCTCCGCCTCTTCCTCAACTTTCAGAAAGATGTACTCGATCTTTTGGAGCTCCAACTCTAATTTTCCAATCCTTTCTGACCCTGCTCTTGCTTCCTCCGAAACTTGTCTTCTTTCCTTCTCCCAAATCACAGAACTGGAAGATTCAAAATTGTCTTCAACTTTCTTCTTCAACTTACATATAATGTCCGCTTGTTCTAGAATGGCTTCCTCAGCACCTCTCAGCTGCACTTTTAGTGTTGCAGACTCCGCAGTTTTTGAATGTTTCTTCTTATCCGAACCCTCCAATTTGGCCTTGAGTTCCTGCACGCTTCCTTTCAAAGCTGAAATCCTTTGAGCATCAGAATCAAGCTTGTCAACAAACATTTTGTTCCATTCTCGAGGTGATTCTTTAAATCTCGTGCATACTTCAAGCTTGTCAATGCTCAGTTCTTTCTCAGCAATCAATTCTGATGAAGGATATTCACTCTTCACTTCTTCCACGGCTTCTATCTCATCTCTTTCGGCAGTTTCCCACAGTTCAAGCATTTGATCATCTGGTTCTGTGTTCCCATTCTTATCACCCCCATATGTACTGATGCATGAACTGGACACTTGGTCGAGCTGGATGTCTTTCATAGTCTGCCCATACTTTTCCTTGGAGATCTCGTGGAGTAGTCTCAGTTCTTCAATCTCTTTCCTTGCAGCCCCTATGCTGGCATTAGCTTCCAACCTTTCTTGCTCTAAGTGATTTTTGGTATCTATTATAACCTTTTGAAGTTCTCCAACTTTGGCAATCAACTTCTGCAACTCCAAGATTCCTCTCTTGCTTGGAATGCTTGCATTCTCACTTGTTTCTTGACTGCTCATAATCAGAGTAGCCAAAGCGCTGTCAACCTGAAAATAGCAACATCATGAGTGAATCATTGAAATTTACATGGCACTGTATGAAAATTTGAGTAATAGCATACTTGAGTCTAGCAAACTACTAGAAAACTGGTGGTCAAAGCCATCAACTAAGCTTTCTCTTAGAAATTGGGATCGGTGATGGTTATGTAAGTGTGCTCCATTATAAACATCAAGTAATGATCCTTAGCTGATTGATAGTCTGACACCAGTCATCAGTAAAAGTGGGGAAAAATAACCAGACACGGCATATGGGCAAGAGAAACTCTAGCAACAGACAAAGGATCTGAGTAGCAAAATGGGGGTCAAGAGTTTATTTGTGACAAAAATTAGCTCAAGCAACAAAGTGCAGTCTTACCGGTATTCCACAGACAATAGTCAGGACTCTGACAAAAGAAGACAAGGTTTGTCAAGGCCAATGCAGTCATTACATTGGCAGATTACAAGTCCAGGAGACCTAAAGGAGGATCATGAAGATATGAAGTATAGTTCCTCAATATCCAATGATTATGACTATGCTTATAGTGGCGGAGGTGAATGATTAAATTTTAAATTATAATATGCTATATAACCAAACTGCACAATTTGGACTGAACTTATTGTGCTCCAAGAGGACTCAGGCGAGAGGGCAGGTGGGGAACAGCATGGTTGCTTGTGCAATGCATATGTTGGATCTATAACTCCCTTGAAACCATTTGGACTCCGGCAAAATAGTCTACATAGCATATTCAATATAGTACAGAGATAACAAAAAGAGAGTACCGAAAATAATTCAATATGATAAAGAGATAAAGAAAGACAATACCTGTCGTTCCCGAAGATTTCCTAGCAATCTAATGTGCTCTTCTACACATGAAACACCATCAAATAATGACATCAAAAGAAGTGAATAAACATTCAAGTCAGCCTTCAGTGCACCATTTTCCCCTTCCAGGTTACCAATTTTCTTTGTCAACTCATCAACACTAGCAGTTTTTAAGACCACCTCCTCATGTAACATCTCTTTCTGTGACAGAGAAAATGTCCAAAGGCTTTCACATGCTCCTATCAGCTCCAGTAGCTTGTCTTCAAATATTGCAGCATTCAATGTTGAGATTTGGATGTCATTCAATAATGACTGAATGTCCCCCTCACATTTGTAAACCTCAGTAGTTTCTTTCTGAAGCTCAGAAGACAGATAGTCTTCACTTCTTCTGAGTATATCAACTTCACAATTCAATCTATCGATATCCTTCCGAAGAAACCCATTTGTTTCCAGAACATGTGTGATCTTCGCGTCCTTAGAGGCAATACGTAATGACAAAGATTTAATCATCTCCCCTAGTTCTTTTATAATCATCTTTGCACCATCCAAATCCTTGTTAAGACCGTGAAGTTTTCTACATAACTCTGTGTTCTCCACATTGGCTTCAAACAACACCATGTCCTTTTTTGTCAACATATTCTCTCCAGCTTCAATTTGACAATTAGATTCTTCACAGAGGTTTCTGGCCATATTCAGCTCAAAGTCTTGAAGAACAGCCAAATCCCTGAGGTTTATGATTTCTAGTTCCAACTCCTTCATTCTTTCATGTTGTAACCTAACTTCCTCATCTAAGCCATTTTTAACTGCAAGAATACAGCATATATTATTACTCAACAATTTCAGTTCTGATACACACTGTGTGCTTAGACTCTTGAAGACAACAAACAGGTGATCCAACGCTAAAGCCTCAGCAAGCACGTCACTGTTTTCTGCTACAAGTGCATCAGTCTTCTGATTCAAATCATACAATTTCTTCGACAACGAGAGATTGTCTTCAAGCAGATTGCAGTTTTCAGCTTCTGATCGCTGATGGGATGTGTGCAACTGTGACAACCGCTCACAAAGAATCTGCATCTCAGACCTCAGTTGTCCATTTATCTCCATGGCTTCAACCTTCATATTTCGCTCAAATAATACTTCCTCATTCTGTTTCGCAAGTTCATAATAAAGATGATTTTTTTCTAGGCAGGCATGCTTTAGTATGGTAAAAAGAACTGACATCTCAAGGTGAAGGCGCTGTGTTTCCTCCCAGGCATTTGAAATAAATGTCAACATGGTTTTAATTTCACCCAGAAGAGTTTCTATTAGCACTTCAGCTTTGGCTCCATCAATTGGTACATGCTCCTTGTTCATATTTAATTCCTTCAACGACAGAAGAATTCCACTCCTTAACTTCTCATTCGTCTCTGATATCAACATCATCTCCTTCTCTTGGATGTGTCGCTTGTGCCTGAGTTCTGAAATTAGTTGAGCCGAACATCTAGATGTTTCTAGAAGTTTCTGATATTCTTCAGAGAGTACCAAATTCACTTCTTTCATATCAGATAAACATCCCTGCAAAATAAAATTCTCAAGAAAAGAACTCATTGCCATTTGCTGTTCTCTCTCAACTTCATCCTCTTTAGCCAGAAGTTTTTCCTGTAGGAGATCAATTTGGGTTTCTAAAGAAGCCACCTTGCTCTTGCTCAACAAGAATAGAGTATGATGCTGTTGCTTTTCTAGTTTCAATGAGCTTTCCAGCTCCAAGACTAGATGACATGCTAAATCTTTATCCTTTTCTAGAAGGAAGTTCCTGTGCTCCAACTCCGAATACTTCGCCTCCAGAATTTCCAGACTTTGTCCAATGATCTCTACCTGAAACCAACAATTCAGGCATTGGGATTTGTTGAAGGTTAAATGATAATGACAATAATGGTAGCACATGATGGAGAAACCAAATCATAAAATAGTAAACTAATAAAATAAAAAAACTAATAAATGGACTCATGAGCTGACTTTCAAACAGCTTGTTCTTGTTACAGTAAATGTGGAGAAAAAATATGCGTAATTTATGCGAGAACATGGCTTGGAGAAAATAAAACAAAAATAGAAAGTTACTCTTAAGACTATCCAGCAATGCCAAAGAAACAAGCGGAAGTGAGAGAAACTATTCTAAAGGAGGGAAAACCCCAAAAAAAGGAAAAGAACTAGGACATTTCAAAGCTTCTTATATAGTTAAAGGCCTTATAAAGCTTACTGATGGGTGAAAGTAGGCCATCTGGATCTACATTGAAGCAGGTAATGATCATAATTAACTAAATTAAAAGAAAAGTCGAGGAGTTTTTTTTTCGTTTTCTTCTCTCTTTCTGGCTGCCGAGCCTTGATTATGACAGAAAAGTAACTTGAAAGAATGCTATCACTATAGATAAAAATGTTAGCAAATACATACATGAAGATCGCATAAAAAGGCATAAATAAATTGAGTATGGGGAGGCAGAAAGTTTTACCTGTGAGATAAGGAAATTCTTTTCTGCCTTCAATTGCCCATTAATCTCCATGACCTCGTGCTTTTCACTCACCAAAGCCAATAATTCCTTTTTTTTACTCTCTAATTCATGGTGAAGATGAAATTTGTCCAATCCACCTTGCTTCAAGAGGGTGCCTAGAACCAATACCTCTAGGTGAAGTCGTTGGGTTTCATCATGGGCATCTGAAATGGAATTCTGCAAGTTCTTAATTTCATCCAAAATAGTTTGCCAAAGTACTCCATCTGTGGGGCTATCCATAGACGTATTCTTCATATCAATGCCAAGTGCCTCAAATAACAAATTGATTCTGGCCCGTATAATCTCACTATGATTTGATAACAAAGTCAGCTCTTTCTTTTGGATGAGCTCCTTGTGCTCGAGTTCAGAAAGATGTTTCTCTGTGCAACCAAGTGCTTCTATAATTTTATGGTATTCTCCAGAAAGATATAAACCTTTATCTTTCATGTCACATAAGCATCTTTGCAAAACAAAATTCTCAATATGAGCATCAACAGTTTTCTGTTGTTCTACTTCAATGTCCTTGTCTCTAGTTCTGATTTCTTCTTCTTGGAGATGGATTTGGTTTTGTAAAGAAGCCAGTTGGCTTGAGAAAGACAGAATACAAGCTTCACGCTCTTGCTTTTCTAGTCTTAAGTAACTTTCAAGCTTCATGACCTGGTGATCTGTTGAATCTTTCTCCAACTCTAGATTAGTGTGCTGGTCTTGTAGCATCAAATACTTGTTTTCAAGGTTCACCACCTGAAACCCACAACAAGCTTTCATAATCCCATTGAAACAAAACATGCAAGACAATATTAAAGTACAAAAATGCCGAAGGACATAATTCATGAAAATGTTGGTCCTGATGTTTTGAGTAATGCAACACATTATGTTTATGATACTAAAATCAAGTTTGTGATACTACTGAACTTTTCTAGTATATTAAGTTTCAATTTTAAGACACTAGATAGAGGCTGGTGGATCAAGAGCTTGACAATGTGTGTAAATCTTCAAATGAGAACATTTCGCATGGTGCGAAAATGTTTTTATTTTGTTTGAAATTTTTTTCACACAAAAATTCCCACCTTTATTTCATGTTGTTGTACACCCCTCAAAAAATAATCGTTGAGAAATAACATCATTTGGGCTTCGATCAAGGTGTTATAATTCGCACGTTCTGAAACCGTTAAATTTGTAACGGGTGGATCGGTACTCAAATCCCCCTAGGGTTCACCCATTATTTTCCATGTGGTATATAATTGTATGGATTAAACATCAAAACAAAAATTTTGAAAAAAAAATTCTAAAAAAATAAAATTGTTTTCGCACAGTGCAAAAACACTAGTTGTTGCACCTGAAAACTACTATATATACACACACACTAGAAATAATCCGTGCACACAGTGCACGGAGCCAAAAAAACCCCTCACGAACAGAATGCAGTGCAAGCATGCAAACGAAAAGGAGTGAGAAGAATAGGTGTATATGTCGGTATCGTCGGAGGCAAAAGGATAAATGCAAAAACCTTGGGGGGTTATATCGAAAAAAATCCTCTAAGGCAAACATGTAAATAAGTGAGCTTGTGTGAAGATTTTTTGGGATAAGGAGGGAATGACAACCATGTAAATAAGTGAAGGGACGCGGTTTTTTTGTTTGAGGCGTAAGGTAACATCATATGTGACGATGTGATATTGCCATATGAAACAAATATGACAACTATGACAAACCTCCTCATTGTATAATTGTACAGTCATAACCAGTGCCTGCGGGCACGGTTCATTTAAGATTTTCCCCCGTGAAATCTTTATTCCCCAAAAAATTATTAAAATTTAAAAGGACAACAAATTAGCGTAAAAATATTTAGCGGCACGGGCGCCTTCGGTACGGAACAAAAAATTCGGCGCAAACGCCTTAGACACAGAACAACAAATTCGGTGTAGATGCATTCGGTGAGGAACAACAAATTCGGCGCGGGCACCTTCGACGTGGATCAACAAATTAGCGCAAAAACCTCGTGCCCGCGGGCACGGTTCAAATTTTTGGGGAAAATTTTTGTTCCCCAAAAATTTAGCAGAATAAACCCGTGCCCGTGAAATCTTTGTTCCTAAAAAAATTTAAAACTTTTTAAAATTTTTAAAAACATAATTTAGCGGTACGAACGCCTTCGGCGCGAAACAACAAATTAGCGTAAAAAATTTAGCGGTCGCCTTTGGCGCGGGAAATTATTATCATCTTGTTGCCCCATGCGGCAAAGAGATGGTGAGCCCCACGTTGAGGTAGATATCATTCGATCTGCAGCAGCATTCGATCTGCAGCATTAAGTGCAAGTCATTTTTTTCCAAATGCATTAATTGCGTGCTCTTCTATTCCCCAGAAACTTTAATTTCCCAAAAACTTTCATTTCCCCAAAAATGTTTTTCCCTCCAAAACTTTCCACAAAATCTCATCTCAACCAATCATTCATCAAGATTAAATCTCAGCCGTTCTTCTATGAACCCTTTTGTCCTAGTCATCTTGTCCTAGTCAGCCCTAGAATTCAAAAAAGGTTGTCAAATGTATAATATATATATATAAGAATAATGAGTATCGTATGACAATGGAGGCTTAGCCTCGTATACCAAGACACAAAAGTGGGCGCTACAAGTACAAGCCCATGTAGGGCTTGTACTTCTCCATTTTTGTGTCTTGGTATACGAGTTTAAGCATCCATTGTCATATGATACCCATTATTCTATATATATATATATTAGTGCAAAAAAACATGGTGTGAAAGCCCGTGCAAAAACATTTTTAAGTTTTTTAGAAAACTTTTTGCAAAAATTTTCGTTTTGATGTTTAATCCATACACTTATATATCCAAGAGAAAATAATGGGTGAACCCTAGGGAGATTTGAGCATTGACAAGCCCGGTACAAAATTTAACGGCTTCAGAACAATAGAACTTTTTGTAATACATTGATCAAATGCCAAATCACATAATTTTTAACCATTATTTTTTAGGGGTATATAACAACATGAAATGGGGGAAAAAATTTCAAAAAAATTCAAAAAACATAAAAATGTTTTTGCACGGAAAATTCTGTGCGAAATGTTCTCATTTGAAAATTTGTATATATATATGAGCAAAAAAGGATATGAGCATTCGGTGTAGGAAATTTCTTACGTCTCTATAAAACTTCAATTTCCAATCTTTTTCCAAAGATCAACATCGTTCATCTTGATATGCATATCATGGATGATGAACATACCAAAATTCAAGTGAATCCAATGCTATTTTACCCTCGATCCGATTGTTACAAATTCAACATTTTCAGGACAATAGAACTTTTTGTAACGATCCGATCGAATGTCAATTCCCCCTAGGGTTCACCCATATTTGGGGTTTTAGAATGTGTGCAACAATTCTAAACAAAAAAATTTGAAAACATTAAGTGGAATGTGATATTTTTGATGGACGGTGTAGGAAATTTCCTACACCAAATGTCACCTCCCTTAACCCATATATATATATATATGGGATTAATGTAGAGCAGGTGGCACCTGATCCATTGGATCGGGTGCAAGACACAAAAAGTTGGGGCCCCACGAGTACAAGCCCATGTGGGGCTTGTACTTTCCACCTTTTTGTGTCTAAACACATGATCCAATAGATCAGTTGCCACCTTTTCTACATTAAATCATATATATGGTAAAAGGATTCTAAGGTGCCTCCTAAGATGAAATCTAAGGATGTGGCCCTATTTTCTCACATCTCCCATATTTTTTGAATTTTTTTCATGGGTTTGTTCTTCTCATGGATGATCATACCAAATTTTAAGGCATTCCAATACTTTTTGAGCTCACATCTACCCCTTGCAACTTCAACGATCTAAAACGTGCTGAAAAATCCATGAAGTTGCAAGAGGTGGATGTGGGCTCAAAAAGTATTGAAATGCCTTGAAATTTGATATGTTGATCATCCATGAGGTGAACAACAAACCCATGAAAAAAATTTCATAAAATAATGTGGAAAATGGGAGCAAATTGGGGTGCCTACTTAGATTGAATGTAAGGAGGCACCATAGGATCCTTTTGCCTCTATATATATATGAGATAAATGGGAATCAGGTGGTCAAGGAGGAAATCCCCTACTTGGCCACCATCCAGGCCGACCACCCCACATGTGGGGGTGTGGGCCCCACCACCCTGATGGGTGATGGGCTGCCTGGATGGTGGCCAATGAGGAAATTCCCTCTTTGGCCACCTGATTCCCATATATATATATATATATATATATATATATATATATATATATATATAAAGTGGGTGCAAATGGAATTTTATCTTTTTAAAAAAATTCAAAATTTCTTTTTTTAATGTTCAATCCATACAGTTACACACGACACAAAAAATGGTTGAAAAATAATGAGTTTTAACCCTCGATCACGTCGCTGCAAATTCAACGCTTCAAAAAAGCAACTATATATACATGTTTTTGCTTACCTTGATCGGAGGTCAAATCACATTATTTTTTCAACCATTTTTTTGTGTGGTATATAATTGTATGAATCAAACACTGTAAAAAGAATTTTTGCAAAAAAACATTTAAAATGATAAAATTTCATTCACCCCAGTTTGGTGAGAAAGCCATTCTCACCCAAATACTACCCTATATGTATAGAATAATTGGTATGTACATATGTGCCGTAGCCTCGAATACGCCGGCATAACTCCCACCTTCGCTATTTTTTATGAATCAGAACCGTTCATTTTGATATCCATATCCTAAAATTCCAATACTCCGAATATGGGAGGGTGAACCCAAGGGATTTAATCCATTCATCTACCTGTCACAAATTTAATGGTTTTGCACAACTTTTATGACGGGTAGATGAACGGACAAAACCCTTGGGTTTACCCAATATTTGGTGTTTTGGGATTTTAGAATATGAAGATAAAAATGAACTGTTCCAATCCTTCAAAAAAAGTTGAGAAGTGAATTTTCGAGGTCGCATATGAGTCCAAGAAATGTCATATGATACACATTATTCTTATACATCTATTATACAAATGAGTGATATTTTTGAATGGGTTTATTGACTATGACAAATAGGTGGGCGGAAAGATGGTTAAAATTTGATGTTAATGAATCAAAGGCCAGGACCTGAGTTTGTAAAAGTTTTGGGGAGAAAACCCTAAAATTTTGTTGGAAAGTAAATCTAGGGGAATTAAATTTAGGAAGGACCTAAAATTTTAAATTTTAGGCAGAACTACTTCTAGATGGAACGAAATATTAAATGCAACTTAAATGGTAAATTTTGTAAGGAAACTAAATCTGGATGGAACTAAATTTTTTGAAGAGAACAAAATTCTCTGGATGAAACTAAATTTTAATTTAAAATTTAAATTTTAGAAGAAACGAAATCTGAAAGCAACTAAATTTTAGGAGGAACTAAAAATTTTAGGTGGAACTAAATTTAAATTTATAATTTTGGGGGACCTAAATACGGATGGAACTAAATTTTAAGTTGAACTAAAATTTTAAATGTGAAGGGAATTAAATTCTAGGGGCTAAATTCTATGGGGAGCTAAATTTTAGATTGAATGTTGTTTAAAAAATTTGATAGATATCTTGAAAGTGGTGCAAATTTTTTTGAGATGATTTTGAATGACGTTGAATTTTAAGGGTCTCATATTTTGAATGAAGCTACAAATTTTTTGCAGGAAGATTTTGAATGGGTTGAAATTTTGTGGGTGAATATTTTGAATGGCATGTGACTTATGGTCACGGTTTATGACTTGTGTGTGTGTAATATATAAAAACAGATGGAAACATGTACTCCGACAAATTCAAGATTACTCAAATTCCTACAATGTACATGAAGTCCACCTTAATGAGAAGAATGATAATGATGATATAAAGGTTGAAGATCTAATATTGGTATTTTTAAATATAGAATAGTCTCATTAATTGTTAAGATGAAGATGAGTTCACTTACTTGGTACAAATTCTTAGAATATCTTATGTTATCTTAAAACTCTAATTCCTCTAATTCATTATCTTATTAAGACATATCTATCCATTCTGCATTTCAATTCAATCTGTTCTAAGAATATTGCTTAAACCACAAACAATATGGTTCAAACCACCTTGAACATGTTCCGATTATCACGGTTGTATCAACCCATCTTTGATAAAATGTCAGATACATGTGATATCATAATTCTTGTTTTCATATGCAATATAGATCTTCTTTTATTCATTATTTTCTGGATTATTTAATGGATATTTTTCCATCTTATGATTTTAATTCTAGAGATTGTTATTGAATTAATTATATGTTAACTTTTGATTTTTAATTAAAATTATTATTATTAATCCATCACTATCTTTATTTTGAATTCAATTACTCCAAATAATCTAAGAATAGCTACATCTTTCCATTACATCTAATTACTTTGATTTTCTTTGATTTTTATGTTTGTAGCCGTTTGTGGCTGATTTGGCTTTCAACCGTGATTCGAACAACTGTCAAAGAACTAATATGATTCTTATTTTGATATAATTAATCTGTTGAAAAATCCTGAAAATATCCTACAATAGCTAGTTTCTCATCTAAGGTATATATGTAGCCATTCAACTAATTTTTATTATTATCCAAATATTTTTGAAGAAATTTTGGTGCTCGAATTGTTCAAGACTTCCAAAATCTTTCATGTTTTTCAAGGGAAAAAAACAAGCTTCAGTATCAACAAGAGTTTTGATACTTCAATCTTTATTAACATCAACTCTAAGTTTTCTAAAACTATTTCTATATTCTTCAGTATCTTTTAGGAATAATCACTTCATCGTTACTTGTGCTTTTTCATTGAGGCATATCAATTGCTATTATCTTATGCCACTCACTCACTACACATTGTATTTGTGACTAGTCTTACATCACCGGAGATTGTATCTTGTGTAACCTTTGTACTTCATAGAGTTCCACTTGTTGTACAATAATGTATTTACTTTGTGTGTGCTAGTTCTACATCCGGGAATATAAGATTAAGAGAACGCGTTAAGAATCAAATTGTGATATTGATAGGAAAATTCAAATACCTTAGTTGAAGGGGGTGACGCTTGTAATCTTGGTAAGTGGATCATCTACGAGAATCCTAAGGCGAACCCCTTCGTGATAGACGTACACAACGGGTGTAGTAGAACCATCGAAACCAAATCCATTCTGATCAGGTTGCCCTTTCTCTGTTATTCTTATTGTTGTGCTTTAGTGCTCATATTATAATCTGTTGCTCTCTGTTGTGATGTTCGAACCACTGACCATGTAGTTGGAACCATCACTATCTAGTACTAACCACCCTTGAGATAGGTCGAATTATCAGAACAGAAACTAGCACTTTAATGTTTGGTTCACTTTTTGATATCATATCTTGTTGTTATTATCTCTAGTACGTATTATCGTTGTGTGATATTACCAAGCTATTGGGATCTTTGTGATTGAATATTTGCCCGACTTGTTTTATTTGGGTAACTTTGCCTAATAGTATTTGTTATCACTATTCCCATTCTTCTAGGGATCCTACAGAAAAAAGGGGTTATTAATCAAAAAATTCATGATATGCAAAATGCATGTGTGTATTTTGAGGGGGTAGATGGTAAGATTAGGGCTTTTTAGTGGACTAAAAGAGGGATTTTTATGGTGGGGAACAATAAAAATAGGATTTTTATTGCTAATTGATGATCTGAAAGTTATAGAAAAGCTTCTACAAATTGACTAAAGGCTAATTAACTACTAGGAATTGAGAGGACAAATAACTAGAAATTAATCTAAAGGAATTAAGAGAAAATTAACTCACAAACCAAGTCTTCGATATTCCCCTAGGGCCGGCCGGCCCCTTGCTTAAGGGGGGGCTAATTGTGCAATTAGTCATTAACGAACCCCCCCCCCCCCCCCCCCGAAGTCTCAGAATCACAAGTTTGTCATCAGATCCGTGGACACGCGCCTCCGTCTCCTGGAGTAGACCCACACCTCTCGCACCGCATCATTACTCCCCCAAAAGTGTCATTTGTCCTCAATGTGGAAGTCTGAGAATTAGTCTCGTATCACGTCTCGGGTCTTCCAAGTAGCATCATAATCTGGTAGTCCCTGCCATCTTATAAGCACTTCTTGTTTCCCTCCTGCATTCTGTCAAACCTCCTTGAGCTCCTGAGGATCCAGTAACACCTCAATGGCGTCTATCAATGTAGGTGGGAGGGTAGGCGAGAGTGTGTGGTCCCAATCGCCAGTCGTAACTGTGACACGTGGAACATTGGAAGTAGTAGGTAATTTCAGACGATATGCCACCTTCCCAATCTGAGTGGTAACCTCGAATGGCCCATAATAGCGGGCTGCCGACTTTTCATTGCTGCTATACGCCAATGTCTTCTGTCTGTAGGGCCACAGCTTGAGGTATACCCTATCCCCCACCGCAAACTGCACATCTCTCATGTGCTCATCGGCTTTAGCCTTCATAATCTGCTGGGCCCGCAATAACTGTCTCATCAGCTCCTCCAAGTGCCTATCTTGCTGCTTTAAGTGCTCCTCCACCTAGGACACTGGAGTCATGCCACGGTTGTAATGTATCAGATAGGGAGGGTCCCCTCCATAGAGAATTCGAAAGGGAGTGCATTGTGCTGCTGAATGGTACGAAGTGTTGTAATAGTATTCCGCCCATGCCAACCACCTGGCCCACTGATTCGACGAATCTGAAGCAAAGTAGCGCAAATATGTCTCCACACTCATATTCACCACCTCCGTCTGACCATCTGTCTGTGGGTGATAAGTCGTGCTCCTTCATAGCTTAGTCTCGTGTACCTTGAATAGCTCCTTCTAGAAACTACTCATGAAGACCTTGTCACAATCTGCAACTATCGAAGCTGGGAACCCATTTAAACAGACCACCTCCTTCATGAATGTTGTAGCTACAGTGACCGCAGTGTAAGGGTGCCGCAAGGGAATGAAGTGCGCATATTGTTGAGGTGGTCTACCACTACAAATCTAACAGTGTGACCCTCCGAACGCGGTAGCCCCTCAATAAAGTCCATCCTGATGTCTTCCCAAACCCTCTCAGGCAGGGCCTGTAGTAGTCCTGCAGAAGTCATCGCTAAATATTTGTGACACTGAAAAACGTCACACTCTGCTATCATCTGCACAATGCCCTGCTTCATCCCAGCCAGTACATTTCCTTGGCCATTCTCAGGTATGTCTGTTGTACCTCGGAGTGCCCTCCCACTGAGCTGCCATGGAACTCCTGAAATATCAAGGGGATGTGTAAAGACGTTTGTCAGTAACCTCCCCTGGTATAGCAACCTCTGTCCAATCAAGGTGTACCCAGGATGATCTGCTGAGCCCTGCTGTAGTGCCTCCCAAATCAGTGCCAGCCCTTTATCAGCCTCAATCTCTCTCCCCAAATGCTCCGAGTCTAGAAGGGCCGGTACTGATAAAGTCGCTACCTCTGCTATCTCCTCTCTACGTGACAGAGCATATGTTTGCCTTGTTCTCCAAACCTGGTCTGTACTATATCTCGAAGGTGCAGTGAACCAGCTTGGAGAGCCACTTCTGATGCTCCTCGGTGACCATGTTCTGATCCAATAGGTACTTTAAAATTCTCTAGTCGGTCCTCACGATAAATCTTCTCCCAAGTAGATATGGCCGCCATTTCTGAATGGAGAGCACGATCGCCATCAGCTTCCTCTCGTACACTGATTTTAGTCTGGCTCGTGCTGACAGAGTCTGACTAAAATAGGCTCTTGGCCACTGGTCCTGCATCAGCACCACCCCCAATCTATATCCTAAAGCATCTGTCTATCACGAAGGGCTTGCTGAAGTCTGGCAATGTTAACACGGGCATTGTCGTCATCGCCTGCTTCAGGGCCTCAAATGCACTGGTGGCCTCTCAACCCTACTGGACGATGTCCTTCTTGAGCTAATCAGTTAACAACCATGCAAATGTGTTGTATCCCTGGACAAACTTCATGTAATATCAAGTAAGGCCCAAGAAGCCTCGTAGACCTCGTAGTTGTAGTGCCCTGTGGTAGCTACTGCACACGTACTAGAGGGGGGTGAATAGTACTTAAAATAATTAAGAGAGTTATTCCTAACTATTGTGCAATGAACAAACAACAATGCGGAATAAACCAACAATCAACAAGAAATAAACATACGCAAACAAAGTATGTAACGGGTTCGGATCCACCCAAGTCTCCCCGACTTGTTCCCGGTGATCCTACGTCCCAACCACCCGGATCCCCTCCGGATACTTGAGTTAGAAACTCTAACTCAAGATTTCCACTGACCCACTTGCGGAAACCCCACAAGTGCAATCGACCTACAATCGATGTCTGTGAATCCCACAACCCGGGATCACGCAAACTCTCACAACCGAGAGTAAGACAAATATCAAATACGATGAAATAAACTCTTACCTTACAAAATCCTATGCCTTGAGTATACTTACCAAATTAGGGCAAAGATGGATTTTGAGGAAGAGTATGTCACCAAACCCTAACTTCAAGAAGATGACCAGCAATGGAAGCCTAGGGTGGAGTTGATGACTAAGAATCAAGCTCCTGGCTTGAGAAGCTCACAATGGAGAGAATCTCTCTTGAGGAATTAGGGCTCAAGGTGTTGAGGGAGAGATTCTTGTGAGGGAGAGAGAGCTTTGAAATAGCTTGGGAGTGCTCTTCTCTTAGGTCTGAAATTACTTGGAAATATGACCTCTAACCTTGCCTCAAACGAATCAGGTTTGTATTTATAGAGGCAAGAAAAATCGTGTTGGAAAAGTTCCCAACGGCTCTATTCTGAACCAGACTAGTCGGTCAAAGAAGGATCACTGGCCGACTAGTTCATCAACTAGTCGGTCGGTGATACAACGTAGACCGACTAATGGTTGAACAGCCAAAAGGTCGAAGTACAGGCAATGACAACTAGTCGGTCTAAGAAGACTTGCCGACCGACTAGTTTCACAACTAGTCGGTCGGTGAATGTTCTTTGACCGACTAACAGTCGAAATAGAATAGGCTGACTTCAAGTTGACTTAGTCGGTTTAAGAACAAATGCTGACCGACTAGTTTCTCAACTAGTCGGTCGACAAACGTTCTTCGATCGACTAACTCGAAACAGTAGCTCAGGCTGAAAAAGACTGAACAACTAGTCGGTCTGAGAAGGACTCCTGACCGACTAAATCGTCATCTAGTCGGTCGGTGAACCTTCTTTGACCGACTAATTGATCAACAGGGAATGAGCTGAAATGAGCAAGGCATTCTAGTCGGTTCATATAGAGTTGCCGACCGACTAGATCGTCATCTAGTCGGTTGGTGAGTCTTCTTGAACCAACTAACATGCACAAGAAGCCGAGGGAAGAAGTGATAGGCTTCAGGAAAGTTTCTAATGGCTTCTATGAAAATCCTAGCTCTAAGATATGAGCGAAATGAAGATAATAATGTAAGTCCTACTCAAGGCTTAACATTCTAAATTATGAAGCTAGAAGACAATAAAAAATACATTGACGAACCGTCTTCAAAGCTTCAATCTTCATTCTTCTTGACTTCAATAAAACTCCTTGAGCTTCAACGAAGCTTCAGGCACATGATCACGCGTATTGAGAAGTCTTGAGATGTCTCTTTTGATGTACGTATTCTTTTGGCGACGATCTCCATAACTGCGCTCACAAACAGTTAGTACACGATATTTATGTTTGCTCATCATCCAAAACCAAATCCGGGGAATCAATACTCAACAGTAGTGTCGTGGGTTAAAGCCAGTCTAACATCGCAATAATCTTCTCTCGGTCTGCCGCCACACCCTCAGCTGAAACCACTTGTCCCAAGTATTCCACATGCATTGTACAAAGAGGCATTTCTTTCTGTTGGCAAATAACTGCTGCTCCTGCAGCTCATGCAGCACCGCCTGCTAATGCCCTACAGCTCCTTAAAGCTGCGACTGTAAACAAGTATGTCATCAAAAAATACAAGGACAAACCTCCGTAAGTATGGCCGAAACAGATTATTCATTAAGGCATGTAAAGTCACTGGAGCATTCGTCAAGCCAAAAGGCATGACGAGGAACTCATAGTGCCCCTCATGCGTTCTGAACACCGTCTTTGGCATGTCGACCACTCTTATCCGAATCTGATGGTACCCAGACTTCAAATCGATCTTTGAGAATATCGCTGCCCCATGGAGCTCGTCAATTAGCTCGTCAATCACTGGAATATGAAATTTATCAGGCACAGTTTCCTTATTCAGGACTCAGTAGTCCACGCAGAATCGCCAACTACCATCCTTCTTCTTCACAAGCAGGACTGGACTAGAAAATGGGCTCACGCTCGGCTGAATCACCCCCGCATACAACATCTCACCAACCATCCTCCCGATCTCATCCTTCGGCACCTGAGGGTGTTAGCAACCTCCCCGGGTGGGGAGGTTGATGGGTGACACCCCCTCTCGTAGGACTATGGCATGCTCATGATCCCTGGGTGGCGTAAGCCCCTTGTCGAGTCTGAAATACATCCGTCGAGTCTGAAATACATCCTCATACTGGCTCAGCAACTACTCTAACTCCGGCACCATCTCTTGTTCCCGATCCACAGTCCTCTCCTCTAGTGACACCCCCTGGAGCTCTACTAGGTACCCTCCTCCTGACATGTGAAGAGCGTGTGCAATGGCTTTGTAGGACACCACGAAAAGACATAAGCTGGGGACTCCCTGTAACACAATTGTCCTCCTTCCCTCCTGATACTCCAATCTGAGCAGCTTCCAATTAGTTCGTGTCTCTCCCAATGTCTGCAGCCACTTCATCCCTATTAGTTTTGTGCTCTCCAACTCCAGAGGAAGGAAGTCCGTGATGATCTGCATCCCCTGAATCGTCACGATAACGCCCCGACAGACACCGTTGCGCTGCGCCACCTGTCATGTGCCCAACACCACGCCATATCTCCCTGTGTCACTGAGCTGTAGTCTCTACTCATCTACTAATATGCGGGAGATGAAGTTGTGGGTAGCCCCACTATCCACCAAAACAATCACGTCATGATCGGCCACCTTTCCCACCAATTTCATGGTGTGGTTCGGTGTGAACCCCACCATGGAATTGAGGGAAACCTCAGCTACGTCCAAGTGCTGGTGCTCCTACTCCTCTTCATCCTCGCTAGCCTCGAGCTCTACCACATCCTCCTCATCGTCGTTCATTATCAGAATCTGCAGAGTACGGTCCCCGCATCGATGCCCTGGAGTAAATCTCTCATCACATTTGAAGCACAGACCCATGTCACGCTTGTCCTGAATATCTACCTCTGTCATCCTCCAAATCTCCGCATCTTCTCCTTGCTGACTGTTGTAACTCCTGGATTGCTGCCTTCTGCCCTCCTGTCGATACCTGCCCTCGAAAGGAGGAGTCTCCTCATGCTCCACGGGCCCTCCTCTCTAAGTCCTGATGATCCTCCACCATCCTCGTCAGATTCATCCTCTCTCGCAGATCTGCAGAATTTTGGATTCTTAGCTCAGATTTAATGGTGGGTTTCAACCCCTTCATGAAGCACCCCTCCAAGGATTCCACCGACACCCTGTAAACTCTACTAGACATCACCTCAAACTTCTTGATGTAATCTCGTACCATACCATCCTGCCTCAGAGTATACAACTTCTCAAAAACATATCCAGCATGTACCTCCCCGAAACGCTCCAGTAAGAGGGCGGTGAACTCCTCCCACGTACGGAAAGGCATCTGCTAATGTGCACATCTGAACTACCCCAGTGCCTCTCCCTCCCAGCAGACTCCCACTACCCTGAGCCAGTCCTCCTCCTGTACCATTGCCGCCTCAAAATACCTCTCCACACGGTATAACCAGCCATCAGCATCTTCAGCTTTTGCACCCGATTCTCCACCGCAAATCCTCCTGGCCATCCCCTCTCCTGTGGATAGTCATGGTGTATCTGCTGAAATAGATGTAGTCACATACCCGCTATTGGGTTCCGAGCTCCTCCATCTACACCATCCCACAGCATGTCGCTCCAACCTGCTCCACCACTACGATCATCTACATGATGTCCGTAGTTCCCCTGGGGTGCTCTGTATGGGCCCTGAAGCCCTTTCCAATCTCTCGATACTCCCCCAAAAGGCGGTGAATGCATCAACGGTCCTCCAAAAATTGCTGATGTGATCATGAGTGCTGAAAACCACCAATGGGTCCAATCTGGAGCTAAAATGGAGGCGGCTGCGTCTGTCGGGGCCCATACTGGGCCCACGGGGTATCTGGAAAGGTGGGTGGGGCCTGTCGGACCCCTTTTAGGCCGATAGGCCCTCAAAAATCTAGGGCAGGGCCTGTCGGCCCCCTTCAGGGGCGGCTACCCCTCAATTTGGGGGCGGTGGGGCCTGTCGGCCCCAGATCTAGGCCAGCAGAACCCCACTTGGGCTGGCGGGGCCTGTCGATCCCCCAGTGGGTTCGACGGGCCCCCAGTTGGCTGCCGAGGGGTCAATCGGCCCTCTCCTTGGGCCGACGCACCTCCCGGAGGTGTCGGAACGGTCGGGCGACGCTGTCGGAGGGTATGGAAGCACCGATCTAATGTTCCTCCTTCACAGCATCCTCGTCCTCAATGAAGTATGTTTCGGCGTCGACGATGAGTCCTTCAAATATATCGTCTCTCTCCTTCCCTTTCACCAAAGGTCGCGCCTTTATACTCTGATCAAGCTTTTCACCAAGAGCCGCTAAATTTTGACTTGTTGCCGTTATCGCCACCGTATTTACCGTGTACTTTGTTGGATAGCCTTCATTAGTTGCGCGAATCACTGATCCAATTGATTGCTCGTCTCCTTCTTAACCCCATGGATTTCTTCTTCAATCTTGCTCTCAAATTTTTCCATCCTCTATTCCAACAAATCAATCTACTCCTTGGTTCTCGTCGTCGCCATGGATCACGTGCTCTGATACCAAATTGGTACGATTAGGGCTTCTAGTGGACTAAAAGAGGGATTCTTATTGTGGGGAACAATAAAAATAGGATTTTTATTGTTAATTGCAGATCTGAAAGTTATAGAAAAGCTTCTACAAATTGACTAAAGGCTAATTAACAACTAGGAATTGAGAGGACAAAAAACTGGGAATTAATCTAAAGGAACTAAGAGAAAAATTAACTCACAAATCAAGTCTTCGATAATCCCCTAGAGCCGGACAGCCCCTTTCTTAAGGGGGACTAATTGTGCAATTAGTCATTAACGAAACCACACACACACACACACCCACACACACAAAACAAAGTCTCAGAATCACAAGTTTGTCATCGGGTCCGTAGACCCACGCCTCCGCCTCTTGGAATAGACACGCACCTCACGCACCGCATCATCCCGCGTCGCATCAGTAGCATAAGAAATATTAAGCTTATTCAACATATATCTACTATGTATGGAAAATGTCCTACCTACAGACATATTACCATCATACTTGCATGTCCTTAAGTGCACTTTACATGATGGCATATGAATTTTTCGCTCGTAACACAGAACATCTTAACATACAATTTGCCTAGTAATAGATAGAAGAAACTCTTTACTTTAAATTTAATCCTAAAAATTAAATATACTCATTTCAACGTCTCCGTATATTGTATTTACGCAAAATAAACTTCTTAATTTATATATTCATTCTAACAAAAATTGAAATCTCAAGAACTAGGTCTCTGTCTAGCAGGGGTTAAATATATCTTAATCTGGTTTTGTATTGTCAAACAAGTTTTTACCAGTATGGGTAAACTAACCCAGACCCACTGGATAAATAATATTAACCGGCTTTGGGGTGGATTTAAACGCCAATATTCTTCTCAGATTGTTTACACGTTAACTTCTGCGCCAAAATTTCAATCCAAACCAAGAGTGTGTGCACGTACTTGCTCAAGCTGCTCATAAACACTTACCCTTGTTACCGGCTTAAAATGTTGCCAAGCCAGAGTTTCAAATTTATCTGAGTTATTAATTTACATGGGTCTCTAAAGATTATCATTCATGAATCAAATGCCAGTTCTGCAAGGATTAAAGAATGACAAGGGCCAATACCTCAAAATGAAGCTGTCGATTTTCGTTACTCACATCTGAAACAGAATTCAGCAGGTTTCTAATTTCACCAAGAATTCTGTGCAAAATCACTTCATCTGTGATGTCATCCACAGTCACATTCACATCAATGCTAAGTGCCTCCAATAACAGCCGTATGCCTTTGGCTAGAACATCATTATGCTCCGACAATGAATTTATCACTTTCTTTTGGATAAGTTCATTGTGCTTGAGTTGGAAAATTTTATCCTCCGCACATCTGGATGCTTCTAGAAGATTCTGGCATTCTCCAAAAAGATTGAGACTCTTATCTTTCATGTCACATAAACATCTCTTTAAAATGAAAATCTCAAACAGAGAATTCACGACTTTTTGTTGTTCCATTTCCAAGTCCTCTGACTTGATCCGGACTTCTTCCTCTAGAACATAGATTCGATTATGTAAAGAAGCCAGTTGACTTGACAATGAAACAATAAATGCCTCATGCTCGTGCTTTATTACTTTTAAGGAACTTTGAAGCTCCGTGACTTGCTGCATTGTTGAATCATGTTCCTTCTCTAGATTGAAATGCTGGCATTGTAACTCCAGATGCTTGCTTTCAAGATTCTCCATCTGTAACCCACAAGTTCAGTTCAGAAATGAGGGAAATTGCAAGTTTGCAATGGCATGAACATCAAAAATACCCAAAGAAGGCAACTAATGCTATAAACAGCGGTTACAAATACAGAAATCCAAGTGTATTCCAACAATCCATCCGAGTCTATCAAAATTCATTTGGAAGAAAAGGCCAACAAGGAGTTCATAAACATAAAAGTAACATGAAAATATAAACTAGTGTACTTTGAAATAAGGCAAGAAAAGGAGATATTCTAACTTATGTAACAACGGCCAACATCGAGAGTCCTATCTTGCACATTATTACAGAATCAACTGATATGTTAAATCAATTTTAAAAAATAGCATCTAACATTCACCGCAAAGGCCATCATTTTCATCTTTTTATATGATCAAATAATACATACACATCACTAACCAAAGTTCAACACATGCACACGCACGTGCGCATGCTGATACGATTAGGGTTAATCGTAGCAAAAGTTCAGATTTTTAGGTGGAAGAAAAGAAAAGAAATTTAAAGTGGACAATGGAATTGGTAAGAGAAATGAGATAATTGATCTTTTCTGGAGTAGATAGCTCCCTAGCTTGAAATATGGGATCAAGCCTAAACCCCCAAATCCCTAATAAGAAAATTCTCTCAAATGATCATTCTTCGATAAAAATAAACTAAGGCCGGATCGTAGGCTTTTAACCCCTCTTAATCATGAAAATAAGTAAAAGACTAATTAGCCATCTAATGGCTAAACACACAACTCGACTAATGAGCAAAAGGATAAAATTGCTGAACACACAACTCGCCAATGAGCAAAAGGATAAGTCACCCCAGTGGGTGCACGCCGCTTCGCCTGGTGTAGACCTGGATCGCATCATTACTCCTCCCAAAAAAATGAATCTTATCCTCAAGGTTGCAGTCTGATGATGGCGTCCATCTTCTCTAATCTAAGTGTGGGCGCGGCTCTGCCTCGTCCCCACCTCCGTCAAGCATCACCACAAGATCCTCCTCTGCTTCCACCTCCAGCTGCATGGCCCTCCCTGCGCAACGGTGTCCTGGGGTGAACCTCTCGTCACACTTGAAGCAAAGGCCCTTGGCCCTCCGCTCCCTCATCTCGGCCTCTGTCATGCGGCGATTTTGTCCTCCTGGTCGCGTCTCCGCTGCATCCCCCTTGCCGTCGCGGGTGCTCCCACAGTGGTCTGGGTTGTCTCAGTAGGTGCTGGACTGCGGTATGTCGATCCGCCCCCGGCCCCCTCGACTTTCTCTCTTCAGCCAACCTATCCTCCACTCTCCTGGCTACGCGCATCATGGCAGTCAACCCCTGAGGGTCCTGCACTCTCAGCTCAGCTCTCACTGCCGGCTTCAGCCCCTTCAAAAAATTCCCATCCATCGATTCCGCACACCATCCACTCGGCTCGCGAGTGTCTCGAACTTTGTGATATAGTCCCGCACGGTCCCATCCTGCCTCAAGGTGTACAACTGCTCAAACAGCCCTCCCGCGTGGGTCTCCTGAAACCTCTCCATGAGGCACTCTGTTAGCTCCCTCCACGTCCGTATCGGCCTCTGCTCTGGGTCCACATGTACCACCCAAGAGCCTCACCCTCGAAGCTTAATGCTACCGCCCTCAGTCTCTCCGTCTCAGTGAAGCCTATGACATCAAAATACCTCTCTATCTGGTAAATCCACACATCGGGGTCCTTCTCATCGAACATCGGTGCCTTCAACTTCCTCATCCTCGTCTCTGGGTTGGTGTCACCTCGTGGTGGCCCTTCCCCGTTGGCTACCTAACGCCTCTGGTAAGGATGCTCCTCTGCTCTCCACCGTCCATCTCCACTGGTCCTCTCGTTGGCGAGTACACCCACATCATCCCACTCATCAACATACTCCCGTCGGGGTCCCCCACGTAGCCACCCTTCTCTGACGCCCCCAAAAGGAGGGGAAAATCCTCCTGTGGGCCCCAGATGGGCCCGCCCGTCCACGCCCCCCAGGGTCCGCCCACCTACTGTGGGCCCCAAGTGGGCCTGCCACCCTCCTCCGCCACCCACGGGGGGGCGGATCTCCATCTGCAGGCCCCAGGTGGGCCTGCCTGCCATTTCCACCCCCACCAGGGGCGGAAATTCCTCCGCGCCACCAAGTAGGGGGTGCCACCCTCCGCCGCCCCCATGGGGGGCGAAAATCCCCCAGCGGGCCCTAGATGGGCCCGCTGCTGCTCGCCGCCCCCAAAATGGGGCGGGCTGCACTCCAGCGGCCCCGGTTTGGGGCCGCCCGCCTTCGCCGCCCCCAGTTGGGGGCGGCCGATCACCGGCGGGCCCCTGGTGGGCCAGCCCGTCCTCCCTTCGTCCCGTGGCGTCCCCCACGAAGGGGGAACCCCTCCTTCAAACCCTAGGGCTAGGATTTGCCTTCCGACGTTGCCGTTTTTCGGGTTTGTTCGCGAGATCAGATCTGAAGATCCGGGCGATTTCGGATCCGGATCTCACTGAAAAAATTGCTGCTGAAACATCTTTGCCTTCTCGGCAAATCCCTCCTTCATCTCGCGCGAGTATCGCTCCGACATCCGATTCATCTTCTCATCCATGGTTGCGCTCAGATCTGCCTTGATCTCTTCCTAGATATCCGTCATCTCCTTCCGCAACCCCAAGATCTCCGCATCGAGTCGCTCCTCTAGAGTTTTCGTCACAGTCGCTCGTGTGCTCGCCATAGAATCGAGTGCTCTGATACCAAAGTGATACGATTAGGGTTAATCATAGTAAAAGTTCAGACTTTTAGGTGGAAGAAAAGAAAAGAAATTTAAACTGGACAATGGAATTGGTAAGAGAAATGAGATAATTGATCTTTTCTGGAGTAGATCGCTTCCTAGCTTGAAATATGGGATCAAGCCTAATCCCCCAAATCCCTAATAAGAAAATTCTCTCAGATGATCGTTCTTCGATAAAAATAAACTAGGGCAGCCTCGTAGGCTTTTAACCCCTCCTAATCATGAAAATAAGTAAAAGACTAATTAGCCCTCTAATGGCTAAACACACAACTCGACTAATGAGCAAAAGGATAAAATTGCTGAACACACAACTCGCCAATGAGCAAAAGGATAAGTCACCCCAGTGGGTGTGCGTCGCTTCGCCTGGTGTAGACCCGGATCGCATCACATGCACACACATATTATGGAATAATTGAATGGTTTTGCCTTTTAATTTTATTTTTTCCAGAACAAGTGTTCTTGCCAACCACCAAAATCCAGCAAAATCCCTTTAAAAAGAGCTAACTCATTGATTATATTGGCATTCAACTCCTAAGTGATTATCTATTGTAGTCCACATCCTAAATAACAAAAGATTAATAGGTGCTCGTAGTATGCAAGTTTCAGCAACTAGTTACTGCTTCTCCAGTGCAATATAAACATAATGGCTAAGATACAGGAAATTTTCAACATGCATTACAGAAATAACAACAAAAAATCAAAAATTGTTCCAACATGGAGGTGTTTATGAAATCAAAATATATGAATTGTTCTATAGTTGGATCATCTGCGATATACTTTCGATTTTAGCTTCTCTAGTGACAATGAGATGATAAAATAAATGGAAGAGTTCACAGCACATTGAAAATAGGGTGCCCACATTGCCACCTATTAATCACTAGTTCAAGGACCAAAATCAAGACTGAGATTCTTGAAACATTACCTGGAAGATGAGAGTATTCTTTTCAGCAAGGAGAAAGGAATTTTGATCGCAAAGAGACATGCAGCATTCTTCCAAATCTTTAAATCTTGCACTCAACCTTTCTAGCTCAGCATTTGCAACAGATAAAGAGACCTCCAAGAGGGTGCTCTTTTCTGAAAGCCTCTCCATGTTCTGGGACATAATCTCTGCCTGAGATACTAGCACGCCCTTCTCAACAGCATGGGTTGAGACTTCACAGAGGAGGGTTTCACAAGAAGCCTCCAATGCGTTTGTCTTCTCCCGTAATCCTTCTAGCTCAACATTTGCATCTGATATGGAGTTCTCCAAGACCAAGTTCTTCTCTGAAACCACATCCACTTGTTCAGTTAAACGTTGGTGTCTCAGTTCCAAATCTTTTCTATCTTCCTTTACGCAGCAAAGCTCTTCCTGAAGAGCTTTATTTTCCTCCAAACAAATCCCCAGCTCATATTCAATTTTCTCTTTTGTTTCCGTCAGTAATTTCATTTCGTCTTGCAAGTCTTTAACCTTGACATCGAAGGACTTATTTTGTTCATTAAGGTTACAAATTATCTTCATAAGCTCGCTAATTCTCTCTTCTAAATCAACTTTAATCAGTTCCATGTCCTTCAACTTCTCATTGCCACGTTGAATTTCTAGAACCAGAAGTTCTCCCTCCTTTTGAGAATATGTATGTATCTGCTCCAAGGACATTAAAGCCATTTCCGCCTGCATCCTTTTCTGATGCTCAACAGCCATGGAAATGTTGAGTTCTTCTAATTCTTTCCCCTTTTTTTCTAGTTTAGTTTGTTGAGTCTCCAGCTCCAATTGTAGGGATTTGTTAGCATCCACCAAATAAAGACATTGTTTTTCAAAACTGTTTAATTTAGCTACCATCGCATCATTGATATTATTTAATTCACATCTTGTCTTAGAGAAATCAGTTTCCAAGCTAGAAATCCTTTCTACGGAGAGCCTGTACTGAAGAAGAGCAGCTTCCTTCACTGAATCTAACTTAAAGATGGTTCCTTCTAAGTTTCGAGCACGTTGCGATTCTAATGCTATCTGGCTAATGAGATTTGCATTTCTGGTTGACAATTGTGAAACTTCATCTTGCAAGCGTTGTACTTCGTTTTTGATGTCTTCTTTCTCTTCAACTCTACCTTCCTCTTTAAAATTCAGTACTTTTCTAACCTTGCCTTCAGTAAACTTTGCACGGGATGGTCCCTCTCCAGATGGAAACATCTCCTTCAATTGCTTCAATCCTTGCTTGCAAGATAACAAATCATTCTCTTCAGCATGCGAACCATTCCTTCTTCTAGCATGGAAATGTGAGGACACACCCAATGTGTCCTTATGCAAGTCATCTGGGTCTAATGGTGGTCGTAGGGGTGATGGCATTTCAGGAGTGCGTGGTCCTATCTCTGCACCCGAAGAAGAGGGAGAGTCATCTAACATTATAGGTGGGATCTGGTTCGGGAATGCTTCAGCCATTGTTCGATGTGCCTGGCGTAGAGCACCAGTCGCATGATCATATCTCTCAGCCAAAGCACGATATGCGCGATAGAACTCTTCAACCAATTTCATCAACTCGGGACGCTTCTTGTAGTACATCTCTGCTCTCCTTGCAAACGAATCAGCATCTTCTTCAATAAGCTTGATCATTGATTTCACATTTCTGTCCATATCTGCATTGAAATAAAATGCCCTGTTACATAAATATATCCCCATGCATGTAGCAAATAACTATAATAAGTTGGGTTCTATTTCCTGAAGAACAGGGAAACTGTGCTAAGAAAATAAAATCAATGAGTGAACTACAAATAGGGTCAACTATTTGAAAAGCAAAACATTTATTCCCGTCATTTGTAGAATTGTATACCCTATGGTATACTTTTTCAATGGATTTAAACTTTTAACTTTTATGGGGAAGCCCATTCAAGAAAAATAAGAAAAACATGCATAAGCCATGTGGTTTCCGAATCAGTTATTGTAGTATTACAGATAGACTTCATCTCTTCTCTAACCTCATACATCGAACTGGCACCTGTTCCATGTTTAATCTAATTATTATTGTTGTTGTCATCCAAATGACTTTTCAGTTTTCCCCCTTTTGCAACCACAAGCCATCCCAACGCTTGGGTATTCTCATCTTGGATTGAAATAAGAAAAACATGCATAAGCCATGTGGTTTCCGAATCAGTTATTGTAGTATTACAGATAGACTTCATCTCTTCTCTAACCTCATACATCGATCTGGCACCTTGATAGGGATCAGAATTTGTAATTTTATTTTAGTCTTATTTTGAGTCTTAAGTTAATTTTGAGTGTTTAGGTGTCTTGGGTCGTTTGGGTGCGTTTAGTCCCACAGTGGATGGGTTAGAAGAAGCGTTGAGCTGTAAGCCTATATAAAGGCCAATGAACTTGTTATTTGGGATATTGAATAGATAAAGAAAAAGAGAATTTTCTCAAAACCTGCGAAAGGTTCTCCTGGCCTGTGAAAGGCCCCCTCTCCCTTGGCGCGAAGCCTTGGAGTTCTTGGTGCGAAGCCAAGAACCCTAATTTATCCTCTTTTTCCCCAAATCATCCATTAAAGCCCTAAAATCCTCCACTAAATCCCTAAATTCTACCTTGTCCTACATCAACTTGGTATCGGAGCCGAACAATTCTTTTCTTTTTCTAAAAAGAAACTTCCCCTAATTCCCCTACACAAATTTCCCAAACCCTAGTTTCTTTTTTCCAGCCACCACTTCCCCCAATTAACAAAAAAAACCATAAGTATCCAAAATCCCCTTCACCGCCGCCGCTCTCCTCCACATCAACAAAAAAACCCGACGTCTCTCAAACCCACGCCGCCACTCTGATCATCCCACGTTTTGTTTTTGTTTGTTGTTTGTTTTTTTCCCCTCAAAGGAAGAGACAGCCACCTCCTCTTCGTTCTTCTTACCTCCATTCGACAGCACCCCCATCTCCAAAACCCTAACTCCGCCGCCCCTTCACGGATTCGTGCACCGCCATCAAACTGATCCCGCCACCTTCGACATCAACCGCCGACCGCTCCTCTCACAGAGATTCGTCGTCCTCACCGTCGGATCTCCCCGTCGACCCTTCGACGAGGAGAAGCTCTAGGCCGCCGTTCTTTCTCTCATCGGAAATCATCGACTTCGCCGCGCGACCCCACTCGCCGCTCGACCCCGTTCGCCGCACGATCTTCGTCGCTCGCCGTCACCTTGATCTCGCCGCCCACTCTGATCTCGCCGCCGCCCATCAGAACACGTCGCTGCCACCCCACACACAGATCTCCGCTTCCCCGAGGTCACGCCTCCTGCCCCAGATCCCACGGCGACAACACTCAGATCTCGCCTTTTCGCTGCAAAGCCACGGCGGCCACACCCTATCGCTGCGAAGCCGTCTCCTCTCTCCCCCGAGGCCGCACGCCACTCTGACCCATCAGATCTCCGCACGTCTTCCTCCTCTCAGATCCCCGCACGCCTTCCCCTCTCAGATTCGCTCGCACGGCGCCCTCTCAGATCTGTGCACGCTGCCCATCAGATCAGCCTCCACCGTACGCGACCTCCGTGACTTCGATCCGACGACAACCCGCCACCATCTCCGCTGGTGTGATTGCATTTCGACGCAATCATCCAGATCCAGCCAAGGAGATCACCAGTCCGCCCCTTTCTTTTCAGATCCTCCAGATCCCGATTCCCTTAGGTCGCCAGATCTCCTCAGATCTTGAGTACGGCCGGTGAGACTTCAAGCGGATACCCCTAGCAGCGCCGCTGACCACCCGACAGTCCTACCAATTTTGACGAAAGTCTGCAGCATCAACTCTCCGCTCTGGTGTCAGTTGGGGTCCTCGATTCTCTCAGTTGGTCTACCTTCCTCCGGAGACCTTGCAGCCGATATGGGGTGCTGAAACGACGTCAAAAGGAGCCAGAAATTACTCTGCAGTGCTACAGTTCATCTGTTCAACTGATCAGTAATTCCTGCTATTTCAGGTTATTTTCAGCCTCTTTTTTGGATTTTTGCGCATTTTCAGATTTTCCAGCGATTCCGGACACAATTGGAGTCCGAATTCAGTGTCGTTCGTGTCAGTGGGTAGCTGACTCAGTCGACTACACATAGGTATCCTCCATACAAGAAAATCATTAATACATTATGGGATATTATGATTGTTACATTGAAGATTATTTCAAAGTACATTCTGTCCTAACAGAAGTTGAGCTTAAGTTGTTCAAACGGGTACCAATCTTTTATGGGTTCAATGATAAGTATAGGTATGATGATTGGGAGTATCATCTGGGATATTTCTTCTCTCATTTCAATTTTTCAAGTGAAGCAAAATATACGTATGCATATCTCAAATTAGGTGGAGAAGCGTTATCTTGGTGTTTGGATCTTGTAATTCCTTATCATCAGTGGTCTATGTTCAGATACGCCCTTCAATATCGATATTCTTCCAAGCATCAGTGTATTTCAGGAGCACCCCAGCAATCTTCAAGCTTGAAAATAAAAGTGCGGTCAGAAGAGTCGAGCGAGAGCAACAAACGAATTCTTCAGGCGACTGAACAATGGGAGAAAGAGCAACAGAGTAAAATCAAGCTAGAGCCTTCGCCAAAGGTAGATCCAACACCTGAGACACAATGTGAGCTTGAACAAGAGATGAAACCAGATCTAGATCCAGAGCTTGAGACACAGTTAGAGTCAGAGCCTGAACCAGAAATTGATCCATTGCATTCTGAGCTAGAGATAGAATATGATCCAGTCCTGCAACCTGAGCCTAAGCCTCAGCCTCATCTATAGCCATATGTGAAGCGTGCATCAGAGCTGTTTATAGAAGCACTATTGGATCCGATTGAGCACATCGAATTCGTGATCCCAGATTCTTCTCTCCTAACCAACAGACAGATGCTGAATATCTTTCTATCTTTTGTGAATTGTGAGAAATTATTAGAAGACGTGCTTCTACCAATATGCATCATGATACACTTTAGAATTCGTGGGCGCATCTTTTCCAACTGCCGAGGACTATTGATTTCTGTACATGTGTGCTACTTCTGCCTCCCTTCACCAGGAGGTGAAGTTCTTAAGAGGAGGAGAATGATAGGGATCAGAATTTGTAATTTTATTTTAGTCTTATTTTGAGTCTTAAGTTAATTGAGTGTTTAGGTGTCTTGGGTCGTTTGGGTGCGTTTAGTCCCACAGTGGATGGGTTAGAAGAAGCGTTGAGCTGTAAGCCTATATAAAGGCCAATGAACTTGTTATTTGGGATATTGAATAGATAAAGAAAAAGAGAATTTTCTCAAAACCTGCGAAAGGTTCTCCTGGCCTGTGAAAGGCCCCCTCTCCCTTGGCGCGAAGCCTTGGAGTTCTTGGTGCGAAGCCAAGAACCCTAATTTATCCTCTTTTTCCCCAAATCATCCATTAAAGCCCTAAAATCCTCCACTAAATCCCTAAATTCTACCTTGTCCTACATCACTTATATTCGGCCTACTGGTCACCTAACCCTTAGTCGACCATTATTTCATTTGCTTCATACATATTGTGTTGAGAATTGTGATGCAAACATACATTAAATTTGAATCCAGATCGGATTCAAGAATTGGATTCAAATTAGAATTCTTTTTGTTAAAGGAATTAGATTCAAGTTAGAAGTCTTCTTAGTTGTATGTGGTACATTTCTTTTTATAAAAGTTAAATTAGGATAGTGATTTTATGTACCACTATATGTTTCTTTCATTAATAAATGAGAGGTGACTTGGTTCATTGGTTTTGATGGCTTTGAAAGTTATATGTTAGAGATTGGGTGCAAGTGAGAAATGGAAACGATTATCGGTGAGATGATTTCATCTTATAATCTTTTTCATTATAGTGGATTTCTTTATTGGTGCTTTATATATGTAGGTTGTATTAATTGACTGAAATATGTATATCATGGTATTCTTCTTCTTGATCTTGTGTGTTTTTCATTATCTTGTGTGCTTGATTTTCCGCAAGAGTATCTAAAATCCTAACAATTGGTATCAGAGCTTCACGATATATTTGGGCTTGCAAGATGGATGAAGCAGGCGTGCAAAGATCATGTTTGACGTCAAGAAATCGAAGAAGAATAAGAAAAGCTAAAAGAGCAAAAAAGTTTACAGTTACTGTAGCCACATTATCTGTGGCGCTACAGTAACCCTTGAACAATAACTCGGGATTTGCGAAGAAGCATAATGATTTTGTTCTTAATCAGGTTGTCCAAATTGATTTGAGTGATTTGAGCGTCGACTAAGCATTTGGGTGTCAACTGAGATGATACACAAGTCAAACCTTATATTTTATGATGCTTCAGATGCAATGATGAAATAAAATTGGGCAAATTTCATTATTTGAAGCAAGCATCGGGAGTTAGTTATTGGATCGATAAGGATCAAGAAGATTAGGTACCAGTCAGATGATAAGAAGGTCGGTGGTATTGATTGTAATGGTGGTATTGATGGTAATGGTGAGGTGATGTAACCTTATAATTTGGATGTTTGTGCACTTTAAGGCATTGGTCATGGTGATTAGATCTAGGTGAATCATGTTGTAGTGATCACAAATGTTTGGGGTATGACATGAGAGCATCATGAGCATTTGGTTAAAGATCTAGGTAGAGCATGATGTAGTGATCATGATTGTTTAGTTTTTATCAAGGTGGAGCTTGATGTAATGATCGTGATTATCCAGTATATGATTATAGTGCGGTCATGAGTGCTCAATTGGAGACTTTGATGCGAGGGTACTGATAGATCCTAGGGCTTATGTGTGGGAAAATAGGGGGTTTAGTGGAGAAAACAAGAGAAAAGAGAAATTTTTGTATTGATTTCAGATCTGGAAATAACAAGGATAAGTCCCGATTCGAGATGGTGAGATCTCCTGACTTTCTATTCGAGAAGAAAGTCTAATTCTCCAAAGAAGACACCTTGGTCTTAGGTTTACAATATCAAAATAAGCATGAGGAACACAATTAGGGCCGGCCACTACCAATAACACACAAAAGTGCAGTTTTGCACAAAGCCACCCAATCTGCAAATTTGCATAAAACCCCCGAATTTACGAATTTGTCACGGAAGCTCCCGCGCGCCTTCTCCGCCTGTAGGTGATAATTACATCATTACTCTCCCCCAAAAAGCCACATTGTCCTTAAGGTGGAAGTCAGGGAACTGCTGACGGATCACCTCCCGAGACTCTTATGTAGCATCATAATTGGGCAGTCCATGCCACCTGATAAGCACCTCCTGAACTCCTGCTGCACTCTGACGAACACCCATGCCCTCGTGGCTCCAGCAGTACATCCATGTCCTCGGTCAGGGTGGGTGGAAGAGTAGGTGACAATGTGGTCTTCAATAGCACGCCGTAGCTGGGACACATGGAACACCGGGTGAATGGTGGATGAGTAGGCAGCTGTAGGCAATATGCCACCTTCCTATTCCAGGCAACCACCTCAAAAGGACTGTAATAGCGAGCCGCCAACTTCTCGTTACTCCTATGCGCCACGGTCTTCTGCCTGTATGGCCGCAGCTTCAGATACACCTTATCGCTTACCTTAAAATTTACATCTCTCGTGTGCATGTCTGCTGTGGTCTTTATGATCTGCTGGGCTCTCAACAAGTGTCGCTTCAGCTCCTCCAGCATGCTATCTCTCTCTCCTCCAGATGCTCCTCCACCTTAGACACATGGGTCGTACCACGGCTGTAGTATATCAAATGGGGAGGGTCACGACCATAAATGATGCAAAAAAGGGTGCTATGTGCCACCGCGTGGTAAGAGGTATTGTACCAGCATTCCGCCCACGCCAACCACTTCGCCCACTGCTTCGGCGAATCTGATGCAAAACATCGCAGATATGTTTCCATGCTCCTGTTTACCACCTTAGTCTGGCTATCTGTCTGTGGGTGGTACGCTGTGCTTCTCCTCAAAGCGGTCCCCTGCACCTTGAATAATTATCTCCAAAAGCTGCTCAAAAAGATCTTGTCACGGTTAGATACAATAGAGGCAGGAAACCCGTGCAAGCGAACTAACTCCTTCATGAAAGCTGAGGCTATCGTCACTGCTGTGTATGTGTGCCGTAAGTGAATGAAATGGGCGTACTTGCTGAGGTGGTCCACCACGACAAGTATGACAAGGAAGCCCTCCGACCTTGGTAACCACTCAATAAAATCCATGCTAATGTCCTCCTAGACTCTCTTTGGCAAGGCTAATGGCTGAAGTAATCCTGCGGGGGCCATCACCAGATATTTGTGACGCTGGCAGGCGTCACACTCCGATACTAGATGCGCAATGTCCCTCTTCATCACTGGCCAATACAGCTCCATGGCCATCCTCTTGTAAGTCTGCTGCACCTCCGAATGACCCCCTATCGAACTACCATGGAACTCCTGAAAAATCGTCTGTATATGGGAAGATCCTGATACGATTTGGGGGACAAATCGTACTTAGGGCTGAATTTAAAAGAGGAAAAATGGAAAAGAGAGGAATTTCTATTGAAATACGAAGAACAAGAAGATAGATTTGATCTTTTTCTGGAGAGATCACTCCCTAACTTGAATTAAAGGATCAAGTCTAATCCCCCACTAACCCTAGCCGTCACGGCAATTTAATCTCAATTCTTCGATAATGAACAACTAGGGTTTTGGGGTATTTATAGGACTCATCTAATCATTGCTAAGCGCACACACTGTGACTTAAGCAATGACTAAGATGTTACAAAGCAAAAAACAAACCAAGCTAAGTAAGATAAGGTGGATAGCTCTAATTCCGGCCCGTGCCCGCTTGCCTCCTCTTGTAGACGACCGCATCATTACTCCCCCCCAAAAAACGAACCTTGTCCTCAAGGTTGTAGTTTGGGAACTGAGCCCTGATGGTATCCTCCCGCTCCCAAGTAGCCTCGTGGTCAGGCAACCCCAACCATCTTACCAGCACTTCCCGACCGCCCCTCTCAGTGTGTCGTACCTGCAGAATATCCTGGGGCGCCATCATCACCTCTGAGTCGGCTGTCAATGTAGATGGCAGAGTGGCCACTGGTGTCTGCGCTCCAACCGCTCGTCGTAACTGAGAGACGTGAAAAACTGGGTGTAAGGCAGATCCTGGGGGCAACGTCAGTCTATATGCCACGGGCCCAATCCTCGCCTCTATCTGGAAGGGCCCGTAAAACAGCGCGGCCAGCTTCTCGTTCCGGCGTCGGGCTAGTGACCTCTGTCGATACGGTCTCAGCTTCAGATAGACCCGATCCCCTACTGCAAACTCCACCTCTCTACGATATGCATCCGCCTTGCTTTCATAAGCTTCTGAGCCCTCGTCAAATGCTTCTTCAGCTCCTCCAAAATCCCCTCTCGCTCCTCGAGGTACTGATCCAACTGGGACACCGGGGTCGTCCCACCACGATAATGGACCAGCGCTGGTGGGTCCCTCCCATATAGCACCCGAAACGGTGTCGTCTGTGCGGCTGAATGGAAGGAAGTATTGTACCAATACTCCATCCACGTCAGCCATCGATACCAACTCCGAGGGCAATCCGATGCAAAACAGCGAAGGTAGGTCTCAACACTCCTGTTGACGACCTCCGTCTGTCCATCCGTCTGGGGGTGGTAAGCTGTGCTCCTCCTCAGAACGGTCCTCTGCACCCTGAACAACTCCCTCCAGAATTGGCTCATGAAGACAGTGTCCCGATCTGATACTAAGGACTCGGGGAACCCGTGCAGACGCACCACCTCCCGCATAAATGCCGTAGCCACTGTCACTGCAGAGTAAGGATGTTTCAGCCCAATGAAGTGTACATACTTGCTCAGTCGGTCTACCACCACCAAAATCACCGAGTATCCTTCCGACTTGGGTAGCCCCTCCACAAAATCCATACTGATCCCCTCCCAGACCCGCTCAGGAAGAGCTAAAGGTTGCAGCAGCCCTGCTGGTGCCATGGCCAAGTATTTGTGACGCTGGCAGACGTCACAACGGGCTACCATCTCTGCGATGTCCTTCTTCATTCCCCTCCAGTACAGCTCCCTAGCCATCCTCATGTATGTCTGCTGGACGCCAGAATGCCCCCCTATTGCGCTCCCATGGAATTCCTGAAAAATCAGCGGAATGTGCACTGAACCCCGTGGTATCACCAACCTCCCCCGATACAACAACCGTCGTCCCTCCACTGAATAGCCTGGGTGCTCAGTCAACCCCTGAACCAAATCCTCGCGGACTCTAGACAACTCCTCGTCGGCCTCCACCTCCCTCCATAAAGGCTCCCAATCCGCTAGTAGTGGTACTGACAATGCTGCTAAGGACGTAACCTCCTCCCGCCGTGATAGCGCATCCGCAGCCTTGTTTTCCAACCCGGGCCGGTAGTGTATCTCAAACTTGTAGTCCACAAGCTTAGATAACCATTTCTGATAGTCCGCTGCCACCAATCTCTGCTCTAGTAAATATTTCAGGGACCTCTGATCCGTGCGCACAATAAATGGCCGCCCCAGCAGGTACGGACGCCACTTCTGAATCGACAAGGCAATCGACATCAGCTCCCTCTCATACACGGACTTCTGTCTCGCCCGTGCTGACAAAACCTGGCTGAAGTACGCCACGGGCCGCTGATCTTGCATCAGCACTGCTCCCAGTCCGTACCCCGAAGCATCCGTCTCAACCACAAAGGGTCTGCTAAAATCAGGAAGAGCCAGTACCGGAACGGTCGTCATCGCCCCCTTCAGGGCCTCAAACGCCGCAGTCGCCTCCTTGGTCCACTGAAACCCATCCTTCTTCAACTGCTCAGTCAGAGGCCAGGCAATGGTACTATAGCCCTGCACGAACTTGCGGTAGTACCCCGTCAAGCCCAAAAATCCCCGCAACGCCCTCAGTGTAGTTGGCCGCGGCCAATCTAGCATGGCCTCTATCTTGCTCCTATCAGCTGCCACCCCTGTTGCTGAGACCACATGCCCCAAGTATTCCACCTTCGCCTGGGCGAACGTGCACTTCTTCTTATTGGCATACAGCTGGTGGGCCTGTAGCTCCTGTAACACTGTCTCTAAGTCCCGCACGTGCTCCTCCACTGTCCGATTGTACACCAAGATGTCGTCGAATAACACCAAGACAAACTGCCGTAGGTAAGGCTGGAATATCTTGTTCATCAACGACTGAAATGTAGTAGGTGCATTCGTCAACCCCAAAGGGCATGACGAGGAACTCATAATGCCCCTCATGAGTCCTGAAAGCAGTCTTCTGCCTTCTTCCGGATCTGATGATAACCCGACTTCAGGTCAATCTTCGAAAAGATCGACGCCCCATGTAATTCGTCTAACAACTCATCTATCACCGGTATAGGAAAGCGGTCTGCCACCGTCTCCTTGTTGAGGGCACGGTAGTCTACACAAAACCTCCAGATACTGTCTTTTTTCTTCACCAAGAGCACCGGGCTAGAGAATGGGCTAACACTCGGCCTAATCACCCCCGCCTGTAGCATCTCCTTGATCAATCGCTCGATCTCATCCTTCTGGACATGCGGGTACCTGTATGGTCGGACACTGATGGGCGCCACCCCCTCTCGTAGCACGATGGCATGCTCGTGGTCTCTCTGCGGTGGAAGTCCCTGCGGCATCTGAAAAACGTGCTCATAGCTGTCCAACAACTCCTCCACCTCCGGTGGTGCCCCCTGCTCCTCTGCCTCTGCCCCAAACTCCTGGTAGGACACAAAATATGCCTCTCCTCCTATCGACACTGCCCGAGCCAAGGACTTCAAGGACGCTGCACGACAACACAGACTGGGGTCCCCTAGCAAAATCACAGTCCTTCCGTTCTCCCGATATTCCATCCTAAGCATCTTCCAGTTGAACTTGATGTCGCCTAATGTCTGTAACCACTGCATCCCCAATACCAAGTCAACCTTCCCCAGCTCCAGGGGGTAACAGTCTACCACCACCTGAGCTCCTTGTACTGCCAGAATCACAGCCCTGCAGACACCCCTGCTCTCCTCCCTCTGGCCGGTGCCCAAAATCACCCCAAAAGTGGATGTCTCACTCACTTCTAGCCCCACCTGCTCCACCAACTTCCTGGAGATGAAGTTGTGGGTCGCCCCACTGTCTATCAATATCGTCACCTCCTGGTCTGCCAACCTGTCCACCAGCTTCATGGTGTGATAAGGAGTAAATCCCACCACGGAGCTAAGAGAAACCTCCACGACGTCTAAGTGCTGGTGTTGTTCCGCCACAGCCTCCTCCCCATCGAGTATAATAGTAATATCTCCCTCTTCTTCCTCCTCAGCCGCCACCTCCAACTGCATGGCTCGTCCTGCGTACCGATGCCCCGGAGTGAACCGCTCATCGCACTTGAAGCACAGCCCCTTGGCCCTGCGCTCCCTCATCTCTGCCTCGGTCATCCGACGGGTCTGCCCTCCAGGTCTGGTCTCCGCGGCCGGGGTCCCGGTCGTAACCCTAGGTACTGCTGGCAGAACTGGGTTACGTGCCGCAACCCCGCTCCACACTCCTCTAGACCTCCTCTCCTGAGTCTGCCTGTCCTCCACCCTCCTGGCTAATCGCATCATGGCTGCCAACCCCTGAGGGTCATGCACTCCTACATCTGCTCTCACGGATGGCTTCAACCCCTTCAAGAAGTTCCCCTCCATCGATTCCGCTGACACCCCCTCTACTCGGCTCGAGAGGGTCTCGAACCTCGAGATGTAGTCACGCACGGTCCCCTCCTGTTTCAAGGCATATAACTGCTCAAACAGCCCGCCCCCGTGGGTCTCCTGGAACCTCTCCATCAGGCACTCTGTCAGCTCCCTCCAAGTCCGTATCGGTCTCTGCTTCTGGGTCCACCGGTACCACGCCAGGGCTTCCCCTTCGAAATTTAGTACTACCGCCCTCAGCCTCTCTGCTTCAGCGAAGCCCATGACCTCAAAGTATCTCTCTACCTGGTAGATCCAGCCATCGGGGTCCTTTCCATCGAACAGTTGTGCCTTCAGCTTTCGCATATCTGGGGGTGTATCTCCTCGTAGTGGTCCTCCCCTGTCTGCCTGCCGCCTCTGGTAAGTATGATCCTCGGCCCTCCACTGTCCTACACCTTCCATGGCCCTCCCATTGGCGAGTGCTCCTACATCGTCCCACTCGTCCACATGCTCCCTCCGGGGTCCTCCACGTAGCCATCCTGCTTCGACACCCCCAAAAGGAGGGGGAAACCTCCCGCGGGCCCCAAGTGGGCCGCCCATCCTCCCCCGCCCCCAACGGGGGGCGGGTCTCCATCGGCGGGCCCTAGGAGGGCCCGCCCCATCATTCCGCCCCCCACTGGGGGCGGAAAGCCCCCCGCGCCCCCCGCCTGGGGGCGCCACCCCTCGCCGCCCCCTAGGGGGGCGGAAACACCCCAGCGGGCCCCGGATGGGCCCGCTGCTGTTCGCCGCCCCCCGCAGGGGGAGGTAACCCTCCGGCGGCCCCGTTTCGGGGCCGCCCGCCTTCGCCGCCCCCAGTCGGGGGCGGCCGACCACCGGGACCCCCCTGATGGGTCCGCCCGCCTCCCGGTTGCCTCGGATCGCCCTCCCGTGAGGGAAATACTACTCCTTCGTCGCCGTTTCCAGGGTTTGTCCGTGAGATCAGATCTAATGTACCCGACGATTGCGGATCTGGATCTCGCTGTAGAAACTGTGGTTGTTGAAGCATCCTCGCTACCTCGGCAAACCCATCCTTCATCTCGCGCGAATGGCGCTCCGAGACCCGATTCAACTTCTCATCCATGGTTGAGCTCAAACCCGCCTTGAGTTCTTCCCTCATATCCGTCATCTCCTTTCGCAACCCCGTGATCTCCGCATCCAATCGCTCCTCCAGAGTTTTTGTCACAGTCGCCCGCGTGCTCGCCATAGGACCGAGAGCTCTGATACCAAAATGATACGATTTGGGGGACAAATCGTATTTAGGGCTGAATTTAAAAGAGGAAAAATGGAAAAGAGAGGAATTTCTATTGAAATACGAAGAACAAGAAGATAGATTTGATCTTTTTCTGGAGAGATCACTCCCTAACTTGAATTAAAGGATCAAGTCTAATCCCCCACTAACCCTAGCCGTCACGGCAATTTAATCTCAATTCTTCGATAATGAACAACTAGGGTTTTGGGGTATTTATAGGACTCATCTAATCATTGCTAAGCGCACACACCGTGACTTAAGCAATGACTAAGATGTTACAAAGCAAAAACAAACCAAGCTAAGTAAGATAAGGTGGATAGCTCTAATTCCGGCCCGTGCCCGCTTGCCTCCTCTTGTAGACGACCGCATCAGATCCCAGCGGTAGCAACAACCGCCCCTGGTACAGCAGCCTCTACTAGCTCAGTGTATACCCCGGATACTCTACAATGCCTCATGTATCAAAGCCAGCCCCTCATCAGCCTCTATCTCACGTGCCAGAGGCTCCCAGTCTAGCAGTACCGGGACAGAAATCGTCGCCACCTCCGCTGCCTCCTCTCTGCGAGACAAGACATCCGTTGCCTTGTTCTCCAAGCCTGGCATGTACTGGATCTCGAACTGATAGTGCACCAACTTGGAGAGCCACTTCTGATGCTCATCTGTAACCATGCGTTGCTCCAAAAGGTACTTCAGGCTCCGCTGATCAGTCTATACCACAAACTTCCTTCCCAATAGGTAAGGGCTCCACTTCTGTATAGATAGTACTATCGCCATCAGCTCTCTCTCATATACTAATTTCAGCCGTGCTCGGGCTGACAACACCTAGCTAAACTAGGCCACTGGCCGCTGATCCTGTATAAGAACCACCCCCAATCCATATCCTGATGCGTCTGTCTCCACTACAAATGGTCTGCTGAAATCAGGTAGAGCTAGCACGAGCACGGTTTTCATCGCTTGCTTGAGGGCCTCAAATGTCGTGGTCGCATCCTCTTCCTAATGGAAACTGTCATTCAGCTGCTCAGTCAATGGCCAAGCAATCGTACTGTAGCTCTAGAGAAACTTCCGATAGTACACCATCAAGCCTAAGAACTCCCACAGGCCCTGCAGTGTCGTGGGGCCTGGCCACTCCAACATAGCATCAATCTTCGACCCATCTACCATCACACCCTCTGCTGAAACTATGTGTACCAAATACTCCACCTGATCCTGTCCGAAAAGGCATTTCTTTCTGTTGGCATATAGCTGATGCTCCTGCAACTCCTGCAGCACCACCTGCAAGTTCTCTACATGGTCCTCCAAAGTATGGCTGTAAATGAGAATGTCATCAAAGAGGACTAGCATAAACCTCCGTAGGTAGAGGCGGAAGATCTTGTTCATCAAGACCTGTAATGTCGCATGGGCGTTCGTCAAGCCAAACGGCATGACCAGAAACTCATAGTGTCCCTCATATGTCCTAAATGCCTTCTTGGGAACATCCTCCATCACGCGAATCTAATGGTACCCCGATTTCAAGTCGATCTTCGAAAATCTTGTGGCTCCATCAGCTTATTTAGCAACTCATCAATCACCGGGATCGGAAATTTATTTGGCATGGTTTCCTTATTCAAGGCACGGTAGTCTACACAGAAACACTAGTTGCCATCCTTCTTCTTCATGAGCAAGACCGGGCTAGAGAATGGACTCACACTCGGCTGTATCACTACTGCCTGCAGCATCTCCCTCACGATCCTCTCAATCTTGTCCTTCTGCACCTGGGGGTATCAGTCGGGTCGCACACTGATGGGGGAAACTTCCACCCTCAAGATAATAGTGTGCTCATGGTCTCGTGGCAGTGGAAGACCATGTGGGGTTTGAAAACCCCCCTCAAACTGGCTAAGTAGCTCCTCCAACTCTGGAGCCAACTCTTGCTCTCCATGCTCACCGTCCTCCTTTAACGACATGCCCTGAAACTCCACCAAGAATTGTCCTCTTGTCGACTGAAGTGCTCTCGTCATGGCTTTATAAGAAACTCGGGTACAGCATAGACTAGGGTCCCCCGGCAAGATTACAATCCGTCGCCCCTCCTGATACTCTAGCCTAAGTAACCCATAATTGATCTTTGTGTCTCCGAGGGTCTGTAAACACTTCATCCCCAATATGACATCTGTACTCCCAGCTCCAATGGAAGAAAGTCGGCTATAATCTGAACCCCCTGGATCGTAAGGAGCACGCCTCTACATATGATACTGCTCTGCGCCACCTGTCCTGTCCCAGCACCATTCTAAACCTTCCTATGTCTCCGATCTCCAGCCTCAGCCTCTCCATTAGCTGGTGGGAAATGAAATTATGGGTATCCCCACTATCGACCAACACCATAACCTCCAGCTCTGCAACCTGTCCAACCAACTTCATGGTGTGCTTCGTAGTGAACCACACCACAGAGTTGATGGAAATCTCTACCAGGTCCAAATGTGGGTGCTCCCCATCCTCCTCATTAGCCACCAGCTCTATTTCGTCATCCTCGTAGCCCCCATCAATTTCTGCAGTTTACGGTTTAGCCACACCGGTGTCCAGGAGGGCTCTCTTCTCCGAATCTCTTCCTCAGTCATCCGTTGTACATGCCCCATGGTCGTGTCTCAGCCCCTCTATCCCTGCTGGCTCCTATCCCCACAGCTGGTGCTCCTCCTCCTGTGGTCGCCTTCGGTCCCCCGACAGGTGCCTGCCTCCGAAAGGATGATCCTTCCCAAGCCCCGCATGCCTTCCTCTCTTGGTCAGTCTATCCTCTACTATCCTCGCCAGGCTCATGCAGTCTCGCAGACTCGTTGGCCTATGGGACCTTACATCGGATCTGATTTTCGGCTTCAACCCCTTCTTGAAGTTCCCCTCCAAACTCATGAAGATTTTCAGATTTTCAGATTTTCACACCTAGCGACCCAGATTTTCACAACTCATGAAGATTTTCAGATTTGTTTCAAAAACGCATCAAGTTTCAGATTTTGTTTGTCCCAAAGCCTCCATGAGTTGTGAAAATCCTCGATCTGTCTCGGCCCATTGTTCATCCATCGTCTTCGTGCGTCCTTGGATGGCTCCGTCCACCTTCTCTTCCAACGCATCCATTTTATCTTTCGCTCTCGTGGTCGCCATGGATCGACTGTTCTGATACCACTTTGATAGATCCCAGTGCTTATTTGTGGGAAAATAGGGGGTTTTAGTGGAGAAAACAAGAGAAAAGAGGAATTTTTGTATTGATTTCAGATCTGAAATAACAATATAAGCCCCGATTTGAGATGTGGAGATCTCCTAACTTTCTATTCGAGAAGAAAGTCTAATTCTCCAAAGAAGACACCTTGGTCTTAGGGTTTACAATCTCAAAATAAGCATGGGGAACACAATTAGGGCCGGCCACTGCTAATACCATACGAAAGTGCAGTTTTGCACAAAAGCCCCACTAATCTACAAATTTGTATAAAAACTCCTAATTTACGAATTTGTCCCAAAAGCTCCCGCGCGCCTCCTCCGTCTGGAGGTGATAATCACATCAGGTACATGATATTTCCAGAAGATGGAGTATGGTGTATGTATGGATTTGTCAGTGAAGTAGGATAGTGAGAACATCAATATATCTCTGGTTTTGTGTGGTTCAATGGATACGAGCCAAGGTAGAGTGTTGCAATTTTGTCTCGCAAGAATTGTATCTACAGAATTTTATATGTTAGTGTCAAGATGGAGAGTCGATAATTGTGATACAAATATAGAAACTTAAATCCAGATCGGATTTAAGAATTAGATTTGGATTAGAATTCTTTTTAGGTAAAGGAATTAGATCTAGATGAGACCGTTTGTAACCCAGCATCAGTTTACCCCAATGAAGTAAAGTCCAGATTCTGAGGTGATTTGTTAGTAGCACTTGGCCGCTTTGCCTTCGAGTGTCATGGAAATTGGACCATTAACCAAAGTTCTTACCATTCGCAAGTGCAGAAGGCGGGGAGAAATATTAGGAATTGATGTATTCAGGCAGAATCATAGATTATTTAAATTTTAAGACTTTCGTCGATATTATCGATCCTGCTCCAGCCGATCCTGCCGATTCAGATTTAGGGGAATTTCTATTGAGCTTATGATTTGGCTATTTAATTATGTTGGTTACAACTAAACAAAAGTTTTACTAGGATGTTTTCTTATATAATAGTTTACTAGGATAAAGATTCATTGTATCACTATATATATCTTTTATCAATACATAAGATGTGGCTTGGTTTTGGCTTTGGTGGCTTTGGAAGCTAGACGATAGAGATTGTGTGTATGTGGGAAAGGAAAAGAGATTATTGGTGAGATGCGTTATCAATGGCGAATGGCGGCCTATAGTGGTGAGCCAAAAATCCGCCATAAAGGGGCCATGCCATTCCGCCATGGCGGCCGTGGCGGCGTCATTTGCGATTAGGCCAAATGGATGGCGAATTGCGATTAGGCCAAAAGGGGCCACGCCATTCCGCCGTGGCGGCCGTGGCGGCGCCATTTGATAACAGTTCATGCGTGTTAATATTATATTCTTATTTCTCAATGGATTTCTCTATCGGTGCTCGGTCAAAAGTGTTCTGTGGAAGCATGTTACGTTTGATTGGCCGAACTATGTTTATCTTCATATTCTTCTTCTTGATCTTATACGCGTTTTTTGTTATCTTGCGTGCTCGGTCTCCCCACAATACACATTTAAAAATTGTCTGTACTTTTTGCAAGATACCCCCTCTTTTATTGAATTAGTGGCAATGAAATTATCATCATTCAGAAGCAATGTTTAATGATAGATGAAAGCCAAAATGTTTATTAGGACAGAAATACAAGTTACCAAGATAAATTAAGAAAAATAGGGGAGCAATATTTCATCTGTGACAGTCATGATATGAGAAATACAGTGTTATCTGCTTATGATTGTAAACTGTTATATTCACCATTAATGAGTGCATATCCATCAAAACAGGGTATCCTGAGCCCATTTAAACGCTCAGCACTTGAATGTGTTATATGACTAAGTAATGGCACATTGACCCTTCTAGCATGGAACTTATTTGTTTCCTGTTTCTTTTTTCTTTTGCGAAATCATTATATACATTTGTTTTAAATCCACTTATCTGCAGTAATATGCACATACTTAACAACAACGGAAAGTAGCCGACCCCAAAGGTTTAAACACTTGGGGTACTTTTATTTTTCTATTGTATATGAAAGGAAATCTGAAGTTAGGTTGAGGGTCAATGTAAAGCCTATTGGGTTATTTTGCGTTAATTTTTAGTGAGCACAGCCATATGATTAGGTCCTAAGAGTTGGCATGATCTCATAGGCATAAATTTAGATTTTTAGTTTCAAGCAATCCAAGATGAGAATACCCAAGCGTTGGGATGGCTTGTGGTTGCAAAAGGGGGAAAACGGAAAAGTCATTTGGATGACAACAACAATAATAATTAGATTAAACATGGAACAGGTGTGATGTAGGACAAGGTAGAATTTAGGGATTTAGTGGAGGATTTTAGGGCTTTAATGGATGATTTGGGGAAAAAGAGGATAAATTAGGGTTCTTGGCTTCGCACCAAGAACTCCAAGGCTTCGCGCCAAGGGAGAGGGGGCCTTTCACAGGCCAGGAGAACCTTTCGCAGGTTTTGAGAAAATTCTCTTTTTCTTTATCTATTCAATATCCCAAATAACAAGTTCATTGGCCTTTATATAGGCTTACAGCTCAACGCTTCTTCTAACCCATCCAATGTGGGACTAAACGTACCCAAACGACCCAAGACACCTAAACACTCAAAATTAACTTAAGACTCAAAATAAGACTAAAATAAAATTACAAATTCTGATCCCTATCATTAAGCAATAAACATGAGGGAATCAAAGTAAAAACAAATACAAGCAATATGGGAGATGGTAAGTTATATGTGTAACCCAATAGGAAAACATGGGTATGTGAAGGTCGATAAAGGATTCCAGTTTGGCATGATTAATGATGATACCGTGAGTATTGGTCATGTCTGGATAAAGGGACTACAATAGTGTTGTAACAGTCCTAGGTGGGGCAGGTGCCTAAAACTGCCGCTTGACACTTACTTAGGCAATAAGATAAAAAAGTGATAAAATGTTTATATAAAAGTGAGATAATCATAACGGGATGAAGTTAGATAAGAAAATATATATCGGTAAGTATTTTAAGTATCACGGAATTATTATCCAAAAGGATGCAAGAATTAAGAAAAATATTGATTATATAATTAAAGCAGGATGATTGCAATGAAGAATCGTAAAAAATGTTGTGCAATTGAAATGTATCGTTCCTGTTAAAAATTAAAATAGAAAGGTAATTAGACCAGCTTTATTATATGGTACATAGTACTAGGTTATCGCTAAGAAACATGAATAAAGTTTAGGTGTGACAGAGAAACGAATATTGCAGTGTATAGAACAAGTTAAGGAATAAGGATGTCCAAGTAAAGGTAGGTATGGTCCCTACAGAAAATAAGATGAGAGAATATCGTTTAAGATGGTTGATCATATACATTGAAAATATATTGATGTGTCTATTAAAAAACAAAACAAATGAGTATTGACGTCAAGAGAAAGATAAGTATATCGAAAAAGACAAAGATAGAAGTGATAAAATGGACAATGAAGATACTGGTTATATGGAAGAGAAAATGTTAAATCATAATGCATGGAAAACAAATATCATCGCAAAACCCGACATTATTTTTATTGGGTCCATGAAACCGATCCCAATTTTTTTGGATGAAAGCTAAGAAGATGATGATGTTTATATAAAAGATTAAAAATTTGCCCATCAATATTGCCATCAAGATCATCGGCATTATATGTCTCCTAGCATGTTAGCCATTGTGCCACCTCAGCTGGCATGTGTAATACCACTAACCTGATATTATATGTTTTCATGTAATAAAATATCTTCTTAATGCAAATAAGGATTTTTTATGAATTTTAAGAATTTTTCAATAATTTTTCGCTTCTTTTTTATTTATTATAATTTCTTAACTCACCTTTATTTTCCATTCTTTCCCTCTTGTATTTTCTTGAGCCCAGCCCGCATAGCTCATTATCTATTCTTCTCTTTTTCTTTTTTTATATTTCTTCAAGAGCCCATCTCTCTCTCTCTCTTTCTTTTTACCAAAGGCCATCTCCAAATCCCAATATAAAGCCCAATCCTCTACTTAAACATTAACCCTAACCATAACCTAATTCACTCACTCCCACTTATGTCTCCTCAGCCAACACCCCCCTCTTCGCCGTTGCAGTTTTTCGCCCCTATTCTCACGCACGATCGCATGAATCCCTCCCCTCTCGCGTGTAATGATCGATGATCTCTCCAACTGCTCTCTCTCTCCTTCTATATCTGCTCCTCTGCTTCTCTCATAGAGTTTTTCATGTTAAAAGTATTTATCGAAAATTTTAAAAGGTTGGTTTGAGTTTTTGGAGTTTTAGATCTTGCTTTTTGGTTTCTCAATCTTCCCAAAGTTGTCACCTTTTCATTGTTCGATCGGCTGCAACCGCAAGATCGGTGATGCGGCATGGTTTAATATTTTTCTGACAATTTTTCCGACAAGCTTTTCTTCGGTGAATTGTAGAATGCTTTAACTCAATTTTCAGCGTTAGTTAATTCGATTTGATCTGACAATTTGAAAATCAATTGGTATGCGGTAAAAAAAGATTTTTATGTGATGTCTTGATGATATGCTAAGATGAAAAATACTAATTATTGTTCTTATTTAATAGAATATAATATGTTGTTATCAACTGGGGAAATGTATATATATCCTATGAATTCAATGTTTGGTTCTAGTTGGCTTTTGAGAAATTCTTCCTTTTTACTGAATTGATTGGCTTGATTTTGATGGTCATGCATGGCCTTTCTGTTGGGGCTTATAGCACTTCTATTTCCCCTGCCATGTTATCTCCATGCGGTTTCCTATCGTTATTGGTTTGTTTATCATGCGGCTCTTCTGCCACTGCTCTGTGCTCCTCTGCGACAAATATTGTCGATGCCAATGCTGCCTCCTCTCAGTCGATATATGCCATCAGTTCATTTGTATTTAATGCAAATGGATTAATTGCATTTGATGCAATAATATTTAAATACATCGCAAATTGTTTGCGAGCGTATTTTAAAGACATAGAAATGAAGAGGACTTTTACACGAAAGTCGGGAGAAAACCACGCTCAAATCGGAGGCCAAACGAGCCCAATATATCTGTTTAAAAGGGTTTTAAATAGAAAGCCAATAGGCCCAACAGATTGAAGCCCAAAAGAAATTTTTTTAAAAAAATACTTGGGCATCAATTTTGCGCCCGGCCCACTGGCCGGGCGCATGAATCTTTGGAGCCCCAAAATGGGGGCGCCAGCTAGCGCACGCCCCAAAGGGGCACGTGCAGGGCTGTGCACGCCAGGGCTAGTGGGGCCTACTTGGTGGGCCCCATAGTAGGTGTTCGAAACCCTAGGTTGACTCATTGCTGGCGGCTGATTTTTAAGCGAAAATCTGCTTTTGGGCATACTTTGGACAATCGTTTGAGGGATCAAACGAAGTCGGATTGGAGTGTCATTTGTTTCTATGCGATCACCGGTCAGTGCTCTTCGATTTGATAGGTTGTATCACTAGCGAAGCTCAACGGTGAGGGAGGAAAAATTCGCTAAAGTTGATTTTTTCCACTCCGTATCTTTGGTCCCACATCGGATATGAAGAGAATGAGAGAGGGTCAGTCGCCTATATAAATAGGGGCCAACTCTCTCCTTGAAAACTAGCACCAAGTCTCTAAATCCGAGAAACTCCCAAAAGTTTGGAGCATGCTCGGATTAAGGCTTAAATTTAGTATTCTCTTTCTCCCTAAAATTCTTCCTTGCTCCTAATCGGGCTCTGGCAAAGCTACGAAGGAGCTCGGATCGGATCTGAAGTCTTAACAGAGTATCCACTCAAGGTGAAATCTTCTTCGGCACGTGGTTGGCTCGACGACAATGGTGTTGCTCGCCTCGGGACGCGGTGTGGTTTCAGGAAGCGGTTTGGCTTGGGACGAGATGCGGCTCGGGACGCGGTTCGGCTTGGGAGAAGTAGCGCGGGGCCAAAGAAATGTTGGTGAAAACGACGCTTCGTATTCTACGGAAACGAAGTAAAAGGTATGTAGTTTAAATATTCATGTGTTTATAATTGCAAATGTTAGATAGATCTATCCTTAGGGGTTGGTCGAACCCAACCCCGGGATAGTAGAGATCTTGGTTAGGGTCATTCCCTTTAGAGCTTGATTTAAAAATGTTTTAAATCTGTATTTTCCACTGCATATTTATTTTCGTCGTCCGACCGACTTAGGCCGGACGTCGATTTTATGGCCCTAATGACCCAAAAACCCCATCACTTCAGTTGTCCTGTAGTCGTCCTGCAATCCCTTTTTGGATGTTGCTGTTGACCCTGTCAACGTAGTGCCTTTCCCTGCAGAAATTCGAAATCATGCTGGCTTAAATTATTATATAATCTTATGATGTTTTGACTATATTAAATAGTAGCTTTTTATGGACATCTATATATGCATGATAATATTGGATTGATCACTAAATTTGGAAACATATATAAGAATCGTGCTTGATGACAATCATGACCCCGTGGAAATGGATTTATCGGATGTGAACTTAAACCTAAAAATTATCGATGATGAATTTATATTCTAAGATAAATAAAACGAGACCCTAAAATAGACTGAAATTCAAATGTCCTTAAAATTATTGTCAGAATAACCTAGGCGCAGAGGATTATAAATTGAATTCTGACATTACGTAATCCCATATAATTAAGTGTTGGGTTAAGCTTCGAATTACAATGTTGAATTGGATTTGGTTCCGTGCAAATTATATTGTTGAGTGGTTCAAGATATACAAATGTCCTGTATACAATTATCCCCTTAATTATATGGATTACTTTTGATATGCCACTGAACTTGTTTTGGGAGATTCTCATTTATTTCATATGCAGCGTGCCCATAATAATTTCTTACAAAAACAACTGAACTAAATGATCACCTCATGAATGTAGAAAATATTGATATAGATAAATGATTTCGTTACATCATAGATGGACCCTTTATATACATGTTACACTAGATATACATTGTTGACATTGTTACTTAACACTCAGTTTTATATCTGATATGTACTTATCTACACAGTTTCACTGGGTTAGGGTAACTCATGGTTTCAGAGGATGCAGGGTGATGATGGATTACAGTTTCTGTTTTTTCCATTTTGAGTCATGAACGATGCGCATTACTAATGTATCTTTTCTTTCACTTTCTTTTATGGAAGTGGGGTACTACTACTGTATCTGTTTTTCCACTACCCACACAAAGAGCAAGGTTACACTACAGGACCTATGTTTGACCTGTGTTGCAAACATGAGTTGCACACATACCTTTAGAAGTGAGTCACAACATAGTATATTTGTTTTCATTGTCTAGCAGATAGATATCACTCGGAGCATAATTATAACATGTTTAGTCGTGCTATCACAGTAGTGCCAACTTTTCTTGTCATGCTTGTTCCATTCGATGATCATGGTTCTCCCCGTTGGTTTTTATCATTTCTCTTGATATCCTTGCTCGTTGTTTTGTCACGGGTACTATATTGTTTAGTATACCACTATTGTCTCTCTGTTTATACCATGTTACATATATCATGCTAACTCCAAATACTTGCTAATCTACTTCTAACCTAGTAGTTTGTGTTGCTTCGTTAGATTCTAGAGTGATTTCATTTAAGGAGGGATTGGCCTTGTTAATTCATATTTGTTTTTAGGCGATAAGTTACTTTATTTATTTCGGTTATTTTCCTTTCCATCTTCTGTTGCATCCTTTTGTTACATTCCATGTCTATACATTGTCAGTTGTTCATAACATTTTGTGAATCTTTAAAACTGTTTATATTCTCGTTCTCGTGTTGCTCATTAGTAGTTAGAAGCATATGGACCTTAGAATTTATTAAGACGTGTTCACAGTTAAGCTGAATTAAGTAATTCCCAGTATGCTTAAGTGTGTGTACTTGTCATCTCTGTTTCTCTTAGGATTTTTAGGAAGCGAGATATTACAGCATGACAGCCCTTGTGCCACCTCAGCATCAGCATGAATGGGGAATACAGAGGGGTTAGGTCGAAACATTAACCCAACATTTTATTAGAAGTGGAACGGGTTAGTTATGCCATTAATAAGTTAAAACCACATAATTTCAAAAGGGTTCAACTTAACCTGCTTCTAAGAAAAAGGGGTTAGGATTTCAAGTTTTTCGTTGTAACCCATCTCTCCTCCTCTCACATTGAGATGGCACAGCATGGACAAAAGATAGCCAATCTGGCTCGTCAGGATGTGGTTAGGATGTGGTTTACGGCAATAACTATGATAAAGACAACTCTGCACAAACAAGGAAGCAAGTGACTCAATCTAAGAAAACCCATTCTCACACTAAGTTATCTTCTGATTGAGAACTGAAGTTCATCACGAGTAGTCCCTTCTTTTCCTTTCTAAAACTTAAAGGGAGCGGATTGATAGCTTAATTTTCAAAGCACCCAACAAAAATCATCAATCTCCCTGACCTAATGAGGATTGTATCATGTACCATTTCAATAAATTATAGCAGAAAAAGATAAATTATAAAGACAAAAACCCAATTAATATAAGGGATGATAGGTACCAACAACAATTTCATGTGTGGATAAAGGAATAGCTGGCAGTGACTATGGTGGTGATGGTAGTTGTGGTGATCATGATTATAGGAATGATGATGAGATAAGCCAAATAGGTACATTATGATTTCTAACATGCTATTAGATTTTTAAATGTCAAAGTGGTGAAAAAGAAAAACAACAAAATCTGTGGTGCATGAGCTTGCTACCTTCACTCAAGTATCTGAATAAAGAGTGATGCAACATATTCCAGACAAACAAACAAACAGCTCTTTAACATATTCTACAGCTACATTCAAGGGATCTAAAATGGCTCTTTAACATATTTTCAAACAACCACAATCCGTTAGGGGAACTACCAGACCTTCTCCAATTTTCATAATAACTAGTCAGGGTATACACCAAATTTCAAGAAATATATCAAAACATTGTTTTAGAATAAGTACCATTAACCAGAGTATCTACAGCTATGCAAGACAATTTAGTTCACAGTTCATTCGCTTACTATTCGCTTACTGTACCTGTAAGATTTTCCTGTAGCCATTTGGAGTTCTTTGGGCTGATATGACTGTCCCACCACCAAGAATACTTGCGTTTCGACTCCCCATGTAATAACGTTGCCATAATTCCAAAAATGCAAACTACTACTATCTGCCTTGTTCTTGGACAGGCTCGATCCTCGTCGCAACCAAAACTAAAATAATTTAGCCACGCCAAAACAACTACTTTATTGAGCAACCCCACCAGTTGTTGTACAATTTGGAGTCGTTGGCCTTCCTACTACAACAACCTACAAATTTCATTAAGGGAATGAGACAGTGTGTGAGGGAGTGACTGTCTGTGTGTGTGTAGTTTAGGTTCCACCGAAAGAAATTAAGAGCTAATCAAGTTGAACCTCAAGTTCCCAGTTTGAGTAAAAAGAGATACCTCGGCAATAAATCCCAATTATGTACTTCCGATGTGTCGAAAGGGTCACTGCTCTGAAGAAGAGAGATAAACGGATTAACATCAATCACATTATTAAAGTTCAATAATAAATTAGAGGACGGCAAAGGATGAAATTTTCAAACCTCATCGCCGGCTTCCTCGAATTGAAATCTCCAAGGAAAACACTCTAAGTTTTCCTTTCATGAATCAACTATCAAACCCAAAAGACAGAAGAAACACAAGACTGAGAATAAAATATTGGAACAAAATAGCTTTTAATAGATAAGATCAGTAAGTTATATAGAACTTACCATGGAAAAATAATGGTCGGTGATGGATACGGATCTGAAAATACTTCATAGTCCTTCGCATGCAAGCTCACTGTTCGATCAAATCAGCCAAAACAATACAATCAAAACAAAGGGTTTGGCAATTAGAAGTATTGGAAATGAACTGAAGCCAGTGCTCAGAAGAGCAAATGCCCACCTAAATCCTAACCAAATCTTCAAAATTTAATCCAAAATCTAAGCAATTATTCGCTGCTAGATCATACAGAGACCCTAGAGAAGTGAATCAAGAACTTAACACCCATGAAAATTGAATTTCTCCAATTGGGTCTTATCTTACATTGACTCAAAAAAAAGGCAAGCATTAACAAAGCAGTCGAAATGCGATCCACGCATCTGAAACAGTAAATACCAACTTAACAATAGTAAATCTCCAATCCCCATTGATCCATAACCCCAGGAAAAAATTTCTTTTTTTTTTCAAATAAGAAGATCAACAATGCAAATTAGGGTGATTGAATCTTCTATTAAATTAACGAGAAATCAAATATACCCATTAACCAAAAAGCCCCAACTATCAAAATCAACCACTCGCAAGCACAAGGACATGAGATTCCCTGGACTGGGTCTCCATCAAATTATCAGAAAAGGCGAAATCTTTTCCCCAGTAGAAGACAATACCCTTGAGAAAAAGAAAGCAATGTGGTGTGGTCTGTGGCCAGGCGCTGCCAAAAAGTTCCCCAGCTGCTTTTCTCCCTCACTCTCCCCACATTCTCTCTCCCCCACCTCCCTCTCTCTCTCTGTAGAAACAGATAGATGAAAGCATTCGTTTCCCTATCCTATATAATTAATTTTTTTATCTTTTTCTTTTCTTTTTTCGGTTTGGAATTGGAATTAGTGAGAAGAAAGCAGAGGCAGCAGGCAAGGCACTGGAGCACGCGGCAGGAAAAGGCCAAAAAAGCAATCCTGGAAAACCTTTTGGGGTTTAAATTAAATTATAATAATTAAGATCTCGGTTATAGCGGATGAATTCCAGCCTGAAGAAGTGGGGGGTGTTACTAAAAATTCAAATTCCAAATCTATGAAAGCATTCGCTCATCCAATTTTAATTTTAGCCCACAAAACTTGCTATTTGTTATGAACGAGAAACAGATTTGGAGAAGGGTTGAGGCTAGGAAACCCCTAGCCTCCTTTATATAGTATTCATAATGGGTACTCATGTGGGTGGATACCCAATAGGCCCAATGGGTCCTATTCATAACACTTCCCCTTATCCAACCAACGTGGTATACTCGACTTTATGAATACTGAATGATTCATTAGTACTACTGAGTATCTTAAAGGGTGGATACTTCTGGATCCAAGTTAAGGGTAACTGCCTCGTTAAAAACCCTTAGCTATGGAAAACCCTGTGGGAAAAACCAATAGCGAAGGGAAAAGAGTACAGCACTCCATAACTTCCCCTGATTTGGGGATGTGTCGAGGGGTGGATACTTCTGGATCCAGAGTCAATGTGGTTGCCTCATTAAAACCTTGACTATGGAAAACCCTGTGGGAAAAACCACTAGCCAAGGAAAAAGAGTACAACTTTACAGTTGACTCCCCCTAATCTGATCAAGCTTCAGGCTTGCAGATCTCCTATATATCTATACATTTATCTCCTATGTGTCTATACATCCATCTCATCAGCAATATTCCGAAAGCAAAAGTAAAGTACAAGAATCACTCATCTATACAAGTTTCACTCATATAAGGCATTAGCAGAAACTAAAAGAGTGCTAGCAAACTTGGTAGACAGCTCCACGTCTCAATCGTCATTGTCTGCGAGGTACTTCAGGACCTGGCATTGTATGTTCTTGAGCTGCTCCGTGGGTGATGAGCTTCTCGGGATGGTGGAAGGATGTAGACTTGGAAGGATTCTGTGTAGATCTTCAGGAGGTGGACGTCCCGTTTATGACATTCATCGCGATGATCTGTAACCTGCATATGCGAATACATTTAACATAGAGGATTTTTCCTCGACCCTTGGAGATAGCGCAGAAGCTACATATCTCTGGTCCAGTGGCGCGCTGAGGGCACTGCACTGTACCTGGCTAATAGCTATACTGCTAACGCTCAAAAGAGACGCATGCAGTTGGCCAGGTAAGAGTGTTTCAAAGACACTTAAGGTACTTCTGGACCATATATATTCTTCCCCTCTTCCAGCTAACGGAAAGGGGTCTTTTAATGTATATCCATACAACCAAATAGGTGTATGTGGTGGAGAATGAAATTAATGTTTCTTCATCAATCATCATTGTATGAAGTTTACATCTTCGGGATGATTAATTAACGTCATCTTCAGGATGATAGTTCATTTCCAGGATCATAGTTCATCTTCGGGATGATTGTTCATCTTCAGGATGATTAATGTTCTGTAAGCCTAGAATTTATGCCTAGCTAGGGCTTTCATATCATATCATATCTGATAGATAGGCTTTAACAGATATGTTTCAGAGTGTTTTCTCACTACAAAGCGTTGACCGTGGAGAACCCGGTCAACGTGGTCAAGGGGCCCGCTTTGGGTCCCTCGGGGGCTTCGAATCGGTGCAGAAGGGGCGAGGGGAAGCCTCGGCCCTGGTTAAGACGCTCGGCCTCGGACAGGTGCGCTCGGCCTCGTCTGGAAGGGGGACGAGGGGTAGCCTCAGTCGCCCGGGTAGATGCACGGTCGACGGGTGGCGAGGGAGAGTCTCGGACTCGATTAGGACGCTCGGCCTCGGTAGGACGTGCTCGGCCACGGCAGGCTGACGGTGAGGGGAAGCCTCACTGTCCGGTTGATCGAGTGGTCGGAGAGGGGCGAGGGGTAGCCTCGGCCCGTTGATCTGTTGTCCACCTGCGCAGACGAGGACGCTCGTCAGGGGGCCGGACCTTGGTTCCGGCCAAATCCCCTCCGATGCCTAAGTCAGATAGAGATCTGAGAAAGGAGGCCCGGCGGAGACGGTCCGACTCGTGAGGAGATTGTAACGGCGTCTCTCGGCGCGAGCGGGGGAGGAAGGAGATGAATTGGGGGAACGAGGTCGTTGATGGAGTACCTTAGGTTTTGTTACCTGAGATGCGGTCCCTTTCTTCGTCGTCTTCCTGGCCCTTTTATAGAGCTCTTGCTTGATTGCCCTCGGCCCACGTCCCACGCTCGCCACTGATCGTGCCCCATCGGTCCCCCCTCACCGCCGTTCTCTCCGCCATGCCAGCACCTCCCCATTATCGCTATTTAGTGGTCGCGCGTCCGGGGGAGTGGTTTTCGCAGGAGTGGGCGAGCGACCAACGGGTTATTGGGGCTGGGTCGGATCAACGTTCGAGGAGGTCCCTTGCAGGGCCTTTGTCGAATGGGCTTTGAGGACGCAGATGGGCTTTTGGCCAGTAGTCAGGCTCTTGGGCTCGTGCTTTATGGGCCTCGGTCAAATAGGCGTAACAATTGCCCCCATCGGTCGGGTTGATCGGCCTCGGCCGGTTCGGCTCGGCCGATGTGACCTCTGCCGTTTTTGACGAGCTCGCCAATCGATGCCGACTCATTTATTAGTCGTCATCATGAGTTGGCCCGTTCGATACTTTTAAGGCGCGGGTCCCGAAGCGCCGTCGGCCTTCGGATGCTGCCACGTGTAGCGGCAAGCCTATCCCCGCCGCTCGCGGAGTCGCCTTGAGTTCGAGAAGCCGAAGGGTTCGTGAGCCGCCATTGGTGGGGTCGATCAGCCTCAGCTCGCCCAGATCGCCCGTTGTGTCTCCTGAGATTCCGAGCGGCGCTTCAATCGAGGCGAGGCCATAAATGCGGGTCATGATGAGGCGGATCGATTGGACTTCGACTGGCGCCGGTTTCAAAACGCCGCCAGTCATTCGAAGCCCGCTGTGCGTACTTGTCACCGCTTCGAATTCACCCCTGCGCCCGGTATATAAAATCCTCAGCCGCGTTGATCTTCATTTCTCTCTTGCTTCTCCCGGTATTCAAAGCTTTCCACAACTCGGAGTTTCCTGCCGCCTTCGCTTCCTTGCCTTCTTCAGACTAGTCGAAAAAAGGTAATTTCTCTCTCGCTTTCACCTTATGGCTGCCCTTAGGATAGGCGGTTCTGGTCGAAGGGCAAGGGATCCTTCGGAGTCCAGGCGGGGTGAGCCCCGGCTAGGGGGATCAGGTTCCCCCGCCGGGAGTCGTTCTCTTCAGGATAAGGGGAAGGAGAAACTTTTTCCAGACTACGCCCGTGACGACGTGGCGTCGGCCGCCGTACGGCTTAATGTGCCCCCGGTTGTCCTCCGCACGTCGTCGAGGACCCCTCCTTCGGTGGCCGCGGAGATCCGGGAAAGATATCTCTGCTTTCCATACGAGGTTCGGGTTCCATTTGTCGACGAGCGGATTTGCCTTCCGAGGAGCAATGAGGTCGGTGTCTACGTCGAGATGTTCCGCCTGGGTCTTCGCTTCCCGCTCCATCCCTTCTTCATCCAGGTCATGGAACATTTCACAGTGTCCCTGTGTCAGTTCACCCCGTGTTCGATCGCGGTACTGGCGGGCTTCGTAACGCTCTGCTGTACCCGTGGTCTGGAGCCGACTCTCCCCCTTCTCTTCTACTTTTACCAGGCCCAGACGGTCGGTCCGGGGTCATGGCTGCTACTCCGAGCTCGTTCGAGGAGGGAATGCCTGATCGGGTTACCCCGCTGGTCAGGGGATTGGAACTTGGATTATGTCTTCGTGGTCTTCTTGGGCGAGGCCCAGATTCTGACAAGCTGGGGCAGTTCTGTCCACTCTCGCCCGTCGTTAGTTCTCTCAGACACCGATCGGGCAGCCGCTGCGCTTCTGTTAGCTCTTCCTTTGGAAATGAAGTCCATCTGGTCTTTGCTTGACGATCTACTCCTGAAGGCCGTCTTGTGGTCTCCGGGTAGGTCGCTTTTTCATCCCCGGATCGCCCTATGACTCATCCTGATTTCGGTCTCCTTTGCAGGGATGGCCGGCCGTGAATTCGTTCGTGACGTCGACGAGCTGATCCGTCGTGGAGCCGCTCGGAGCCGAGGTAGTACCTCGGGAAGGGCGCCTCGGAGGACCGTTGAGGAGGAAGTGCACCGAGCCGAGCCTTCCGTGGGTAAGGTGGTGGCCGTGCCTCCCGCCTCTTCTTCTGGCGATCCCCTTCCGGGGGGCGAGGACGGTGCGAGGCGGAAGCGTTCCCCTCCGGCGCCTTCGGACCCCCACGGTGGAAAGAAGAGGAAGGAGGACGTAGATCCCTCCGGTCCGGCAGGTTCGGCGCTTCCCGTAGCGACCGCCGAGGATCCTTCGACAGCTTTGCCAGCCACCCCCCTCGCAGCGTCTTCGCCCGTATCACCAGGGGTCGGGGCCTTGTTGGCGAGCGACTTGGCTTCGATCGTCGTCCCTGGGAGTTCGATGTTTGCTGACCGAGCCGTGGCCCAGCAGGTTGCCGTGGTCTCCGTCCCTCCCCGGGACCGCAGCCTCCTCAAGAAGATCCCGGCCGACAAGATGTCGGATTCCTTGGTCTGGATCCTTCAACAGGTTCGGTTATCTTGCTATCCTCTCTTTCTCTTTATCCTCTTCTTAGCCCATGTCTCGTCTCTTCAGGGTTCAGCGCTCGCTGTGGAGTTGCAGTGCCGAGCCGTCCGCTTGAGGGAGCTGGAGGAGTCCTCCATGAGGGCTCAGGAGCGGGCCGGGGCGGCCGAGGTGGCCATGATGGAGGCCCAGATGGAGTCTCGGCGCCTCGCCCTCCGTGTGGCTGCGTTGGAGGGACAAGTGGGTGACCTCGAGGGAAAGCTGGGGGATGCTCGTCAGTCGGCTGAGGAAGCGACGGAGTCGTTCCGCCTGGAGAGGGAGGAACTTCAGAGGGAGTTGTCTGATCGGCGCCAGGTGGCACGGCTCGCGGAGGAGGTGGAGAAAGGCGTCGTCGAGACCCTGGGGAAGAAGATCTTCGAGGTTCTCCGGGAGGCCTTCGGTAAGTATGTAGACATCATCGCCCCCCGGATCGTCGAAGTCGTCCAGTCTTCCTTCCGGGACTGTGCGGAGCGCGTTCGGGAAGCCCCTCCGCCAGCCGAGTCCCCTCGCTCCGAGCAGGGCGAAGTGCCCGAGGATGTGTCCTCTCGAGCCCGGGCCCCCTAAGCCGTCCCTCCTGGCCTTGTCCCCAAAATTTTTAAGCATCCGCTTCGCTTTGGGCCAGTCTACTTGACATGGATCCCTGGCCATCTCCTTCAGCATCGCGGCCAACAATTGCTGGTTGCATGGCCGTTTGCTTGGGTCACCTACTCCAGGTCTTTTGTCAACCAATTTTGCTTTGTCGGTGTCGAACTCTGTCATTTGTCGTGAGTAGATTGTTTGTAGGGTGTTTCCTTCGCCTTGATCCCCTGTAAATAAGACGCATTTTTGTACTCGGTTTAACTATTATAAACGAAATCGACTTACTTGGATTTCTTGTGTGCTTTGCGTTGTCGCATTGTTCTTGGCTTGGGAATGGACAAAACTGGCGTTGGGGATTCTACCCCGCCTTATGAGCGCAGGGGTCGGTCAGCGAGGGCAGAGCTCCTCGGCTTGGGACCGGTCGGCGTCCGTGCTTGCTGGGGGAATTGCCCCAGACTTATGAGCACTAGATTCGGTCGGCGAAGGCAAAGCTCCTCGGCTTAGGACCGGTTGGCGTTCGTGCCTGCTGGGGGAATCGCCCCAGACTTATGAGCTCTGGAGTCGGTCGGCGAGGGCAAAGCTCCTCGGCTTAGGACCGGTCGGCGTCCGTGCCTGCTGGGGGAATTGCCCCAAGACTTATGAGCACTGGAGTCGGTCGGCGAGGGCAAAGCTCCTCGGCTTAGGACCGGTCGGCGTCCGTGCCTGCTGGGGGAATTGCCCCCAGACTTATGAGCACTGGAGTCGGTCGGCGAGGGCAAAGCTCCTCGGCTTAGGACCGGTCGGCATCCGCGTCCGCTGGGGGAATCGCCCCCAGACTTATGAGCTCTGGAGTCGGTCGGCGAGGGCAAAGCTCCTCGGCTTAGAACCGGTCAGCATCCGCGTCTGCTGGGGGAATTGCCCCCAGACTTATGAGTGCCGGAGACGGTCGGCGAGGGCAAAGCTCCTCTTCCTCCTCCAGTGAGGCGGTGGTCCCCGGCCTTTTGCGTTATTGGCGACATGTCGTCTCCGTAGGGATTTTAAGTAAAGACAATAAAAAGAATGCGTTTGTACTCTCATGAGTCCTGTCGGACCGGTACATTTGGAGGAAACGGAAAAAGGGAAATGAAGCTTAAGCAGAGGGATGTAAAACTAGATAACTCCCTCATATTAGGCTGCCACCGGGGGGAGAGACGTTGCCTGCTTACTCTATGATGCGGAGGGGGCCTTGGAGGGTGTTGATCTTCTTCCCCTTGTCTGGCTGCGTGGAGGTCCCTTCTCCGTAGGCCGGCTCGTCGGCCTGATTCCTGGCGTGCCCTCGGCTCATCAGCTTCTCAATGTCTTTCTTCAGATGCCAGCAATCTTCCGTGTCATGGCCATCGTCCTTATGGTACTTACAGTACTTCTCCCGGTTCTTCCCGCCTCTTTTAGCCTTCGGTGGAGGGCGATCAGCTCGCTCTTCCTTCTGTACTTGGGCGAGAATGGCGTCTGGGGTGGTATCCCTCATGCTTTCTCCCCGCTGCCTGTTCCTCTGCCTCTTCTCGGTCCGGTACCCTTCGGGGCTAGCTCGTCCGCCGTCGCCACGCTTGGTCCCTCGAGCGGTTTTTCCTGCATCCTCGGCCAAGGCCTCCTCAATCAGCATGAAGCGTTCAGCCCTTGCCATGATCCCGGGGAGGTCCTTCGGGGGGTCGGTGTGTAGGGACTTCTTGAGGCCCCTGTGGCGAAGCCCTTTCTTAAGAGCCGTCTGGACCACCAGGTCGGGTGGGTTGTTCACGTTCAGCCTTTCCGCATTGAAGCGGCGCATGAACTGTCGGAGTGGCTCGGCCGGGCCTTGCACTATGTTGAACAGATGTTCGGGACCAGGTTTGATCAGCCTCCCTGCCATGAACTGCTTGCAGAACAACTGGGCGAGTTGCTCGAAACTGTCGATGGAGCGGCCGGGCAGGCTGTGGTACCAGATCCTCGCCGCTCCCCTGAGAGTTGAATAGAAGCCCCGGCAGAGCAGGTCATCGTCAGCTCCCTGGAAGGCCATGTCCCCCTCGTAATCCATCACATGGTGTGCCGGGTCTCCTATTCCGTCGTACTTTCCCAGCACCGGGATCCTGAATCGAGAGGGGACCCGGGCGTCGGTTATTCTCTGCGATAAGGGACACCGGTCCCCGTGGATGCCTCTAGGGATGCGGTATTCGCCTGTTTCCGGCTCGAGTGGGGGTGGAGGTAGCACCGGCGCCGGTGGGGCCGGCTCCGCAGCCTTCGCCACGCTGGGGGTCGGGCTGACCCGACGCTCCCGACTCCTCCTGCGGGAGCTCCTGCTCCGCCGTGATCGGTCTCTCGAGTGGTGTCGTTCGCTTCTCCTGCGGTGGGACGACCGTGATCGATGAGACGATGCCGTCATCGATTCGCCGTTCGTCCCTTCAGTCTCTCTCCGGCTCCTTTCGCGATAGGGCGAGGAGGCACGTGACCTCGCCTGACGGGAGCCGGACCGCGTGAACCGACGCTCTGCGTTCGGTTTCCGGGTCCCGTGGTCGTCGACCACCGCGGACCGTAAGTGCGGGGGACCCCCCGCCCATCGGTGGCTATCGTTCAACGCGCCCCCGTCGGTCGGCGCGGGGCCGACAAGCTGTTGTACTGTCGCGACCAACGTCTGGAGGCTCGCGTTGGTCTCCTGAGCCAGGGCACGGAGCTGTCCCTGTGTGGCTAGTTCTGAGCCGCCGGCCTCTTCGATTGAGTGGGCGGGGTGGCCGTCGACGTGCGTGTCCTCGGGGTTGCCATTGGATGCGCCATTCTCCTCCTCCGGGATGGGGGTCATGCGCTTCCTTCCATTGCTGGCTCATGCCATTGTTGGTGTGGTTTTCTGCTTCGTGGGATGATCTTCGGTTCCCACAGACGGCGCCAGATGTTTCAGAGTGTTTTCTCACTACAAAGCGTTGACCGTGGAGAACCCGGTCAACGTGGTCAAGGGGCCCGCTTTGGGTCCCTCGGGGGCTTCGAATCGGTGCAGAAGGGGCGAGGGGAAGCCTCGGCCCTGGTTGAGACGCTCGGCCTCGGACAGGTGCGCTCGGCCTCGGCTGGAAGGGGGACGAGGGGTAGCCTCAGTCGCCCGGGTAGATGCACGGTCGACGGGTGGCGAGGGAGAGTCTCGGACTCGATTAGGATGCTCGGCCTCGGTAGGACGTGCTCGGCCACGGCAGGCTGACGGTGAGGGGAAGCCTCACTGTCCGGTTGATCGAGTGGTCGGAGAGGGGCGAGGGGTAGCCTCGGCCCGTTGATCTGTTGTCCACCTGCGCAGACGAGGACGCTCGTCAGGGGGCCGGACCTTGGTTCCGGCCAAATCCCCTCCGATGCCTAAGTCAGATAGAGATCTGAGAAAGGAGGCCCGGCGGAGACGGTCCGACTCGTGAGGAGATCGTAACGGCGTCTCTCGGCGCGAGCGGGGGAGGAAGGAGATGAATTGGGGGAACGAGGTCGTTAATGGAGTACCTTAGGTTTTGTTACCTGAGATGCGGTCCCTTTCTTCGTCGTCTTCCTGGCCCTTTTATAGAGCTCTTGCTTGATTGCCCTCGGCCCACGTCCCACGCTCGCCACTGATCGTGCCCCATCGGTCCCCCCTCGCCGCCGTTCTCTCCGCCATGCCAGCACCTCCCCATTATCGCTATTTAGTGGTCGCGCGTCCGGGGGAGTGGTTTTCGCAGGAGTGGGCGAGCGACCAACGGGTTATTGGGGCTGGGTCGGATCAACGTTCGAGGAGGTCCCTTGCAGGGCCTTTGTCGAATGGGCTTTGAGGACGCAGATGGGCTTTTGGCCAGTAGTCAGGCTCTTGGGCTCGTGCTTTATGGGCCTCGGTCAAATAGGCGTAACAAGATATTTCGGTAATTTCTCTTCAGGAGATCCGATAATATTTTGAGTTATGAAAATAATCTCAATTCTTTTAATTTGCTCTCTTAAGAACAATACTGTTTTTAAGAGGTGCAAACAACAACCTTTTAGTATGAGTCCTTTAAGGATCTCTGTCTAGGTTGTCTTTCCTTTAATCATATTATTAATATGTGTCCCAAAAAGAAAGGAAAGTAAAGAAAAAATTTGTACATGCAGTTGAAGAAATTTTATATCGGTGATGTTATCACATCCAATAGCAACATCAACCAAAAATTCCCTCTTTTTGCAATTCGTTGGGTTACGCCTTGACATAAACCAGTCGATGCATCAGATTCATCTTGTAAGTGAGTTCAGCTCATCTTACTTGATTACTTCCTGGTTTGAGCGATTTATACCTCTAAAAACTATAGCAAATTAAAATGCTTATAGCTAACGATTTTATTTTAATTCTCCTTCAATACTCAGTTATCCCACAGGATTTGATATCATTTTTGATACCAGGACTTCAGGTCCAACACCTCATATTTCATAAGTGAGTCCAGCTCACCTTATTATTGCCTTATTCCACATTATAATTTTGGCCTAATCTCTATCTTTGCTTCAGGCAAAGCAGAGTTGTGGAAACGATTTTTATATTTAACTGGCAAAATGAAATATGGGCGAATTTGTCGACAAAATGTGTTCTTTCTTGTCCAAAACTCACCCCGTACGTACTATAATCATTTGATTTCTCCCAGAGGTGTCTCCTTCACGACGCGTTAAAGAAGTGAAGGTTCTGGGACGGGTAAAGAATATGGACAGATCCAGAATTGGTCCTTAGCAACCAAGTTGTAATAAGGTTCTGGATTTGAGCTCACTTTCCTGTGGTGGTATTGTTTTTTCGGTCTCCAGGAGTAGATCTCTCTTTTTGGAGCCTAGTGGTATGTCCTCTCATCCATTGAGGATATCCACTTCTGCTACTGGTGGATTGCATCCAATATATTCGGTATGTCAATACTAGCTGGATTTTTAGTAGCAGGGATGTGAAAGTTTTGACAATATCTATATTGTCAGTAACTATGTCTGATAACTGTTTTAACAGTGTGGATCTTCAGGATCTCATCACAATTCATGATAACCAGATCATAGGGATTAATGATTTAAAGGGTCATTTGAGCTTTAGGCTCATGGATGATTGTAGTATTTCTGTTGAAACTGATTCTGGGACATTAAAGTTGTGAGGGATCTTCAGGATCTCATCAAATCTGTAAAATAGGATCATCAATGCACGTCTTAGGAGAAGCGAATTTAAATGCTTCCCCTGTTCAGAGTGCTCAGACTTTATTTATCTGGGATATTTACTTCCGATAAATAGTTCTGTATTTTGATGGTCTATATTGGTGATATGAGGGTGTCTACTCATCATGGCACAATCTATAAGATGTGCTCTAAACGCTTCCCCCGTCAGGGGTTTTCGAAAACTGTTTATATGAGGTGATCAGACTCATATAAATAGGTTCTAAGTATGCGTTTTGATGGTTTGCATGTTCCCATGTGGTCACCTACAACTGGATTTTTAATGGATAAGAAATCCATTTAAATCATTTTAATGATTTATCTTACCCATATTTGGGTGTGAACACAAGCTTCAGGGTGTTCGTTATTTTTCCAGTTGTAAAACATTTAAATTTCCCAGTGTTATCCAAAGTTACCACCTTTTTATAAAAGAGTGTGGTTGGATAATGACCATTTATTTAGAGGATATATTGATGAGTACACCAAAGGTACATCATCAGTCCGGTTAAGGGAGTGGACGAAGCCTATTTATATCCCTTAAATACTCTCAAGAGACCTAAAGGTCTTCATTATCTTTAATGATGATAGTATATCATCTTAAATTCATTTGAGGAAGTGGGGAGAGTCAATGTCCATGTGAATGGAGATGATCTCATTATCATTTTTCCCTTTTGAATAGGACAATGAAAATTTCACCCTTTTTGAAGAATCTTCGGGTTCTTCTGGTTGATGATGTCTTGCATCATCACTCCAGGGTGATATCGATCCATAGTTGGTCGATTCTGGACACTTCTGGTGTTCCAAAATAATTCCTCTTATGAATTTATGTGGCACTTTCGAAAAGTCCATTAAACTGCTCAAGTTAATTTTTGTCCGGTAATAGTTGAACTGTGTTCAAAGTGTGAAGGATTACATCTTCACTTTGACTATTGTGCGGATCATTTTGGGACAAAGCTTCAGGCTTCATTTATTTCTTGAGTCATTGTGGATTTCGTTTTGACGAATATCCTTTTTAAAACTGTGTCAGTTTCAGAGAGTATATGGCATCCTCATTTTATTTTTAGGGGTATTCAAGATAGCAAAACATACGCAATAAAATAAAATGTATTAAGACTTACAAGAGAATAATACTGATGACAAGACAACAAGTGACATAGTGTGATGTGTGCTCTTGAAAACATACAACAATAATTATGCTCATTTAAGACTTATGTTATGACAATAGATTTGATTTCAAAATTTATTTGTCCTCGGGGAGTAGCTAAATATACATAAGGTCAATTAGACTTTCGTCGTTTGACTAGATATGTATGTATTTTTATATGGCATAAGTTAATGCACATTCATGTTTGCAAAAACATTATGGCTCTTATCAGAACTTCTGGTCTGATTTTGGCTTGCCATTGCTTACTCCATGTCGAGGTATATCGTATCTTCCCTTTCCCATTTAATCCAAGACTTCCCCTGTTTTGAGTTTTCCTTATTTTTATTTCAGGTCATGTTTGATCCTGAACTTCCCCTGATTTCAATATTCCTTATTTATAAAGGACAATGAAAAATTAGTCTTGCTAAGGAGACATAAGTAGGGGTTTGATCAAATTATTTATACTTCCACTTTTCTAATTAATAAGAGACTTTTAAAAAGTCTATTTGAATGCTCGAGTATAGCTTCAGGCCTTTTACTTGAGTCGTTCAAATTTTATGTGGATAGTTTACCATGCTCAGATGGGAACAAATACGTGGGTGCGTAATATATTTCTCACTTATTAAGCCACGACTTCAGGCGTATGCTTATATTCAAGGCTAGAAAAAATCTTTCCTTGTAAAAATGAAGGAGAGAACTCTTTTAAAGAGTTTAGCGGTATTTTGGAAAACTTCTGGTGTCCATATTGGATTATATAGATCATGGATCTTATATATCTGTTTACCGCAAAGTGTGTATCTTTTATAAAGATAGCAATTATAATTTTCGCATAAACCATCGTATTTATTTTATTAGGGAGAGAGAGTGTTGACTTTTGATTTGATTTTGAACTTCAGGTTCATTTTGTCAAAAATGGATATTAAACTTTTTGAAATCTTTATTGTCTTATTGTCATAAATATCGTCATATCATGAGCCCATCATACATATAATGTAAAGCTTTTTAAACTAAAGATTATGTTCAATTGAAATGAAACAAGTATGATGTACACATGCTATTTATATGCTGCAGGCATTTTCTAAAAAAAACTTGTCGCATGTATATAGTCTAGCAATAGGCGTTGAACTATATTAAAGTGGTTTTAGCATGCTTTTTGACAGTTTCATTGCAACATTAACATGGTATTAAAATAATTAACATCCACGCAATTAATGCATAAGCAATGAAAACTAAAATGACTTAGGACTATGGGGATCAGCCAGCCGACACCGAAATAAAAAAAAGGTACAGTCCGAAGTTACATCAAAAATAGCATGAAAGAATAAAATACAACTCGGGAACTTCAGAGAGAAGCCCCTATCTTCATTGTGCGTACGCCTTCAGCTCCTTTTTGGTGTCCTTCGGTCTTCTTTTTACATTTATATCCTCACTTACAAATTTCTCTCAAAAAAAGAAAAATTGCAAGAAATTAAAAGGTGTCGGAAATCTGGCTGATCCCTAAAAACATAGCCTAATTTTCACATCCACGCAGATAATATATTTGAAACATACAACCACGCAGATAATCAATCACAGGCATGTACAGATTAATTTAAATAATCGAACGTGTGTGACGTGCAAAAATTTATTTTGAAAACTTTTACCTTTTGATCCATATTTTAATGTTTTGTTTACCTCTTTAAAAACCCTTTAAATTTTCTTTTAATTATTTTGGGCTTTTTAGGGCCAAAAATAAAAGAAGAAAAATTATTTATGTAAATGGGCTAATTTTCTGGCCTTTGGGCCATGAAAACAACCCATTAGGGTTAATTTGGGCCTCCCCCGAAAAATTGGCCCGTTTAGGGTTAGGGTTTCGGAAAACCCTAGGGGGGCCCGCGGCGTGTCGCCGCGACGGCTGGCCGCGCAGAACGCGGCAGCCGCCGCAGCGGCGGGCCGCGGCCTGCAGGCCACGGCACTGGGCCGCGGCTGCCGGCCGCGGCCTGGGGCCGCGGCACGGGGCCGCGGCTTCAGGCCGCGGCTGTTGACCGCGGCCGTCGCGGCCTGAGGCCGCGGCCGTCGTGGCCTGCAGGCCGCGGCCTGAGGCCGCAGCTGCTTGCCGCGGCTTCAGGCCGCGGCCGCCGCGGCCTATGGCCGCGGCGTATATTTGCCGCCGGCGGCGCTTGTGAGGCGCCGCCGATTCGCCTTACGGCGAGCGGAGATTTTGGATCAAAAGGGGGGTAAAACCGGATGTTTCCAGGATTTAGATCGCTAAAAAACAAATTTTTTTTTTGTTTTTAGGCATGCGGATCTTAAAAAATGTGATTTTTACCGTGTTTTAAAACTTTTTGATCCTAAAACATGCAGATCTAACGTGAAAAGCAAGTTTAAATCTAAAAAGTTTTGATTTTTACCTCTAGATTCAACAAAGGAATCTAGTCGACGGTTGGTGAAGGATGCCCTTTTCGCTCTCCGTTGAGAAGATTACGATCTTCTTGAATCTGAGCGATTGATGGATCTCCTTCCCCGCGAGCCGCCGTCTCCTCCTACGAGCGTGATCGTGCTGATAACGTGTTATGAACGAGAAACAGATTTGGAGAAGGGTTGAGGCTAGGAAACCCCTAGCCTCCTTTATATAGTATTCATAATGGGTACTCATGTGGGTGGATACCCAATAGGCCCAATGGGTCCTATTCATAACACTATTCTTTTTTTCTTTTTAATTCTTAGTTATATGTATCATTTTCTCGTGGAATACGAGGTCAATGTCCTGGGTTTATTTGGTTTGGTCTTTTCTTGGTTTCACGTTTTGGGGCTGTTGGGTTCTGAGATGTGCAAAGGAGGCCCCCCGTTTGGGCTAGATTTACAAATGTGGACCTGAGACGATCAATGTGGCTCAATCAACCTACCAAGCCAACCGTGACCGTGTGCATCAGATGGCGGGCCGTCGATTCCACATTTAATTTGAGATTCACTAAAGTTGGTGTTATCGCTGTCGGTGCAACACAAGATATGGGGTGATATAATCAAATTACAAATGGGTATTATTTATATGAATGAGGATATCTTTTTTTGGTTGACGACTCCCGCCACTACTATCTTACGCCTTTTCCAATGGATATGCACATCAGAGCCCGTGCAAGATTAAGGAGGGTCGAGATTGTTGGAACTTATCCAACATAGTTGGATCTTAATCCAACGTTGGGCTTATATGCGAAAATAATTATATTCATGCTACACTATCATTAATAAAGCCCAATGTAAGTGATCTTATTATTTCGGTTAAGTGGGCTTAAATGAGTCATTAAGCAGGGTGTGTGCCTTTGTGTGTAGAGACAGGTGGGCTTCAATTAATTGATGGGCTGAATTGGGAAACCCTAGGGCTAAGGAGACTAGCCCATATATATTGAGTGGTCGTGATCCCCGGAACACACGAACAAGATAGATGTCTTTTCTACATCCCGTCGCTAGACGAGAAACCGGGAGAGAGCCAAAGGATTTCTTCAACGGTTGATTCGTGCTATTGTGGAAGATCGTCCGCTGCATCGTCAGGATCTCTTTCAGACTACGGCTATGGATTCATGTACGCTTCCGCTAATCAGAGGATGTAATGTTTTAAGATTCTGCATGTCTTCTATATCTAGATCTGTATGTTAGGTTGAATACAAATCTAGATCTTTAGTTTCTACAAGTGGTATCAGAGCCTACAAGCTTTGGATCTTATGATTTTGCCTGCTCATGCGTAAATCTTATAAAAATAGGATGTTTAATCTATTTGAACTCAGATCTGGATGTTTTATGGGGGTTTTGATCTATTTTTTCCCGATTAAAAAAATCCAAGTAAATTTGGTATGACTTCATACCTTAGAATGAAAATTTGATGTTTTATGACTTCATACCTTAGTATGAAAATTCAGTTTACCTAAATTTGGATTTAAATTAAAATACAAAATTCAAGTGTTTTCTTCGAAAGGAAATAAAGGTCATAAAATTAAATATATTTTCTCCTTAGAAGAAATTCTGTGTTAAAGATTTGGTAAATCTTATTAAGTAAGTAATGGCCTTAAGGAAATTTGACACATTTTAAAGTTATATATAAAATGGGATATGGTGCATATATATATATATATATATATATATATATATATATATATATATATATATATATATATATATATAGTTATATATATGTTCATATACACATTAATACGCGTACATACCCCATTTTAAAGAAGAAAATTTGTGTTGAAACTATGGATTTTATTTAACTCAAAGTAATGTTTTAAAGGGTGGAATAAAAGGTTCTTATGTATATTTCCACTTAAAGAAATCATTTTGTGTTAAATTCAGTTTATTTTAAAATTCAAATTTTTGGCATATTTAATTATATATTTCGAATAGAGATTAGTTGGATCATCAACTCACCAAAGTGGGTTCCCTTGTGAAGATTAATTTTAATCTCGAAATATAACAAGTTGAATACATACTTTTGTATGAAAATTTTGGTTGCCTGAAATTTAATTTTGAATAAAAGTGGACTTGAATATTTCCACTTAAAATATAAATTCATATATTAAAAATACGACATAGATTCAAATTTTACAAAGGTATATACTTTTGAAATGAGTTGATGTAAACATCACCCCGCCAAAGTGGGCTCTCTTGTCTGCATTGATTTCATTTCAAAATTATAAAAGGGTTCGTATGTGCATATTATCGTATGGGTATTAATCGGCCCAAAGGAAGGTTGATACTCAATATATTTTTATGTGCACATGTGGCAATAGACAAGGTGATGATTATTAGGACTACGCATGCAAAATTTAATTCGGCCCAAAGGAAGTTTTATTTTTGTCATGTTTTTATTGTCATTATCTGATTGCTACAACAAGATGTCAATAACTAGTCAATAGATTATCCAAATATAAATGGTGAGCTAGTACATGATGTCTTGAGATGGAAAACAATATTAATTTGAATTTGGTGTTGTTTTGTTTAATACTCATATGAACATGTTATAGTTGTTTTCTTGTTCTCTTTTTCAGCTATTATTCTTGAAAAATTTTCCGCCTATATCAAGTCTATTCCTATACTTGATGGCTCTAACTTCAAGGTATGGAAGGAGAATCTTCTGATAATCCTCGGAGTCATGGATCTTGATCTGGCATTAAGGACTCATAGTCCTCCACCCCTTACTGAAGAGAGTACCTTTGATGAAAAGAGGAAAATGGAAGAGTGGAAGAGATCAAATTGTATGTGCCTAATGCTTGTGAAGAATGCCATTCCAGAAAATCTCAAGGGCTCTATTTTAGAGAAAATTGCCACAGCTAAATGGTTCCTTATTGAGCTTGAAAAGAGGGTTGTCAAGAATGAAAAGAGTGAGATTAGTACACTCTTGACAAACCTAACTTCAATAAATATGAAGGTAAATGGAACATCAGGGAGCACATATTGAAAATGTATAATCTTGCTTCAAGGTTGAAGACTAAAGCTAGACATCTCTGAGGACCTGCTAGTGCAATTTGTTTTAGTATCTCTTCCATCACAGTTTAGCCAGTTTAAGGTGAGCTACAATCTGAAGGAAGAGACTTGGTCTCTGGATGAGCTCATCTTATACTGTGTCAAGAAAGAGGAAAGGCTTAAGTAAGAGATGACAGAAAGCACTCACCTGACCTACACCTTCAATAAAGGGAAGAAGTATACTGAAGCTGCAGATACAGCTTCTCAAAAAAAAACAACAAAGGGAGCTGAAAAGTTCAGAAGGTAATGGTTGTTTCTTTTGTGGAGCTGAAGGGCATATAAAGAAGCATTGAACAAATTATCACGCTTGGCGTGCTTAAAAAGTTATGCTTCTTTAATTTTGTTTAAGTCTAAAGTTAATTTATTTTTGTAAACTTTGGTACTTGTAGACACGTGATGGAAAGATCCCGATATAACCATTCACATCATTGTGTCTATGCAGGATTGCCTAAGATGTCAAAAACCGAATGATGTTGAAAGATACATCGATATAAGCAATGGCAAGATGGTTCAAGTAGAAGCAAATAAAATTTAGATTATTTTTAAAGGGTTAGATTGTATTTGAATTTTTATGAGACTATTATGTACCGTTTTAACGGAATTTGGTTTTCTATTTCTATTTTAAACAAATTCAGTTATTATTATTCAAATTATGAATGGAAAATTCGGTTGTCTCATGATTCAAAATTGGTTTATTCCGTTTCTTTAAAATTTCATCATAATCTTCATTTATTTGGAAGTATTGCTTCATTTACAGAATTCCTGCATTCAAGTACATGTGTTATAAAGAAAGAATTAACAATTGAGAATTCAGTTATTTTTTATTGCAGCTTATATCCTTAATAAAGTTTCAACAAATACTTAAATCACTTGCATGTTTGGAGATGTCCAACTAAGGTAAGGCTTTATAAGCCTAATAAAGAAACTGAACATGATGCTAATGATTTTCAGTTTTGGTGAATAGTTTAAAAAGGTTATATATTGTATGATTTTACATAATCCCACTATCAAGTTGGTTTACGAATAAGGAAATGCACATTTATTTGAGGATGCTGAGTTTGAGAGGGAAAATATAGTTAGTGACATTATTCTTGAAGATGATTGAATTCTTGAATATGATTGAATTTCCACAAGTGTTGTTGGCATTGCTCAGGATAGTATTCCTGACATTGTTTAAAACACAATAAATTCAAGATAATGTTGCAATTCCTCCTATTCGGGAAATTGTTCATAAGGAAAAACTCTAGCACCTCAAAGCACTAATTGCCATTCAGAAAATCCATTAAAGGGATGAGAAGTACAGTGTTAAGGTATTGCATTGTAATTCTCAAGAACATATGGTTGACATTAGAATGATGGAAGTTCAACCTACATCAAGTCATAACCCTGTTCTCTTTAATGGATTAATGCATTAATTAAGAAAGTTTTTGAAGGACACTTGAAATCTTATCTCATTGCCATAAGGTTTGAAACCTATTCATTGTAAATGGATTTTTATAATCAAAAGGAATTCAAAAGGGTAATAAGAAAAGATTTAAAGCGTATTACAAAGGAATTTATACGGAAAAGAATGCATTAATTAATAAGAGACTTTCTATTCAGTTTTCATGAAAGACTCTGTAAGGTTTATAATAGCACCAGCAAATAACCCGTGCACACGTGCACGTGGACTGGAAAAAAATTAGTCGGGATGGGGGGAAGAATAAAAAGTGTGGGTGTGTGTGGAGGTCCAGGGGCAAAAATACAAAACACGGGGTTGTATGTGCAAATCCCCCCCCCCCCCCCGTGCACACGTGCACGTGGACTGGAAAAAATGGGCGGGACGAGGGGAAGAATAAAAAGTGTGGGTGTGTATGTTGGGAGGGTCCAAGGTCAAAAATGCAAAACCCGGTGTTGTATATGAAAAATTCCACACCTCTTCTCTTATCTCTCAAAATCTCAGCACTTATCCAATTTCTCTTGTCCAATTTCTCTTGTCCAATTTCTCTTGATAACATCCCTATTTTATAGAATAGATTAGTGGATCATTTCAAAATCGTTAATGATATATTAAGTTTCATTAAGTAATCACCTCGTTCGGTTTTGAGATGATGTTTGATGATATAATATATCTTAAGTTCTGTGGGAGTATGTAATTTCTATAATATCTATGTGGTAATGTATATTAAATTCTGTGGGAGACAAGTTTAGTCTCAACAAGTGCCCAAGAATAATCTTCAGAAGATTCCTCATATCTCATTAATATGGAGTCTAAAGTATGCTTAAGCTTATATGCACTTGGTTATTGCATATATTATAGGTATGTTGGGCAGATTCTTAAGTTCAGGAGTAAACCATTTGATAGCAGTCAAATGGGTCTTACGGTGTTTATAAAGAACAAAATGGTTACATGTTCAAGGATCAGTAGTCAAAAAATTTTGAGATCATTTTGGTATACTAACTCTGATCATTTATTGGATGCAAAGAATGTATGAAATCTATGTTAGGCGACATCTACTAAAAGAGATCTAAATAGTCCCTTGTATATAGTCTTTTCTGACATGGCTTTAGATTTCATATCATATTGTGTAACATCCAAATCGCGAAATATATCTGCAAATTTTGTCGCTATAAATTAAGGATGGTATTAAAAGACCACACAATTTATTTTGCGACAATAAGTCTGCAGTTTTATATTCCAACAATAACAGGAACTCGACAAAGTTTAGTAATTCAGAGATCAAATTCCTAGATTATTGATTAATAATTCGGAGTGTATATTTGTCTAATAAGCACATCAGAACAAACCATATAATTACGGATCCGTTGTACCAAGGGAATGTCATCCAAAAGGTTTTGTGAGCATGCTACTCATATGGATGTCATTTCATTAAGAATATTCAGTTTTGTCGGAGTTTGTTCTTTTGGGTGCTCATATGATATGCAAAATTAAGTCTTCAGCTTAAACTTAAGGTTATTTTCTGATCAGAAATAAAGTTTTGGTTCAGTTCGGCTTTACTCCGATTTTGGTATGTTTATGATCTCACTAAGGTTAAAGAGGATCAGTTGGAAATAGACATGTTAGATCACGTTACATGCATTTTCCATGCTACACATCCACATCAATCCATGTCGTTCTTTTAAATTAGCACAATGACCACTGATGGGTCGAGCTGCGATCAATGTAGCGCGGATCTCTTTGATCTTATGCTAATTTAATTGATGGACCGGATTGGTTTAGACTCATTACAAAAATGGCAGTAAGTTAAGATCTTATTCGGCTTGGTACGCATAATGAAATATAATTATAAAGTTTAGCATATAGCCCAAGTGGGAGATTATTGGAACTTATCCAACATAGTTGGATCTTAATCCAACATTGGGCTTAGATGCGAAAATAATTATATGTATGCTACACTGTCATTAATAAAGCCCAACGTAAGTAATCTTATTATTTCGGTTAAGTGGGCTTAAATAAGTCATTAAGCAGGGTGTGTGCCTTTATGTGTAGAGACAGGTGGGCTTCAATTCATTGATGGGCTGAATTGGAAACCCTAGGGCTAAGGAGACTAGCCCATATATATTGAGTGGTCGTGATCCCTGGAACACAAGAACAAGGTAGACGTCTTTTCTACACCCCGTCACTAGAGGAGAAACCGGGAGAAAGCCAAAGGATTTCTACAACGGTTGATTCGTGCTATTCTCGAAGATCCTCCGCTGCATCGTCAGGATCTCTATCATACTATGGCTATAGATTCAGGTACGCTTCCGCTAATCAGAGGAGGTAATATTTTAAGATTCCACATGTCTTCTATATCTAGATCTGTATGTTAGGTTGTATACAAATCTTGATCTTTAGTTTCTACAGAGATCGCTCCCAATCTAAAACAGTCGACGCTGTAGTGAGATTAGCTGCCACCAAAACGTTATGTGCATGCGCATATCAAAAAACAACATTCCTGATCATCTAAACATGATGAATTATATAACCAAACCATAATAGTATTCTCGTAATCGCTCGAAAAAGACACTAGCCAGCTTTTACCTTTCATATTCATAGCCAAACTCCTTTTCGTCAATATCATCTCTGAAGGGCCAAAGCTTGCTTCGGCCTGAAAAGGCACGAACATTCCTCTCATGGGATGCAGCCCCAAATGTGCTTCCTCTCATGCCTTCGCCTGCTATACACCCCAAATGCTTTCCAGCCTTGGGTTGAAGCCCATTCTAGTAGGTCAAGCCTCGTTTACAGTTTCCAAATATGTTTTCAATTAGATGTGCTTGTTTCAATATCTACGCATAACAAATGCTCATTGCTTCTCCGCTCACTGCACATGGGTGTCAAAGTGAAGGTACTCAATATTTCATGTTGGTACATGATGGCTAATGGCCGAGTTATTTTACTCATAAGTGAGTGATAACTTAGCAAATACACTTATTAATGGAATATCTAAGTTTGGACTTAGGAAATGACACAAATATGTGTATAAAGCAGTTTTGTGTCGTTGCTATAACTAAAAAAAGTAGTTATGATCTGAATTTGAATTCCCATAAGTGGAAAGTCTATAAATAGCATCCCCTCTTGTAAGAATAATGTAGTTTTTTGTGGAGAATAACTATTACCAAAAGGCCTTCATCTTCCACAAGAGAGTGCATTAAAAGAGAGAGATTTGGGTTGTGAGAACTAGTAGATTTTACCTCGTGTGATCATATGCAATGACCGGTGTAGAGAAGTATTGACGATCAAATCTTCCACTGCGTATCCAAGGAAATTAATAAGTCGTCTTTAGCGATGCCAACACTCTTCATTGGTATCGAAGCATTTAGGCTTCTTCTCCCATTGTAATCAATCTCTCGTATTACAAGAGAGATTGAGTGTTGTTCTAATTCATTCATTCATGTAATTTATATATAATATTTATGATGTATAGCATGGATTACCATCCATGTCTCTGTGGTTGCTTGTAACCCAACACTCGACATGTGAAAGTTCATGATCTGGATGCTTGTAACCGTGGAAATCATCAAGAACCAAGACTGTTTTTCAGTCAGTGGCTCAGATTTTTGTTTTTCAGAATCCTACGATTTTCTGTTTGAAAATACAGTCGATTAATATATGAAAACAGCCAACTGTCTTTCATATAGTAACTTTGGTTCCAAAAACAGAACATCTTAGAGAGGTTCTTTAATATTTTTTATATTGCTTTAATCTTTGATAATGATGATCATGATACTTATGGAGGAAAGAGATGTTTTTCTCCATATGTATATCCCATTTTTTTTTCCGAAAAGCTCTTTCAAAATTACCTTATCTATCATGATGAAATTATCATGCATGATAGGTAGTGATGTACAGTTTTGCATTCAAAGTTCCTATTGTCGCTCTACCCACAATCAACTAACCTGTGGATGCATGACGATGTCCCGTGGTCTTTGCAATTGCCATACTTATTTCAAAATCCTTTTTTGATGTTTTATGCCTACTTTATACTTGTTATTTGGATTAGAAGCATATTAATTTGATCTTAGATGGTGATTGGGAATGTAGTGAACTTTCCAATTCTAAGACATATTGATGTGTCTAATTAATCCATTTGATGAGTATTAAAGTATTCATCTTTGTATGATGGACATTAATAGCGTTCATGTTTCATTCTTTGTAGAAATTTAGAATCAAAATGTTCCATGCTGCTAAGAACATTGTCGCGAACTTAACAAAGAGGAAAAGTTAAACGATGACAATTACAAGATATGGGGTATGAAACTCTAATATGTGCTCGAGGAACAAGAGGTTGTTGATGGCTTAAAATTTATCATGTAAGAGCCTGAAATAAGTACTACGGCCCAACATAAGAGGGACCATGAGGCCTATGACTTTTGGAAGAGAAAGACTCAATCACTCTTATAACGTTGCTAAGCAGTATTGATGATGACATCATGTGTAAGTTCTATAAGTATGACTATTCGGCCACAAAATATTGACCACGGACGAATCCATGGCAGATGGGGACATTGATATTGCATATCGGTTACGGATTCATCCGTGGCCAAAGATTTCTAGCCACAAGCATGCGATCCAAATATAACTGTGGTTTTTAACTTTCGGCCACGGATATATCTGTGGACGATAGTTCAGCATCGGCCACGGATAGTGTATATCAGCCACAGATAATTCCGTTGCAGACAGTGATAAAAGTGGCCGTGGCAATATGTTCTCAGCCACGGATATGTCCATGGCCAATACATCTATCTGCCACAGATATGTCTAAGGCTAATAGTCCATGGCCGATGCAAAAACAACCATACATTAGGGGTCTCTGCCACAGCACCCCATTCACTTCGAAATTTTCGATTGGGCTTCCCTCTCTCTCACAAAATTCACGTGCTTTCTCCCACCGTTGCCATTCTTCATCGCCACTGCCACCGCCTTTGTCGATGGTACGCCACCGCCACCACTCGCCCGCATGCCCTCCCTCCCTCCATATCCCTCTGATCTCTCAAGCCCTAATAGGGCGAATGAGAGGGATGGAGAGGAGGCACGTCGACCCCCATCGCAGCTCCAGCTTCCCTTCTCATCCTTCCAATCTATAGGAGGAGAGATGGTGCGACGACAGGGGACGCCAACCACTCCGCCCCCTCCCTCTCATCCCCCTCAACCCATCAACCCCCACCCTCCATCTCCCTTCCCACCCACCCACCCACCCACCGCCACCCCCCTCAAACCCATCCTCCCCCTCTATCTCCCTACACCTGCTGACCCCCACCCTCCATCTCCCTCCCTCCCTCCCCCCTCCATCGCATCCTCCCCCTCCATCCGCCAACCCATCCCACCAACTCCCTCTCATCCTCCCCCTCCATCCATCTCCACCCGCAGACCCCCACCATCCATCTCTCATCCCTCCCTCCCCCCTCAATCGCATCCTCCCCATCAATCCCCCTCCACTCGTCAACCCCTCCCCCCACTCCCTCTCATCCTCCCCTTCCATCCCCCTCCACCTGCCGACCCCTCACGCTCCCTCCCCCTCCCTCCCTTCATCCCCCTAATCCTACTTGTCATAAAACCCCCTCCTCCTGCCCTAATCATCCCCTCTTCTGTCGACACCTCCACCTCACCGTCCCCCACCCTCCCCCTCCCCTCCCCCTCCACCGTCCCCCTCCCCCTCCCCTCGCCTTATTGCCCCTCCCCATCCCCATCCCCACTATTTTGTATAATTTATATGTGTTTCTCATGTTCACAAAAATCTCGCAGGATTTGGTGCTCCGAGGGGATAAGTTAGCTAGGATTTCTTCGTTTTCGCCTTGTCGAGACGAGATATTGACCCTTGTCATTTAAATTTTTTACTAGATCGAATTGTTTTTTAATCCTACGTACAGTAGTGTATATGAATTTTGTGCTTTGAGTTAAATTCAAAATGAAATTAGTTTGTTCTGAATTCACGTGGAGGAGGACGGCGCTGCCCCCACATCCTCACACTCCTAAAAACTATATATATACACACGTAGATTAATTCGAGCCGTAGATTTGCCCATCCAATAAATATTATATGTAGAATTATTGAATCACATGTGTGCACAGATTGGTTGATGGTATCGAAACCTTCATGTTCAGATCGGACAAACGGTTCATGTCTGCATGTGATTAAGAATTTACATATAAATATTCATTGGATCTGCCCAGTGTGGAAGGGTTAGATATGCAAATGCATCGTGTATCAATCTTGTATCATATTTTATATGTTTGTGTATTCTTTTATTTTGTGAGAATTTCGGCATCACTTATCCATTGTTCTTCGAGTACAAATGCAGAAAGAATTTGCAGATACATTTTCTTCCCGCTATAGTGTACTCGGAGAACAGTTGGTAATTGATGCTGAAATTTTCACAAAATGAAAGAACACACAAATGCATAAAATAGGATACAAGATTACGCGATGTATTGCATATCTAATGGGATAGAAGTGTTGGATCCTGTGGATGGCAGACAACACTAGAAGGGGGGTTGAATAGGGTTGTCAACAAATAATAGAATTCTTTGGATAAATTGAAACCATTCTAACTTGTTTCTTAAGTCTCAAATGAGAGTTACCTCAAATGTATCTAATCAACACAAATAACAATAGACTTGCAAAAATATGAGTACATCGGAAATAAGCAGGTGTAATGTAAGAGATAGAAAGAGTCAGACACAGCACAAACACATCAGCTTTTTACCATGGTTCGGCCCAACATTAGCATACGTCCAGAAACCAATCCACTAGCTCTCCACAAGAGCAACCTTGCCTCAACTCAACGAAGAGGACTTCGTACAATCACCTAGCTCCACTTGTTAGGAATTTCCAACACACCTAGTTACAACTAACTAGGAATTTTCAACATATGGTTACAACGAACTAGGAATTTCCAATACCTTTCTCTACACGTGGGAAGTACAATCACCAAGTCTTCTTTTTTTGGTAAGTACCAAATCTTCTTCAAATACTTTACAACATATATGAGATTGTGTACAAGATTTCCTAAAGCCAAAAGTTAATATATTTGTGTATATGTGGCTTAAGAAATCTGAAAAACTCGTGATCAAATAAAATGATATAAATGAGCACAATTTGATCAAAAGAGTTATCTTGAAAATTAATTTTCTAAAATATGCACTTGGACTTTAGAGATCAATGATCAAGTTTTTAATCTGAGAGAAAATATAAAGTTAAGTACACAAAAATTAAAAAGAGAACTTGAAGTTTGAATCTCAAGATGAAAAAGCTAAAAGCTTTGAAGATCAAATCAAGTTGTAAAATGCTAAAAATAATCAGAAATATAAACTGAGAATATAAGTATAAAGAATTTAAAACAGTAGCCTTTTAAAAAATCTGAAGAACTTTTGAGAACTTTTGATAGTTTGAGCACTTTTTGAGCAAAGAAGAGATTTCTAATAATATGAAATTGTTGTGTAAAAACCTCTAAAAACTCAGCTATTTATCGAGTAGAAAATAGCTTAAAATTAGCTCAAAAAAGTCTTATCCAACGGCTGGTTAACAGCTAGCAAAAATCAAGGCCAGTTGTCAAATCTGTCAAGGGTTGACACAGATAATCGGCTATTTTGGTGGATAGTCGGCTATCTTACCTAGATAGTCGGATATTTTCAAGAATAGTCTGCTATAATTTTGACATAGTGTTGTAGGCAAAGTTTGACTGACAGTAGTCGGATATCTCTTTTAGATAGTCATCTATTTCTTGATACTGGAGTTTTCTACTAGAAAATACTTGAAAAATAATTTATAAAAATCATATTAAAATATTATATGATAAAATATATTTAAAAGCTATTTATCTAGAATTTATGTGTGTATATGAAATATTCTTTGGCTTTTACATTCTAAGTACACAACTTACTTATACACACAATATTAGCTCTCGTTCTTCATTCTTCGACTTGATCCATCTTGTCTTGATCTTGGGTCTTCATATGCTTCATATGGTTGAGCCAGCATATGCTTCATTTCCTGGCTCGAATGTAGACTTCTGATCATGGCTTCTAAGTCCTTCATTTTAGTTCTTCGATGCATTTGATCTTCATGGCTATAAAATAATCATTAACACATCAACACACTTGAATTAAACACATTAGTACGCATATCACTTATGTACATCATCAAAATCCACTGGGGTGGATCTCAATATCCCAACAAGATGTCTTCCCTTTTACATCTGATAATTAAAAGAAAGTGCACACAAACTTACAGTACATTGTGTGATAGTAACTAAACATGCATATTTTATCTTTAATTACAGATGCGATGGTTCCTGACAAGTCATTTTTGGAACTATTAAATCCAACTATAGCTAGAAACCAACGATACATAGAGTGGATAAATGTGTTCTTAGTGTACTTTGATGACAACCCTCTACGCTTGTCAAGTTGTAAATCCACTGCCCTTGCAAGAGGTGCAAGAACAATGAGATCCTTCATAATTCTATTGTTCGTGTCAATTTGGTTTCTCAAGAGTTCGACCCCAACTATAAATTTTGGAATTACCATGTTGAAGGTGCCGTAACCGAGGAGATGCTTCGGGCAGAAGTGCATATTGTGCATGGATATCAACGTGCAGATGACATAGATATCATGCTGGAAGATATTGGTGCTCTGATCGAAAATCATTCAGATAATGATCTACACTCCATTGAATTTCATCGCTTGATGAAATTAATGGAGGATAATGAGTTGGATTTATACGAATGCTGCACTGAGTTCACGAGGCTATCTTTCATGATTAGACTTCTGCATATCCAAACACTTAACGGAATGGCAATTACACATGGTGAGATGTTGTTGGATTTGTTAAGAAGGGTAATTCTTGGTGATAAGGAAAGCATTCCAGCGACTCATTATGAAGCGAGCAAAATCATTAATATGTTAGGGCTTGATTACAAGAAAATTGATGCATGCCCTAATGATTGCATTCTATATTATAAAGAACACAAAGACTTAAACAAATGTCCAACATGTCATGTACTACAGTGGCAAGTTGAACAAAGAACAGGGTCAAACATGGATGGCCTTAGAGTCCAAAAGAGTAAGAAGACTCCGACGAAGGTTCTCTGTTATTTTCCAATTATTCCAAGGCTGTAGAGGTTGTTCATGTCTGTTGAATTGGCAGAAAAATACAATGGCATGCAACCGAACACATAGAGGACGGAAAATTGAGGCATACTGCTAATGGGGAAGCATGGAAGCATATCGATCGTATTTATCCCGACTTCGCAAAAGAGTCAAGGAATCATAGGCTTGGTCTTGCAAGCGATGGGTTTAATCCTTTTGGAGTGATACGCTCTGGTTGGTGCACTTGGCCAGTGTTGTTGACCCCATATAACGTGCCACCTCATATGTGTATGAAGCAACTATACATGATATTGTCACTATTGATACTTGGGAAATACTCACTTGGTAATGATATCGATTTTTTCCTGCAGCCATTAATTGATGATTTGACGTTTTTATGGGAACAAGATGTGGGCACTTTCGACGCATTTACAAAGTAAAAATTTTACAGGTGTGCTATTGTTTTATGGACCATTAATGACTTCCCCGCATATGCTAATTTATTTGGTTGGTCGACAAAAGGTAGGACGACATGCCCGATTTGGACGACAAGCTTTTAGGGCACATTCCTGAAATATAGCGGTAAGTTTTGCTTTTGGTAGAGTAGAAGATGGTTGCCTGCAAGTCACAGTTATAGGAGACATTGACAGTTGTTCGACGGTAAAACCAAATGCAAAGAAGCACGAGAAAAGCTAACCGACGAGGACATATTTGAAGCACCGCATCCTTTATGGAGGAAGTTTGGGAAGAACAGATATATCAAATAGAACACTCTTGGTATTAGAAGGAGGATTGCAAAGGGAAAAGGAATGGTCAAGATCAAGGTCAATGTCAAATCCAAAACAAGAATGGCTTGAATGTCTCGCAGAGATTCTAACACAACAGATGGTTGAACACTCTCTAATAGATGGACAATGTTCAGTATTTTCTACTAATTGTCATATTGGAGGACTTTGAAAATATGTCACAACCTGGACGTCATGCACATCGAAATGAACATTTGTGAAAATCTGTTGTATACCTTGATGCGAGAAACAAACAAGTCGAAAAAATAAAGGCAAGGTTTGAATTAAAAGAATTGAAGTTACGGCCTGAATTACAGGCCATAAAAAAGGAAAATTACAAGTATGATCTGCTAGCTTCTTGGGTTACACTTTCAAGAGATGAAATTCATAATCTTTGTGTGTTTCTCAAGTCCATGAAGACACCAGATGGAATGCTTCAAATATATCCAGATGTGTGCACGTAGATCAGATGAAGATTTTTGGATTGAAGACTCATCATTATCATATCTTTCTACATCAGCTACTTCCAGTTGCATTATGTCATGTCGATAAGAAACTTGCAAATGTTTTGATACAATTCTATGGGTTCTTTAGATAGGTTTGCTCGAAGGTGATAGACACTGATGAGTTTGAAGAATTAGATGCACGTGTTATCCTTTTATTGTGTAGTATGGAAAACATTTTCTCGCCCTCATTCTTTACCATCATGGTTCATCTTATTGTGCACCTGTCATGGGTGGCCCGCATTGCAGGACCGGTACAATATCGATGGATGTACACCGTTGAAAGGTGCATGCTTATTACATATAATATTCTTTTTTGCTCGAACCAAAATTAAACATAATTTAATTCTTTTTATGATTTTTAACTCGCATGTACCTGGGGTTCCTGAAGCAACTTGTGCACAATCATGCACGTCCAGAAGGGCCAGTATCCAAAAATTATTCATCAAACGAGACCTTGATGTTTATCTCTTGTTATTTGCGGAGTGTAGACACAAGAGTAAATCGTCAGTCAAGAGTTCATGTTGGCATTTTCTATAATGATTGTGGAGAGGACACAAGGTTTAGCAAAATTGAGCTTGATCAAGCGCATGCATATGTGCTAAATAATCTATCAATATTTGAGTCATATCGAAGGTAATAAAGCTGAGTTCATCACTTGTGTAAATGTTTTAAATTCTAAGTTATAATAGCTTTCTTTACTTGTGCCTCAGTTTTCACAAGTTAGAAGTCCAATTGAGATTGTGCACCAAAACTTTTAACAAAAAGATTGCGGATGTACAATCTAAAGAATTTCATATATGGTTGAAACTGAAGGTACATGCACCAATTATTCATGTTAGTCACATACCTATTGAAAATCAATATCAAGAAAGTGCATATATGAATGTGTTTCTTATCTATCTTAAAGGTTGTATAGCAACTTGATCACAATACATATCTATCCGATGATACTAAAAACTACGCTAGAGGGCCTGACGACACAATACATCGTTATGAAGGATATTCTATTAATGGTTACAGATTTAATACATTGAAGTCGAGATGGACCAATGCATGCAAAATAGTGGAATCTTCTCCTCCTTTTCGTAATTGTCATATGAAAGTGCCAAAGATCAACAACCAACTGTTGGGCAAATCTTCTATTATGGTTAGGTTGAAGACGTATTTGAGATTTTTTATAAATATTAGAAGGAAGTGAGCCATGTTATGTTTAAGGTTCGTTGGTGTAAGCATGGAAAGAAAAAGGGCAACGCGGGCTTCACGGTCGTTAATCTGAAGAAGGAAATGTACATGAATGAGAACTACATGTTTGCTTGTAGTTTGCTGCTCAAGCAAAACAATGTATTTATGTGAAAGATATAATGGTAGATGATGTTGGAAACTCACAACTCCTCATATGGTTTTGATGATACCAACATATTATCTTTGTACTAACTTTATCTATGCAGATGTTATAGCCAAATCAACTAAGATAATCATCAAGAATACAAGTTGCAAAAAGCATCCACTACAAGACGAAGCTTATCGATGATATTTTGTATCTTGTAAATGAGATATAATCTTTATTTTTTCTCTTGCATTTACTTAGAATGTAAAAACCTTGATGATAATCTATCTTAGACGTCTAGGGTCCGTCTTCAAAAAATCACGTCAAATCCCATTAGTCGACCAATCCTTAATGCTAGTCGATCAATTTTAATATTAAAAATATTTCTGTCCTAAAACTTCGCCAGACCCATTTTTAAGTCTATAGAATCATTTTTTCACAAATTTCTAAACTGTCATATTTCTAGTCGACTAACAAATTTGTTAGTCTACCAGTCTATTTTCAAAACAGTTATTTTAAATGATTTATCATTTAAATAATATATTTTATTTCTGGAAGTTAGAACTGCCATAAACGGCTACTTTTTATCAGTTTATATCAGTTTACAGAAGTTTCTTTTCGGTTTTGGAAGTTATTTTCTGAAAGGACACCTCAACAGCCAGAATCCTAGTCAGCAGTCCTAATTAGTCGACCAGGCACTCATATTAGTCGACTAATAGAAAAACTTTCCCAGAATTTTTTGAAAATTTAGGCAGTTGTCCAACATTTAAAAACTACCTTTTTGGACTATAAATAGACAACACACGAAAATTCACTTTCTTTCTCTTTTCTTAAGTTTACTTTCTGTCTCTAGAAAGTAAGTGATTTTCAGATTTTCTTAGATGAACCTCCGCAGAAATTTTTCCTACATAGAAAGTCCAATCTTCAAGTTTGTTCTATTACAAGTTCGTTCCAGAACCTTGGAGATTCAATCACATTCTTTGCGCAATAATTCCATCAATTATCAAGACTATAAGTGAAATTGTTTCATACCCTTTCTTTATTTTATTTGGTGAATCTCGTGTTGAAGAGATTGTATAAGTTTGCAACACAGAGAGTGTTGGCATCTTTGTATGTTGATTACTTGCAGGGAGCAAGTGTTTTAGTGGATTTAAATCTCTACGGGGTAGAGGACTGGACGTAGGATCACAAGGATCCGAACCAGGATAAAAATCTCCGTGTTTGCGTTTGGAATATTCTGGATTGTGTTCTTTTATTTCCGCACACTTATTGCAATTTTTATTAACTTTTAATTTTGCAATATCGTCGTGATTTACACTATTCACCCCCCTCTAGTGTATTTGGTGTTGCCAGGAGATCCAACATTTGGTATTAAAGCAACATGGTTAAGATGGCCTACACCTATCCGACGAACAATTCAACGTCTACATCACAATTTCCAGAAGGGCACTCTACTACAAGGCCTCCACTATTCAATGGTTCCAACTACTCCTATTGGAAGACAAGGATGACTACGAACTTTGAAAGAAGATGGAAACTCAATACGAGAAGCCTATAACTCCATATGCCCAATGGACCGCTACTGACAAATCCGTTGCAACCCACAACTCTAAAGAAATGAATGCATTATTCTGTGCCATGGACAAGAATGAATTCAATCGTGTCTCCCAGGCCAAATCAGCATATGACATCTGGCATATACTTCAGGTAACACATGAAGGAACTAATAAAGTTAAGGAAACTAAAATCTCTGTTTGTGTTCACAGGTTTGAGTTATTTAGAATGAAGGAGAATGAACCAATTGGAGAAATAATCACTCGGTTCACCGACATTATCAACTCCCTAATAGCTCTTGGTAAAACCTATACTCAAACGGAACAAGTAAGGAAGATTCTTTGTGTCTTAACGTTAGAATAGGAGAAGAAGACTATAGCCATAGAAGAAGCCAGTGACTTTTCAACTCTCACCGTTGAAAGCTTGGTTGGTAACCTGATGGCCTACGAAGTACAACTTCAAGATCGCAAAGAACAAGCAAATACAAAGAAGAAAACTCTTGCCTTCGCCGCTTCATCAGACACCGATAGTTCAGAAATGGACGATGAAGACATGACACTAATAACTAGAAACTTTAAGAAGTTTCTATGAAGAGGTAAGTTTAAAAGTTTTAAGCCCAAAACTACTGATGCTTCTTTGTGTTTTCAATGTAACAGACCAGAACATATGAAAAAGGTTTGTCCTCTTCTTAAGCCAAAAGAAAGGACATTCAATTACTTCAGAAAGGATAAGAAGTTCGAAAAGAAAAAGAATGCACTTGCAGCAACATGTGACTCTTCATCTTCAGATGAAGAAGAAGAAGTCAACGACCAATCTAATGAAGAGAATGCCCATATGAGTTTTATGGCACAAAGTGATAATGAGGTAAGTAGTTTAGATAATGGAGAACTACTTGATGCTTTTAATGAATTATATACGAGATTCAAGAAATTGAATTCTCAACATAAGGCATTAGTTCTCTCTCATCAAGAACTAACCTCTTCTTCATCTTCAGTAGATAGTCTAAAATTTGAGAAAAAAACATTATCTTCTCAAATGATAAACTACTTCATGAAAATGAGATTCTCACATCTGAGAATCATAATATGATTTCACGAATTTCTATTTTAGATAAGGATATTTCTTCTCTAAAGTTGAAATATGATGATATGTCTTCTAACATTAGTAAGTTTAATAAAGGAAAGAATAATCTAGATGATTTATTTAGATTACAATATCCGGCTAATCATAGACAAGGTTTGGACTCCCAAATCCAATATTTTTGGTAATGCAATTTTAGAAAAGAAAAAGCATGTATTTATTAATGCTAAGAAGATTGATTCTTCTAATAATATGAAAAATGATACTATTCATATTCCAAAGAAAACCAATTTTATTACATCTTCTAAGAAAACAATTATGCATAATATTTGGGTTCCCAAAGACACTTGCTTATATGATAAGGATTTATATATTTCTAACTTTATACAAAATTTTATTCTTTCTTCTAACTATTTAAAGAAACCAAATTCGACTTGGGTTTGGTTTCATAAGAACTAATCCTAAGGACCCATATAAAAAGGGTACCAATATTTATTGCCTATCTTTCAGGTACCCATAAAAGAAAGATGGATACTAGATAGTGGATGTTCTAAACACATGACCGGAAACATCAAACTTCTATCAACAGTACAATTCAAAGATGGTGGCACCGTTACTTTTGGTGATAACAACAAAGGTAAAGTGATTGGCATCGGAACAGTTGGTGATCCAACTAAGCCAATCATTGAAAACGTGCTCCTCGTTGACGGTTTGAAACATAACCACTTATCCATTTCTCAATTATGCAATAAAAATTTTAAAATAGTTTTCGAAAAGAATGCATGCATTATATATGATTTTAATATGTCTAATATATTATTTCAAGGTAATCGTAAGAATTATATATATTATGCATGAAAATATCTTCAAATGATTATTGTTTACTAGCATCCACAGATAACACATTATTATGGCATATACTTTTTGGACATACTAATTTTAAGCATTTAGCACGTATTTCAAAACAAAAGTTAGTTTCTAGAATGCTTAATATATCTTTTACTCATACATAATTTTGTGATGCATGTCAATAATGAAAAATGCATAAATCCTCTTTTAAATTGAAAGATGCTATTTCTACTAAAAGACCAATTGAACTTTTACATTTGGATTTATTTGGTCCTTCCAGAATAGCTTCTTTAAATGGCAATAAATATGCATTTGTAATTGTTGATGATTATTCAAGGTATACATGGGTGTTATTTTTAAAACATAAAATGATGCATTTGAGGAATTTACAATATTTTGTAAAAGAATTCAAAATTTGAAGTCTTCATCCATTATTACTATTCGGTGATCAGGGAGGAGAATTTGAAAATGAATTATTTAATAAACATGGAATTACACATAATTTCTCTTTTCCTTGAGCCGCACCACAAAATGGTGTAGTTGAAAGACAAAATAGAACATAACAAGAATGTGCTAGAATCATGTTATGCGATAGTAATCTACCAAAATATTTTTGAGCAGAAGCCATTGCTACTGCATGTTATGTTTTGAATAGAATTTTGGTAAGGCCACAAATGAATAAAACCTGTTTTGAAATATTTTATGATCGTATACCTCGTGTATCTTATTTTAAAGTATTTGGTTGTAAATGTTTTATTCTTAATACTAAAGATTCACTAGATAAGTTTGATTCTAAATCAGACGAAGGTGTTTTTGTAGCGTATTCTACACGTAGTAAAACATATAGGATTTATAATAAAAGAACCTTATGTATTGAGGAATCTCTTCATGTAAATTTTGATGAGAATTTTACACCTATCACACATCTAGATGAATAAGATTCTATACCTATCACTAGTTCTTTAGAAAACACTAAGTTAAATGACTATGATTCTACTAATTCCATTCCCGGGGTTATCCCTGAAAATACAAGTCTTCCTAAAGAATTTGTTGAAATTCCTAATCATCCACATGATTTAGTTATTGGAGATATTTCTGATAGAGTAAGAACTAGATCTCAAATAGAACAAATGACTAATTGTGCATTTATATCATCCATCGAACCAAAGAATGTTATTGAAGCATGTAAAGATTATTCATGGATTATAGCAATGCAGGAAGAACTTAATCAATTCAAAAGGAATGATGTATGTGAATTAGTACCTAGATCTTCAGCTCATCCTATTATTGGTACTAAGTGGGTATTTAAGAATAAATTGGATGAATCTGGACAAGTGATTAGAAATAAGGTTGATTAGTTGCACAAGGTTATAAGCAAGAAGAAGGCATAGATTATGATGAAACCTATGCTCATGTAGCAAGATTAGAATCTATTAGAATGCTTTTAGCATATGCATGTTACAAATATTTTAAGTTATATCAAATGGATGTTAAAAGTGCATTTCTAAATGGTATTATAAAGGAAGAAGTCTATATAGAACAACCACCAGGATTTCAACATGAAAGTTTGGATAATCATGTTTTCAAGTTAAAGAAAGCATTATATGGATCAAAACAAGCACCTCGTGCTTGGTATGAAAGATTAAAGAACTTTCTTTTAAAATTTGGATATTTTATTGGAAAAATAGATTCTACTTTATTTACCAAACATATAGATTCTGACGTTATCATTATACAAATATATGTTGATGACATAATTTTTGGTTCTAATAATGATTCTCTTTGTCAAGAATTTTCTAAGGAAATACAGAATGAATTTGAGATGAGTTACATGGGTGAATTGACCTACTTCCTTAGACTTCAAATCAAACAGATGAAGGAAGGTATATTTATACATCAGAGTAAGTATACAAAGGAACTCATCAAAAGGGTTGGATTAGAGAATTCTACAAAAAAAGCGTACTCCAATGGGTACTTCATCAAATCTTGACAAGGATCCAAATGGTAAGAGTGTTGATCAAACACTATATCGAGGTATGATTGGATCATTACTTTTTCTTACTGCAAGTAGACCATATATTATGTTTTTTGTTTGTATATGCGCTAGATATCAGTCTGATCCTAAATTATCACATTTGACTGCTGTCAAAAGGATAATTAGGTATATCAAACATACATTTGACTATGGTTTATATTATCCAAAATCAAATTCATTTGATTTGATTTCATATAGTGACGTAGATTTTGCTGGTTGCAAATCTGATCGTAAAAGTACAAGTGGAACTTGTCACTTTTTAGGTTATGCATTAGTATCATAGTTTAGTAAGAAACAAACCCTTGTTTCTTTATCTACTACTAAAGCGGAATACATTACCGCTGGTTTAGCATGTGCACATATTTTATGGATGAAACAAACAATACTAGATTATGGCATTAAATGTAACACATGTCCTATTATGTGTGACAACACTAGTGCTATAAATTTATCCAAAAATCCGGTACATCATGCACACACAAAACACATAGATATACGTCATCACTTCTTGGATGATCATGTCCAAAAATGTGACATTATTATTAAGTATATAGATACTAAAAATCAAATAGCCGATATCCTTACTAAGCCCCTTAAGGAAGAGACTTTTCTAAAACTTAGAAGAGAACTTGGCATTATTTTTGAATCGATATTTTAATCATATATTATAGTTATATATTACGTTAGTATCATTTTATGATTTTCCTGGATTTTTCTAAATTTATTCATATTTTAATTAGTCGACCAATATTTAATACTAGTCGACTAATCCTTCAGAATTATTTATTATATCAATATAAATATCTACTATTCATAAAATTATATATTATTATTATTATTATTATTATTTTTGGTCAAACCCGAATTTCCTCATTCAAAAATTTGAATGATGCATTTCCCTATCTTAAAGTAATTTCCAAGTACTAAGGACATGCCCTCTCCCTTACACCTTCTTACACTTTAAGTACAAAGGTACTTACACATGGTCAACCTTCTTACACAATTTCCTTTCCAAGGCAATAACCACTGTCCTCTCTTTTGACCGAAATTTAATTTATAATTTATTTGTATTATTTCGCTCACTTCCCAAACCGCTCAGAGTTTACCCCCGACTAGTCGACCGATATCCAATCCTAGTTGACTACTCGTTGTAGACAGCCGAAGAACAACAGTTTCTTAACGTTGTTTTGCGCGATTTCTTGCTAGATTTCCCTCTCAAAAACGTTGCAGAAGTTCCCAAAACATCTTAGGAGTTATTAGGATGTTTTTAATTCGGTTTCTTGATTCAAATTTCGAATTTCCCACTCAAATTATCTATTTAAACATCATGGGTCTTTCTTCTTCACCATAAGAAAACCCAAGGCACAACATAGCCGAAATCATCCATATTCCGAGAGAGATCGCAAAAATTCTCTGTTGGAGCACTTCATCTCTCTTTAATGTTTCCATATTCAAATCCCCGTTCATCTCGTCGATCCACTCCGGCCGAAGATGCACGCGCCAAATATGCCGCCATGGAAATTACTCCATCCTATCTGTAACGACTGCTTTTCATGTATCTGGATTTATTATAATATAATATATGTTTTGGTGGATTTCCTCCTCGTGTGTGGTTTTCGTCTCCGTGACTTTCATTTCGATCGTTTCGTCGTGTTTTCTCGTTTCTTCCTTAGGATCGTCGATTTCGGAGTACGTCATTCGTGACGGGCTTCATAACGGTCGTATCTTACTAATAGATCAAGCCTAGGAGTCTTAGGAATCGATCCCGGAGCTCCGTGCTCCGTATCAGAACTTTTGGTGCTTATTAGCCGGTATAAGAAGGGGCACCGACCGACTAGATGACGATCCAGTCGGTCGGCAATCCTTCTTGGACCGACTAGTTGGCTTTCTAAATTATTCAGAAGTTACTGTTTATCGTTAGTCGGTCTAAGAACATTGGTTGACCGACTAGGTTGCAAACTAGTCGGTCGGCAATGCTTCTTTAACCGACTAACTCTTCAACTTATTTTTGGTATCAATACTGTTCACTCTTATTCGGTCTAAGAACGTTCATCGACCGACTAGATGTTAAACTAGTCGGTCAGTATTTGTTCTTCGATCGACTAATTCTAAATCCTATTTTCGTTCAGAAGTTACTGTTTACACTTAGTCGGTCTGCGTTGGTCGACCGACCGACTAGTTGCCAAACTAGTCGGTCAGTGGTTGCTCTTTGACCGACTAATCTGTGTTAAAACCCTAATTTCTGGGCAGCCACCAGCCTAACCTATTTATACCCCACCCAAACGATTTCATCTTCCTCCACTCGACCTAAAACCCTAAAATCTCCCCCATTGAGCCCCCATCTTCCTCCAACCTTCATTCCTTCATTCCAAGCCCTAGTTCCATCATCTAAACCCTCCCTCAACTCATTCAACCTCTCATCTTCCCCAAAATCTCATCAAACCCCCAAAATCCCCCAAAAACCCTAGTTCTCCAAACTTCTCCATTCGTTTCCAGATCTGGTCCTAGGGTTCTCCGGAGTGTTTCTTCCGCCTCCTCTTGGTAAGAAATCGATCTCTTGATGTTTTCCTAACCTATTGTAATTTTAATGAAACCCTAATAAAATACTTGTTGTTTTGATGATTGTTCCCCATAACAGCGATTTCCCCGTAGATTAGCATCCGTGAGGCGAACCTTCGTGATCGTCATCCCCGGTGCTAGGCAAGTTAAACTTGCCACTTAGGGTTTGGGCCATGTTTTAGGCCATTTTGCTTGTTGTAGGCGTAAAAGAGGCTAGGCGACGAAATGATACTCGCCTAGGCGCAAATTGGGGAACTAGCTTGACAACGAAGCTAGTTCCGACATTTAGCATGTTGCACAATTACCATGTCACGTTTACTTTCCATTATCGGTACGCAAATTAATTGTCATGTCATTGCATCCTTTATGTATTTCAGTGATTGCGTAGCTTCGCTACAATGCTTGTGTTTCTGGCTCGTGTTCCAGAAGCGGGCCATGTGTTGGTTGATAGCCAATGCCCGAATTGCTTGTTTCCGGCTAGGTGCACCCCTACACCAATTGTTTATGAATCGTGATATAGAATACGAGCTCCTGTGCGGGGCAACCCCGGCTCATTTACTGAGCTTATGTGCGGGGACCCTGGCTCGATTACATGTGGGTATTGGGGGTAAGAGTTAAGCGGCCAATCAACTGGGAGTCTGCCCGATCAGCAACTGCAGTGGTAAGGTGTAAACTCTGGGTTTTGGGGTAGTGTTAAGCGGCCAATCGACGTGAATGTTATACCATTCAGCCGTAAGGCGTAAACATCTACAAACAACAGTGAAACGTGATTAGTGAATTGATTGAGATTGTTAGTAGCTTGGCTACTCTTGTCTTGTCCCGATAATTGTTCTCTTGTACTTATTGTCTCGCCATGCCTTGCTTGTGCACTCATGTTATAACTGCCATGTCATGCATACCATAACTGCTAGGTTGCTAGTTGCCTTACTTTCAGTTTCCTTGCCCAAGTCTTTTAGACTTGCTGACATGTGCCCCTTTACTCTTTTGGGTGACACATGTTAGATCCTGAGCCTGAGTACCTTGTTGAGGACGAGGTGTTTGCTGACGCCGAGCCCGAGCTCGTGTTTGACGGGGAGAACGTGGACACTGGGGACCAGTCCTAGTGTCTTCGTTGTGTTTTACTTTTGTTTAGACAGTTGCTTTGTTGTCGGTGCGTAGCACCTTTACTTTGTTATGTCGTTGTTGCTTTTGTGGCCTTGTTCTGGGCCTTAGACTCTTTCTTTTAGCCTGGTGGCTTTTCTGGATGTTGGACTTATTTTCATGTTGGACAATTCATGAGATATGAGATTTTATTTCAGTCTCTCTTGGTGTTATTATTGTTGTTCCGTTGTGGTTACAGGGACCTGCTTATGTTTTATTGACGCTTATCGGGTTTGGGGCTTCACAGCTCCACTCCCGTGCGGACCTTTTCACGTCTCGCCTCCATTTTAGGGAAGCGGGTCGTGACACTATCCTGAACAATCAATTAATTTTATTGATCCTTCAATTCAAAACTTCAATTACCACCATCTTCTTTATTATGTCTCTCTCTTCCACCTTTGGTGTGAAGATATTCCATATTATCATCTCCTTGTGAAACAATTTTACTCTAATATGGTTGTTTACCAAGAGGGCAGAAACATCTATTTTGACACAAAAGTTCAAGGTATAGATATGCATCTCACTTTTGGCACTCTTGTCGAATGTCTTGGCATTCCCTCGATCAAATGGTCACACTCTTGGCTTTCCCATAAATCATCAACCCACTCTTGACTCCCTTAGTCCAAATTTTCAACTTTCCGGTATGCTTGCCATGAACCTACATCCAATCTCTCGTCTTCTCCTAAAGATCATAACTTCCAATATTCTTCCCATAACATCTTTACATTACATTGATGATGTAACAACCCGTTTTCATCAACACATCTAATTCGTATTTAATCTATTTTCACATTTTTAAACTATTCTATAATGGTTAGTCAGGAGTTTTATATCAAAATGACTTCAAAAATTTCTTATAAAAATATTTGGTCGAGAGATAGCTGGTCCTCCCAGAAGGCCACTACCTCCAACCTCTGTTACCGGTGTAGGATCCTGCCAAAACAGAGTTAGGATCGATAATTGAAGTGGAGACTTACGCTTGCGTATGCGGAACGGTAGTCTCGGAACTTTGCCTTCGGATTCGCCACGACGGATCGAGTCTTCTCACGAACGGAGTAAGGCTACTAATCCACAATCTAAATCTCTATTTTAGATTAAGAACTTGGAAAGAGGAAGAGAAAGGATTTCTGCAGAGCTTCGCTAGGATGAAGTTGCATGCATGAATTTCATGCAAAAGGTGTAAGAAATGGCTTACCCTTGGGTCTTATTTATAGCCCCCAAGGTAGTTATTTTAGGGTAAGTTGTTCCTTTGGAACAACTTAATTAAGGTGTACCATGATACATGGCACATTATAAGCTTAAGTTGTACCATATGCATGGTACAACATAAGCTTAAGATATTCCCCCTTTATTAGCCATATGTCGCATGCACTTATGCATATATAATGCGACTTTCCCACTCATCCAGAGATCCTCTCCGCAAGGGAACAGATTCCCTTTGTACACGACTTCGTGTACGCGACGTTCGAGGTCCGTATTCCCTCGTACATCCCCCACAAGGGTGTACAAACGTCTTCCATATCCAACATCTCCCACTCACACTTGAGGGGATTGTAAGAGAACGTCTTTCCCTTAGTTCTTTCATCTATCATACCGAGAAATAGACCGTGCGACCGTCATGCGCGTAGAGTCTGTTGTTGTGCACTTGTTAGAGATACACAACGACCTCGAAGGTGCAAAGTTGAGTAGTTCAACGCATGCTTTACCCTAGATTATTTCTTCACATTTCTTATACTTTATATTCAACAATTGAATCCCATCTGGATTACAATTGGCTGGCCAGCTTTGAATCATTAAAGTCCAAATGCGAATATGAAATCAATCTTCCTCTTCTTGCGAACCTTCTGATCTTGACTTGATTCGCTTTTCTAACGTGCCCCGCCGAGCCGAATTATCATAGCCCATTAGTAACACGCTAAGATAGCGATCATCTCGTCAAATCTAAAGGAACCAATTGGAGTCCTTGAGGGTAAGAGTTAAGACCCGTATGGCCTTTGAGTCTCACATAATAGCAAACACTATTGCTACTAACTCAGTGGTCGAAATGCATACGTGGTATGAACACGTACTACAACATCACTCCTTTCCCAGGGAGAGTATGTCTTAATGATGTTGTACGGATGAAAGATCAGACACCACAGTGCCTATCTTTTTGAGTCCACTTACTACTCGTGAAATATTCACGGACTCTCATCCTGCACAAGACAGATAGGATTTAAAAAAATCCAATGAGATCTTTATATCCTTGTGATACAGATCTCAGATCTTTTGTAAGCATCCGTATGATGCAGATCTTTTATTCGACTATCTTGTTTAAGTCACGACTCTAAATCATTTGTCTAATGATTTTGACTTTAAACTAGTCTCATCTCTATCTTATCCATCTGATAAGATAAGGCGGTTGCTCATGTGAGAGAGCCAACCTTAATCTGTCCGACATACACACAATAAAATAGCTGAGACTCAAACACAAATGTTTAAAATTATTTGTAAGAAACTTGTATGCAATATATATAAAAGAACTTCTTTCTTTTATTAAACTTTGATCTTCTATAGACATGGGAAATATTACAAGATACAGCTCAGCACCTACGCATTCCCATAGATGATAAGTGTTTGTAGAACACATCTCTGTGGATCGCCTTGGTAAGGGGATCCGCTATCATCTCATGCGTGGATATGTATCCTATGTCTACTTCCTTCCGTTTGTCATAGTCTTTCGCAAACTTGAATCGAATGTCAATGTGTTTGGTCTTACAATGAAATTTAGGATCTTTGACATAGGCAATCGAAGCTTGACTATCACTGTATATAGGAACAGTGCTCGAGTCAGAGGCATTCGTCAGCCTGTCTAAGAATTTCCTAAGCCAAACAGCTTCTTGGACCGCCATGCTGAATGCTACGAATTCGGCTTCCATGGTTGATAAGGCGATGCAGGTTTGCTTCTTGCTGCTCCAGGATATTGCACCATTCCCGAGCAAGTAAACAAAGCCTGAGGTAGATCTTCGCTCGTCGAGATCACCCGCCCAATCAGCATCGGTATAGCCTTCGAGTCTCAAGGTGTTGCCTTGATAGCATAACGCATAGTCCGCAGTCCCTTTGAGGTATCTTAATATCATCTTCACCGCTTTCCAGTGTGCTTGTCCTGGGTTGGATTGGTAACGGCTTACCATACCAACAGCATAGCAAATGTCCGGTCTGGTACACATCATGGCGTACATCAGACTCCCGACAGCACTGGAGTATGGAACTTTTTCCATAGCTTTCTTTTCTTTTGGATCTTTGGGACACATCTCCAAACATAGACCCTCGCTTTTGCTTATTGGAGTATCAATTGGCTTGCAGTCCTGCATATTAAACCGTTCTAAAACTTTCTTTATATATGTCTCTTGAGAGAGAGAAAGAAGTTTCTTGGAACGATTCCTTGAGATCTTAACCCCAAGGATATATGCAGCTTCACCCATGTCTTTCATCTCAAAGACGGATGAAAGCCAAGCTTTGATATCCAAGATAAGACGCTTATCATTTCCGGCTATAAGTATGTCATCTACATAAAGAGACATAATTACATACTTGTTTTTAATCCTCTTAATATATACGCAGTTGTCTTCGTCGAGCATGGAGAAACCATACGACAAAACGACTTCTTGAAAGCGCATATACCACTGCCTTGAGGATTGTTTAAGACCATATATGGATTTACGAAGTTTACAAACCTTATGTTTGTTTTCTTCTTGAATGAACCCGTTTGGTTGTTCCATGTAGATCTCCTCATCTAGTTCTCCGTTAAGAAAAGCAGTCTTTACATCCATCTGATGTAACTCGAGGTCCAAACAAGCCACCATTGCCAGAATTAAGCGAATGGAGGTAAAACGCACGACAGGAGAGAAAGTCTCTTCGTAGTCTATTCCTTCCTGTTGCGTGAAACCTTTCGCAACAAGGCGAGCTTTATATTTCTCGATGGAGCCATCAGCCTTATGCTTGATTTTGAGAACCCACTTGTTCCCAATGGCTCTACGTCCCTTAGGTAAATTAACCAAGTCCCAGACTTGGTTTGTTTTCATGGATTGAAGTTCTTCTTCCATTGCCGCTATCCATTTATCTTTAGCAGGGCATGTGACGGCCTGTTTGAAATTTGCAGGTTCGTCATCATCTTGTAGTAATGTCATGAATGTTTGAGGAAATTCATCCTCAAATCTCAGAGGTGTTAGCCTCGTTCGATTACTACGTCTTGTTTGAGTTTGATCACTCCCACTTGGAATGACATCACTCCCACTTGGAATAACATCACTCCCACTCGGAATAGGATTGGTATCGTTCGTATCATCCATTGGTGAAGTTTGAAACGTATTTTCTTCTTCACCAAGAATTCTCCCACTCGAACGTTCCGATCCTTCTTGATCCCAAGTCTCAAACAAGGATAAGTCTTGACTTATCTCACCCTGTCTTGGAAACTCTTTTTCCAAGAAGACAACATCCCTCGATTCGAATTCTATTAGACCCCCATTGTCCTCTTGACCGACGAAAACATATCCTTTGGAGTTTTCAGCGTATCAGATGAAGATACACTTCCTCCCACGTGGCCCAAGTTTGCCATATTTGTGAGAGGATAAATGTGCGTAAGAGGCACAACCCCAAGGTTTTAGAATGTTTAAGTCTGGAGTTCTATTGTTCCACAACTCATAAGGAGTAGAACTTACCGACTTCGAGGGTACACGGTTTAAGATGAATGCTGCCGTCAATAATGCGTCACCCCAAAAGGTGATAGGCAAATTTGCCTGAGACATCATTGAACGGACCATTTCCATCAATGTCCTATTTCTTCTTTCCGCAACACCGTTTTGTTGTGGAGTATAAGGCATAGTTATTTGATGAACTATGCCTTTTTCATCACAGAGTTCCTTAAAACTCGTTGATTGATATTCCCCACCCCGATCGGTTCGCAAGACCTTTATCTTGTGATCTAGTTGATTTTCCACTAAACTCATATAGTTTTTGAAGCAAGTTAAAGCTTCATGTTTGTGGGAAATCAAATAAATGTGACCGAAACGGGTGAAGTCATCAATAAATGTGATGAAATAGGACTTCCCGCGTCTTGTCTTAACATTCATTGGACCGTAAATGTCCGAATGGATAAGCTGTAATGGAACTTCGGCCCTTGTGCCAGTTCCAAATGGCTTGCGACAAGTTTTCCCTACAAGACAATGTTCGCAAGTTGACATTTCAACTTTTGAAACATTAGATAGCAAGCCACTTTTGGCAAGTCTATCCATTCTAGTTGGTCCAATATGACCAAGTCTTGCATGCCAACAAATGATCTCAGACTCAGAGTTAGAAGCATTTGTCAAATGGAAACTTTCATTAATGGAAGAAGAATCATCATACATTGTATTTAAAACAATTAATCCATTACAAACATTACCAGAACCAATCAAAGAATTATTACAAACAAGGTCAACATATTTTTTATAGAACCTCCACTCATAATCTAAAGACATTAACATGACCACGGAAACGATATTCCTTCTAATATCTGGAGCAAAGAGGACGTCGTGCAATAATAAAGTCCGGCCGTTGTCGAGAACTAGCTTGCATGTTCCGACACCTTTGACTTCAACACGAGTGTTGTTGCCGACGTATATCCACTTTGTTCCTTGAGTTATCCTTCGATACTCTACGAAGAACCTTCTGTCCTTCGCTACGTGGTCTGTGGCCCCTGAATCAATCAACCAAAAATAGTTAGATTCAGCAAGAAACATGGAACTAGAAACACATATGTAACTAGCCCTACAAGTTACCTTATCACTTCCATCCGTACATGTACGGGCGAAGTGACCGTACTTGTTGCACTTAAAGCACTTGATCTTCTTCAAGTTTTTCTTCTTTGAGTGCACATTCTTTTGCCACTTTTTGTTCTTTGTCTTCTTTGAGGTTTCCGGTTCTTGCTTTCGTTCGTTCACAAACCTTAAGCGTTTATTCTTCCGCTTATTTCCTCCATGTGAGGAACTAGCGGCCACGTGCACTTCTGCACTTAGTTTTGCGGCTTGAATCCGCTCTTCCTCGAGTTCGAGGTGTTTCGATACATCGCTTAAAGTTTTAATGCACTCATTATGAGTGAGATGCATTTTCATGTTATCCCAGCTATCTGGGAGTGAACGAATGACTGCTTGGATCTGCTGTTCGTCAGACAGCGTAACACCCGCATCCTTTAATTCAGATATAAGATTCGCCATGTGGCGGAGATGCTTTTTCATAGAATGATCTCGCCGCATCTTGTACGAATCAAATTGAATGTTTAAGGAGCGGAGTTTGGTAACCGAAGTTCCACCAAACTTTATCTCTAGCTCAGACCATATGTCTTTGGCTAGGTCGAATTCCTGAAATAGACGCATTATGTCATTGTCCATTGCGGACAGTAACGTAATACGTGCTATTTTGTTCTTTCGAGTCCAAGTATCATAAGCTTCCCGGTCCCTCTTGTGTTGGGCCGTATTGCCCAACTCAGGTTCTTCCATTATGTTTTGGAGTGTTTCGAGCACATCTTGCTCCTCCAAAACATATTGGATTTTAATTGACCAAAGTTTATAATTGTCGCCGTTGAGCTTTTCACCTTTGTTAAGCTCTGCGACAATGTTCTTAGAAGCGGTAGACATATTCGATTAAAAAAACTGCAAAGAGAATGAAAAACACGATCAAAATTCTATGCATAAAGTTTCGATTCTTTAAACACTTGATAAGTTCCTTGGATGCGTTGAAATGTTACTCTAGAATCGAGAAGTTCACTACGTTCCCAACTACCATCTAGAAGTAACTTTCAAAGTATCCCTCTTACTTATCTCAAGTAAAAAGAAATCAGAAATAATACCCGTATGGTATTAGCAGCGGAAAAATATTTTGAAAAACATATCTTTCAAAATGGAATATGTGAGAATTTGCGCAAAGAATTTTAGCGCAACAATTGCCAAGCCACGAGACCTGTTCTACACACCCATAGGTTAGATAACCATGGCCGGATCGTGGTAGGACTTGGAATTCTAAATTGCGCTATCCCGATTAAGGACGGGACATAACCTATTTGAAAACATCTTTTCCAAAAAATTTGAAAGCACGTTGGCTAATCTCTGTAGAGTAGAGCACAACGTCACAAGTACATTGGCTAATCTCCATAGAGTAGAGCACAATGACATGGCTAATCTCGCATGAAGTAGAGCACTATGGCTAATCTTCAAGGAGTAGAGCCTAATGAAAAACTTCATTAAAACGTTAGTCCCGTATGAACTAGTCGGCACTGTGGTTAGCCCCGTATGGGCTAATCGACACATTCGAGTTTGACCAATGCCTTTTGTCACCCCGTATGGGTCAGTTGACAAATTTTCAGTCGACCCAGACCTTCTGCCAAATTGGTCGACCAAAAACACAAAATTGGTCGACCAATTTTCCGGACTGCAACTTCTTCCCGGCCAGGGCCTCTGCCCTGGCCGGGGCTTGGCCAAGGGCCGGCCAGGGCCTCTGCCCTGGCCGAGGCCGGCCAGGGGCCGGCCATGCCCTGGCCGAGGCCAGGGCATTGGCCCTGGCCTCTGCCAGGGCTGGCCAGGCCGGCCCTGGCCACTGCCAGGGTCGGCCAGGCCGGCCTGGCCTTGGCAGGCCTCTGCCGGCCTGGCCATGGCCGGCCATGGCTTGGCCATGGCCGGCCATGGCTTGGCCATGGCCGGTCATGGCCAAGGCCATTTTGGGCATTGGCCGGCCATGGCCCCTTTGGCCATGGCCGGCCACCCCCTTGAATGGGGTTGCCGCACACTCTCCTCCCCCTTGATGGGGTGGTCGCCGGTGGTTATTGGCCGTAGCCAACCCCCTCCGCTTGGGGAGGGGGGATGCATGGCATTCATAGCCCATTTGGCCATGGTGCACATGCACCAAATTTCCTCTTACCCGATGGAAATAACTTCCATCATCTTCCTCGATGAAGCACCCGTTCGTCGATGAAGCACCCGTTCGTCGAGAAATTAGTTATTTCCTAATGGCCGTGTGCCAAAAATGAATAACGTACTACGTGAACGGTCGGTTCTTCCCGTCATGGAGAGTTCCTACCATATCCGTAATGATAGGAGACCCTAACGTGAAAAGAACAACCGCTGCGTTCTCTCCGTCACGAAGCGTTCCTACCATATCCGTAATGGTAGGAGACCCATTCGTGAAAAAGACAACGACTCGTTCGTAGTTTCGACGGGGCGGTGGTTTGACCGGGGCGAACCCATATGGCTCTGATACCAATGTAGGATCCTACCAAAACAGAGTTAGGATCGATAATTGAAGTGGAGACTTACGCTTGCGTATGCGGAACGGTAGTCTCGGAACTTTGCCTTCGGATTCGCCACGACGGATCGAGTCTTCTCACGAACGGAGTAAGGCTACTAATCCACAATCTAAATCTCTATTTTAGATTAAGAACTTGGAAAGAGGAAGAGAAAGGATTTCTGCAGAGCTTCGCTAGGATGAAGTTGCATGCATGAATTTCATGCAAAAGGTGTAAGAAATGGCTTACCCTTGGGTCTTATTTATAGCCCCCAAGGTAGTTATTTTAGGGTAAGTTGTTCCTTTGGAACAACTTAATTAAGGTGTACCATGATACATGGCACATTATAAGCTTAAGTTGTACCATATGCATGGTACAACATAAGCTTAAGATATTCCCCCTTTATTAGCCATATGTCGCATGCACTTATGCATATATAATGCGACTTTCCCACTCATCCAGAGATCCTCTCCGCAAGGGAACAGATTTCCTTTGTACACGACTTCGTGTACGCGACGTTGGAGGTCCGTATTCCCTCGTACATCCCCCACAAGGGTGTACAAACGTCTTCCATATCCAACAACTGGATCCAACAGTCGACCTCCATCCAACCAGGTGTACAAGCCTACCCAGCAGACTCAATTCAAGAGACAGGCCCCACCACCACGCCCGGTGTGTCATCATTGTGGAAAGCCAAGACACTTTCAATCCGAATGTCGATCATATCTGAACCTTTGCATGATCTGTGTGTCGAAGGACCATGTCACAAGGGATTGCCCAAAGAGGCCACCACCTCCCAACCTTGCTCCAGTTAATACCCCTGCCAGGAATGCTCTACAACGACCACCACCACCTGCTCTGCAATGACAGCCACTCCCTCCTCAGCAGCGAGTGTTCCAGCAAGCACGACAACAGGCTTCACCTCCAAGACGCCAAGCTTATACTATGACTGTGGAAGATGCCGACGCTACGGACCAAGTGATCACAGGTACAAAATATCCCTTTCAGCATCTTATTCTATTATTTAGAAACAGTAATCTTAAACATGATCCTCGTAACCGTAGGTATCGTCTTAGTAGCTGGTAAACCTGCCCTTACTTTATTCGACTCGGGAGATACACATTGCTTCTTGGCGAGTCGATTCGTCAAAACACATGCTGTCCCTGTTGAAGCTCTGACTTCCCATTGGAAGGTCGACACTGCTGGCGGTTCCCTACCGACAACTATCGGATGCCTTCACTGTTCTGTAGTGATTTGTGGACGAGATCTTTTCGCCGACTTCATGGTGATAGAGATGCCAAGTTTTGATGCTGTTCTTGGAATGGATTGGTTGGGGACATTTCATTGCATCATTGACTGTCGTCAAAGGAGGGTAGAATTCGAAATACCTAACCATCCTAAGTTCGAGTTCCTCAACGGAAGCAGATCGGAAGGACCAGTGAAGTTTCGGGCCAGACTTTCAGAGGCAGTGACGACTGCAATGGAAGTCGAGCAAGAGAAACCGGAAGTAGTACGCGAATTCTTGGTCGTATTTCTAGACGAGCTCTCAGGTTTGCCTCTGAATCGACGCCTCGAATTTACCATTGATCTTATGCCAGATGCACAGCCGATATCCAAGGGTCCCTATCGTATGGCACCGCCTGAGCTTAAAGAGATTCGATTTCAGCTGGATGACCTCATACAAAAGGGATGGATACGACCCAATGTATTTGCATGGGGTGTCCTGGTGCTACTCGTGAAGAAGAAGGACGGATACCAGTGCATGTGCGTCGACTACCGTGAGCTAAACAAGATGTCGATGAAGAATAAGTATCCCCTGCCTCGCATCGACGACCTTTTCGATCAGCTTGGAGATCAAGCGTGTATTCAAAGTTGGACTAGAAGACCGGGTATCATCAAGTAAAGGTGAAGAAGGAGGATGTCCACAAGACCGCTTTTCGGACCAGATATGGACACTATGAATTCTTAGTGATGCCATTTGGCGTGACTAATGGACCTGCTGTATTCATGAGTCTCATGAATCAGGTTCTGTACAACCATCTGGACAAGTTCGTAGTTGTCTACATCGACGACATTCTCATCTACTTGAAGGACGCTCAGGAGCACAGAGAACATCTAAGGAGGGTCTTGGAGACGCTGAGACAACACCAACTGTATGCCAAATACAGCAAGTGTGAATTCTGGCTCGACAAGGTGGCTTTCCTGGGCCACATCGTGTCAGGAGAAGGAATATCTGTCGACCCCGAAAAGGTAGCTGCTATTCGAGACTGGCCGGTCCCTAAGACTGTGACGGAGATTCGAAGTTTCTTGGGACTGGTTGGTTACTACAGACGATTCATCCAAGACTTTTTGAAGATCACAGGGTCCATGACGCGATTGACGAGAAAGGACGTGGTGTTCGTCTGGTCAAAAGATTTTGAAGAAGCATTCCAGGAGCTGAAGAGGAGATTAACTTCGGCCCCAATTCTGGTCATTCCAGACAGGACAGGAGGTTTCGAAGTATTTTGTGATGCTTCTGACAAAGGACTTGGATACGTGCTGCATCAGTATGGCCGAGTCGTTGCTTATGCATCCAGACAATTGAAGAACCATGAGAAGACCTACCCCACTCATGACCTTGAGTTGGCGGCAGTTATCTTTGCCCTGAAGATTTGGAGACACTTCTTGTTGGGCGAACATGTGAAGATATTTTTCAGATCACAAGAGTCTCAATTACCTATTCACCAAGAAGGAGCTCAACATGTGACAACGACGATGTATCGAACTGATGGCGGACTATGATATTGACCTTCAGTACCATCCTGGGAAGGTCAATGTTGTACCAAATGCATTGAGTCGTCTCCCTGCAGTGATGACCCTCACATCAAAATGGAGGCTACGACATGAGATACGAGCCATGTAGATGGATGTTATATTACCTAGAGTAACATCTTTGTTACTCAACCTTCAGATACAGTCAGATTTGGTGGGCAAGATTAAGGCTGCTCAAGCAGAAGATGAGAAGCTGCGAAGGATCAGAGACATGGTGATAGCAGGTCAGAGGCCTGAATTCAAGATCCATGAAGATGGATCTTTGAGATCCAGCAACCGAATCTGTGTACCATCTGGAGACGTCAGAAAATATTTATTGGAGGAAGCTCACAGTTCTCCATATTCCATTCATCCAGGTGGTACCAAGATGTATCAGGACTTGCGACAACACAACTGATGGCACGGTATGAAGAGAAGCATCACACGGAGTGTGGCAAAGTGTATAGTGTGCCAACAGGTGAAGGCTGAACATCACCGGTCTGCCAGTTTGTTACAGCCTTTGCCCATTCCAGAGTGAAAGTGGCAACACATTGACGTGGATTTATATTTCATATATTCACGCACGTTTTCTTTTGTGTTTCTCCGTGTTTTTCCACCGTCTCTTATTCGTTTTCGTGTATTTTCCTGTTTTTCACTTTTCTTTGTTTATCCATGATTGCAGGGGATTGACCACGTAGGGGACGTTTAACGATGATATCCCAAGTCCCCGGAGCAACAGGAGAAGTCACGCGTGATCCAGGGGGTCAAACGTCGAAGAATTCATCTTTCAGCCCCTCACCCGGTCGGTTGGTCATCTCCAACCGATCGGGTGATGCACGCGTGCACCACCCGGTCTTTGTCGCAGCTCACAAAGAAGTCACCCGACCGGTTCGTAGACTGGTTCAGCGGGGGCTGTTCTCTGTTTTCTCGAAGCAAAACGCCAACCGATCGGGTGACTCTCACCCGATCGGTTCATCTGTAGCTGAAGAAGAAGAGCTGAAGACACGGACGTCGAACCGATCGATTCACCCGACTGCTCCAAGATCCAACCGGTCACTCAAGAACTCACCCGACCGGTTCATGTGATCGGGTGAAAGCTCGCCGTTTTCTATTATTAATTTGTAACGGATCAACCGATCGGTTGACTTGTCAACCGATCGGTTGATACGAAGGTCTATAAATAGAACCCCTAGGGTTCCAGAAACGAGAGCTGTTATTTTTTCTACTGTTTTATCTCCTTGTGACGGCTGTAATTGTTACTCTTTCGTAAGTTTTCAGATCTTTCTAAAATTTTAGTATTGTCTTTATTACTCTATTACTTCCGCATTGCAATTGTCCGATTATGATTCCAACGGTTAAATTTCATTTAGATCGCTTTTTCATGAATTTTTGTGAGTAGTTCCCAAATCTGGGATTTTGGTGGAAACCCCTTCGGGGGCTCTTCCCGATGCGTCCATAGGGTTAGGAAATCGATAGGGAGTAGGAATCTAACGGTTACGCGGGGTGTTTCATTGTCATCGGCGGGAAAAAGACCGCCTTTGACCATTGGGCCAAGGGGGAATAAACTTGGCGGTTGACTCCCTAGCCATAGCTCACACCCTTAGCGTAGACGCCGAATCCTAGCACGCGGGAGCGGCAGGATGAGACGTTGGGAGATATCGTTACGGGCTTAGTGCTCCCGGGATCGATCAGTGTTAATGGACACGGGAGTGCCCACTGATCGAATCCGGGAAGTCCGGTGTATCATCCTGGGCACCGACCGGAATATCGGGCCCATGGGACGCCGGTACCAGTTTTAGAGGCAACGTCTCACCATTAGACCCTAATCCCGATCGCTATCCATACCCGTAGGCCGTATCGGCGAGAGTCTCTCGTCGGGTTGGAAACCAAAGTCCCGGGTTTTCTTTCTTGTTGTTCATACCCGTTTATTTCCCTTCGTGACAACCATTCACCGATTCGGGCTAGCTCGCCCCTCGGGGTGATTTAGGTCCTACCTGACCCAAGCAAAACCTCGCCTCCCTGAGTTCGATATTCCCGCACTCTACACTAACCGTGAAACTTGCGGTAAACGACACCGCGCCGCCGCAATGCAAGCGGGGCGCCGGTCAAGTTTATGGCGCCGTTGCCGGGGAGGCAACGTGCTTGTTATTCTAGGATCTCTTGAACCCTCGTGTCTAGCTCACATCCCTACCTTGCGATAATTTTCGCATTCTCCTTTTTCTTTTTTCTTTTTCTTATTTATTTTTCTTATTTTATCTGTTTCTTTCCCACTTGTCGCTTCACGGGTGTTTGTTGTTTTTCATGCGCAGGAGTTCAAGGAGTCTTGACGACTTGATTCCCCTCGATCCAGAGATTAACGCCACCCTTAGGCGTTTGGCCGCCGAGAAGCGAAGAAGAGAAGATCCCGAATCCATGGAGGAGAACACCCCACCTCACAAGTCTCTGCTGGAGTACTCGATGCCATCCATCGAGTCGACTTCCGCCATTCGATCTCCAGCTATTGCGGCCCAAAGCTTTGAGCTGAAGCCGTCTCTAGTGACATGGATCCAGCAGGACCAGTTTGCACCCATGGAGAGCTCGATCGAGCACCTAGACTCCTTCTTGGAGAAGTGTGACACCTTCCGGATTAATGGTGTCACGACAGAGGCTATCCGTCTGAAGCTGTTCCCCTTCTCTTTACGAGACAAAGCCAAGCAATGGCTAAGGGGGAAGGACCCCAACACTTTCAACACCTGGGAGAAGCTCTCCAACGCTTTTCTGACGAAGTTCTTTCCTCCGGGGAAGACCATGAAGTTGAGGAGTGAGATCTCCTCCTTCTCCCAGGCCAGCACGAGTCCTTGCATGAAGCTTGGACGAGATATAAAGAGATGCAAAGAAGATGCCCTCACCATGAGCTTCCGAAGTGGCAGATTATTAATCTGTTCTACAATGGGTTGAGGGATGACCTGAAATCTTCTATGGACGCCGCGGCTGGGGGTTCCTTCATGTCTAGGAGCGAGGAGGATGCCGAGCATATTCTGGAAAATATGGCATCCAACAATGAGCGGTGGTGTGACGAGAGAGCCACACCCAGATCCGGGGGTATACACAGAGTCGAGGACGTCGACAAACTTTCAAGCAAGTTCGACTTGCTTTCGACCCAGATCTCCGCACTAATGGTAGGAGCCGGTGGGGCCGGTACACAGCAAATTTCTGCGGTGGAGTCCGAATTCTTTGGGGAATTCGACGGTGGTGACATCTCACCACCGCTGGATCAGGCGAGCGCACTATTTTACAACCCCACGGGAAATGCACCGTATCCGCCAAGGACAAATTCCAACCCGGCCTACTCTCCAAACAACCGGAACCACCCAAACTTCAGTTACCGGCCACCATTTCAGCCCTCGCCGCCTCAGCAGCCGCATCAACAAACATATAAGCCGGCTAGGTCACAGCAGAATCAGGTTCAGCAGCAACCATTTCAGCAACAACCTCAGCAACAATCTTACGCCCCCAGGACTCAGCAGTCGTTCCAGCAGCATCAGCAGTATGGCCAACAGAGGGCCGTCTCTCCGGTTGAGTCTCTCTTGACTCAATATATTACCAACCAGGAGAAGATCAACCAAAAGCTGGAAATGGGTCAGCGGACCCTCACGGACCAAGTAACCCAGCTGGGGTTACAAGTGGCGAACCTTGCAAGGTCACAAAACCAATTACCGCCACAACCGGAGGTGAACCCGAGGGGAGCAACCCAAACATCGGCACTCGTGCACGAGCACGCAAATGTGTCCGCTATCGTTCTGAGAAGCGGGACACAAATTCCTACTAGAGTGCCCCCTAGCAACCCGGAGGCACCATTGGTCGTTGAGAGACCGACCGAAAAATCAAATGACGCCGGTGCTTCGTCATCAAATCCTATGACTCCGGAGGGAGCCTCTGAAGAAGAGAAGAAGAAGGAGGAAGAGAGCCCGAAAGTGTATAAACCCGTTGTGCCATTTCCACAACGGTTGGCTCAGGCAAAAATTGATGAGAAATATGGCAAGTTCTTCGCCATGGTCAAGGACCTAAGCCTGCAAATCCCCTTCCTAGAAGCAATCGAAACAATCCCCTCCTATGCAAAATTCTTGAAAGATTTGGTGACGAGAGGGTCTAGAAAAGAGAAAGTAGTGTTGACGGCGGAGTGTAGCGCTCTTATCCAGAGGGCAAATCCGCCGAAACTTAAAGACCCGGGGAGCTTCTCAATTCCTTGCACGATCGGGGCAGTAAAGATTCATCGTGCACTCGTCGATCTCGGAGCGAGTGTAAGTTTGATGCCCTTGTCGATGTACAAAAGGATAGGAATGGGTGATTTGGAGCCCACCGGTATGACCCTACAACTAGCTGACCAGTCGGTCAAATATCCGGTGGGAATTGTGGATGACCTACCCGTCAATGTAAAAGGGGTGCATGTGCCAGTGGACTTTGTAGTCATGGACATGCCTGAAGACGCACACACCCCGATCATCCTGGGACGGCCTTTCATGGCCACTGCTGGCGTTTTGATTGATGTGAAGAACGGAAAACTTTCTCTAAACGTCAGCGGAGAAAAAGTTGAATTTGATCTGGGGTTATCCATGAAGTACCCCGATCCCCCAGACGACCCTCGGTGTAATTTGCTGGAGATGGAAGAAGAAAAAGCTGTTGAAGAGAGCTCCTGGGAGATTCTCTTAAGAAACCCCCCCGATGACTTGGGGGATTCAGAAGATGGAGACGGCCCCAAGTACAAAGAAGCTGCTGGGAAACCGAGTGCAGCAAGAACTACCCCTCCCGGGTTCCCCAAGGCTCCTCCTGTGAGGAGAACGGGGAAAGAGCCCATGGACCTCACCAAAGACGAGGTCCGGATCCTAAAGAAGATGGCGGGAAGCGCCAACACGAAAGAGAAGCCCCCGGATCCCAAGAACAAGGAGAGGGTAGTCAAGCAAATATTTCTCCAGCCGCTGACTACTCCAAGGGCCTTCAGCTCCAATGAAGAAGAGATGCCGAACTTCGGGCATCACCCGTATCAACCACCGTGAACATCTCTTGCGGGCGTCGAGCCAACGACGTTAAACAAGTGCGCTTCATGGGAGGCAACCCATGCTCTAAACTTTTGCTCACTTTTTAGTGTTATTTTTGACTTTATTTTATCTATTTTTATAAATAAAATCAGCCGCGAGAACATCCGTTCAGGGACTTAGACAATCTGTTGGCTTTTGCAGGAAACAAGCCCCAACCGATCGGTTGACAACTCACCCGATCGGTTGGGATGTATCAGATACATGCCGAGATCTGCCCCCATATGACCCGATCGGTTGAGTAATGAAGAGACCGGGTGGCAGACCGGGTGAGCTGGGGAGAACTCTCGGAAATTTTTGGGGAATATCAACCGATCGGTTGAGTTCGAGCACGATCGGTTGACGTGACCGGGTGAGCAGCCCTAAGTTCTCGGGAAAATGAGTTGAGCGGCCAACCGATCGGTTGACAAGTCACCCGACCGGTTCGCCTGTAGCATTTCTTCGGCAAGAATTTCGACCTAACCGTCAACCGATCGGGTGACAAGTCACCCGATCGGTTCGACTTAAAACCCTATATAAACCCCCCGACATCCGCTCGTTTTCACCCTCGCCCGATCGAAAAATCAGCCGTCGTTTCGCCTTCCCCTCTTCCCCAACAACCGATCCTCACTCCCCCACGTCATCTACTCCTCCATTACTCCCTCTCTCCACCTCCTCCATCAATCCCTCCATCATCTACACCCTCTCTCTCCTCCCATTCCGAATTTTTGACCTAGTTTTCCCCCAAACCACACCCATCCGAAAATTCTTGCCGAAGGAGAACGCCGCGGCTCCACGCTACTCTCGCTGAACAGTGTGGGGGCACCTACGAGCAAGCTCCGCCATTCCGCTTGGGTACACTCGCTCCTAAGCTTATATTTATATATTTGCCCTATAAATTGTGCTTGCTCGTTTGCTTGTGTTAGTGTGCATCCACTGTTTTTGCACTCATTCATACACGCACACTCACACATGGCTAAGGATAAGGACAAGGGGAAGGGAATTATGCGGGAAGAGGAGCCGTCTCGAAAGAGACGAAAACAAACACGCCCCCCTTCCCGTACACGAGCACTTACACTTGGCCCTCCTCCGCCTGTTATCCCCCCTGTGGACCCAATGTTGGGCCCGCATGTGTATATTTTTCGGAACCAGGAGCACAAAGATTTTTACCGTAGGCTTGATGCTCGAGGGCATCTATCTACTAAGTTCCCGCACGCACGTACACTTGTCGATCTCGGTGTCTTCACCGAGGTCGAATCTCTTTTCGCTAACTTAGGATGGTTGGCCTTTCTTAATGCACATGCCGTATCCTACCCGGCACTCACACTCGAATTTCTCTCTACACTTGTTTGGGAGTCCGGGTCGATCATTAAATTCAGGGTGTGTAACCGTAGTGTCACCACAAATCTGAACACGATTAACGATATATTGGTTTCCCCAATCTCGGGGATGATTCCATCCGACACTACGGGTACACGCCCGAGTTTGATGTCGATCAATTCTGGTTCCGCCTCACATTGATCCGTGACTATCCCCGAGGAAGGGCCAAGGCCTCCTCCATCATTCATCCCGTGTTTCGTTTAGCCCACAGGATCATTTCATCTGCATTCTTTCCTAGGGACGAGTCCGGCACTGTGACTATCCCTGACCTTTTTATCGTTTGGGCCATGACTTTCCCTTATGTCCGGGATGATGATGGAGTTAGCTTCAGGGCCCCTACCGTCCCCATCTATGGTAGCGATTGGCTTGTTTACAAGCTACTCGAGATCAGCCGGGCCGGTAAGGGGAAGTTTTGTTGTGGGGGCATCATCACGATCATCTGCTCTCTCGCCCAATTCAATATTACCATCCCCGATAATCTTCCAGCTACCGCAGGACCCTCACATCTTGATATTGATGTCCTGCGGCACATCCACATGATTAAACCCCGCTCGGATGGCCGCTTCACATTTCATTATGGCCACCCCCAGCCCCTTACACCATTCTGCCCAACCCCGCTCGCATGACCCTTGCTCTCGTGGGAGATTGGACTTTCCCTCCTGATCCCGACTTCTTAGCTGGGTTGAATCTTCCTTTCTTTCCCACAGACGCCCGCAGGCCACCGTCCCCTGCCACCCACTTAGGCGAGCAGGATATCCCTGCATCTGGGGGAGATTTAGGGGCTGGCCCGAGTCGTCCTGTTTCTGCTCCGGGACCGATCACGTCTGAGCACCTCTTTGCGGCCATTTCTGGCCTTGTCTCCTGTGCCGGCATGACCACTGCCGCCGGCACCTCTTCGACCTTACCTGGAGGTACCACCTCTGCCTCGCGTCAGTCTACATCTTTTGGTCACCGTCAGGTATCTGCCCGTCTGGGACTTGAGAGGGAGGTCGCTGCCCTTCGTGAGCTCGCCATGTCCTCTGCTTCCTCGGACCCATTGCCATCCTCCTTTCTTACTCACCCACGTTTCCTCGCACTTGAGAGGAACATGGCCGCCATTCTCCGCCTTCTTACTCATATCCACGGACCACCTCCACCTTCACCACCTCCACCTTCACCACCCCGGCGATCTTCTCCTCCACCCACCCACACTTCCCCACATCCATCACCCCCCTCACCACATTCTTCTCCTCCCTCTTCACATCCCATCCCGGCATCCACTTCACCCCTCCCGACCACTTCCACCGCACCCACGCTACCTCCCTCCTCCTCCGTCACTCCATACGTGCGCCGAAGGAAATTGCCGGTGCGCTCCAGATCCTTCCCACCACCTCCCACTACCGTCACCCCCGCATCTACTTCCTCCATTTCTATTCCTCTCACCACCGCCTTGATCGCCTTCCTACCACCACCAACCACCACCACCGACACTCCTCCCATTGTTCACACCACCACTGCCCCTATTCCTTCGCCTCATTCCCCACTTCTCAGCACACCCCCAGCCTCCCCCGACCACCCATACACACCCTCTTCCGAGGAGGACGAGGACTCACCTTTTCCTGCTCTCTGATTTCACCTCTTTTGTTTTTGACTCCCCCTTGCATATCTCTGCATTTCCTTGATCATATCATTTCGCTAGCACTTTCTGGTCTAGCTTGGGGGACGTCTATTTTGGTGTGCTGTCGTGTTTTGTTTGTTTTTATCATTTTTGTGTGTGTGCTTGTTTTTCATTTTTTGAGTGTCGTGTCGTGTGGTTTTATTTTTATTTTCGTGTTGTTTGATTTTGATTTTGATCTTTCTTTCTTTTTCAGTTTCATCTATGTGTTTTCCTCGTTTTCATTTCTTTTTGTGTCAGTGCGTATTACCCCCCATTTTCATTGTCCTCCGGTACTCACTCATATTGCATTGAGGGCAATGCAAACTTTAGCTTGGGGGAGTCGCACTGTGTGCGTCGTTTGAGTCCTTCTTTTTCGTTTTTTGTGTCGTTTTCATCGTGTTTTTATTTTTTCTTTTCTTCTTTTTTAGCTCTTTCTCCTAGAGATGAATCCTATGATGAATCGCCACAAAGTCACACACACCTAGCATTGCATCGATAATCACACTCACTAACCCAAGGATTTCGAGTCCTCTTGCATTTCACGCATCGTGGGTCCACTTAGCTTTTTGTGAGTCGTGTGTCGTGACTAGCATTTGGTGTGCTTCTGCTTTGTGATTTTACTTTATATACCTGTCCAGGAATGACCCCTAGATTATCATGCTCCGATTTGAATATGCGGTATTTGTTTCCACTATATGCATGCTATATTTATATCGTATACTTCAATTCGCATGCGTCGAAATTCCACAACTAAGGACCAGGATAACCCATTTAGCCTATGCTCTATTTAGCGAGAATAGTTTCCTTTGCCCGAGTGTTTAGATTTCGACTTCTTTTTTGTTTTACTTGGTGCAAATCCCCTCGTCGTGTACCGTTCTCCCACTTGGGAGAGTACACATGTGTATAGCCAAAAACCCAAAAATTCAAAAAAAAGGAGAAAAGAAAAGAAAAACCCAAAAAGAAAAGAAAAGAAAAATTGTGTATAGCCCAAAATCCAAAAAAATACAAATGCCCAAAACCCAAAAAAAATTTCCGTGTGAATATTTTTTCCTACTCGCCAAGAATAAAGGGAAGGCGAGAATTTGCACCGAGTGTTCTTCTCCACATCATCTCAACCCCCCGTCGTTATCGAAAACACTTGGCTTAGGAACTTTTTAGCTAGTATCTAGGCTATAGTGGCGTGATTTCCTTAACCCTAGTTGTGGAGTCCCTGATGCATGATACGCTTCTATTCTCACTCTTCTCATGCATGCTTGAACTTATATTCGCCGCTTAATTCAATTCGGATCGATATTTTGGGTCATATCTTGGATTTGTATATATCGAGCCTCATAGCAAATTGTAGAAAGCATCACCATTTGCTAGCACACGACCACGCTCACTCGCGCTTCACCGTGTGGACCCACGACACTTATTTGGACTCGCTTTCCTAGGTTTAGTGGTGTGATTCGGCGTTTGCTTGCTTGGTGTGTCGTTTCTGATTTTGGTGGCTCTGATGGACGATCTAGGGTTTAGAGTTTTCTTTTTCTTTCTTCCTCTCTATTTTTCCTTCCGAGCTCCTACTCTCACTCGTCTTCCTCGAGGACGAGGAAGAGTTTAGCTTGGGGGATTTTGACGTGCGTTTATATTTCATATATTCACGCACGTTTTCTTTTGTGTTTCTCCGTGTTTTTCCGCCGTCTCTTATTCGTTTTCGTGTATTTTCCCGTTTTCTTTCACTTTTCTTTGTTTATCCATGATTGCAGGGGATTGACCACGTAGTGGACGTTTAACGATGATATCCCAAGTCCCCGGAGCAACGGGAGAAGTCATGCGTGATCCAGGGGGTCAAACGTCAAAGAATTCATCTTTCAGCCCCTCACCCGGTCGGTTGGTCATCTCCAACCGATCGGGTGATGCACGCGTGCACCACCCGGTCTCTGCCGCAGCTCACAAAGAAGTCACCCGACCGGTTCGCAGACCGGTTCAGCGGGGGCTGTTCTCTGTTTTCTCGAAGCAAAACGCCAACCGATCGGGTGACTCTCACCCGATCGGTTCATCTGTAGCTGAAGAAGAAGAGCTGAAGACACGGACGTCGAACCGATCGATTCACCCGACTGCTCCAAGATCCAACCGGTCACTCAAGAACTCACCCGACCGGTTCATGTGATCGGGTGAAAGCTAGCCGTTTTCTGTTATTAATTTGTAACGGATCAACCCGTTTTCTGTTATTAATTTGTAACGGATCAACCGATCGGTTGACTTGTCAACCGATCGGTTGATACGAAGGTCTATAAATAGAACCCCTAGGGTTCCAGAAACGAGAGCTGTTATTTTTTCTACTGTTTTATCTCCTTGTGACGGCTGTAATTGTTACTCTTTCGTAAGTTTTCAGATCTTTCTAAAATTTTAGTATTGTCTTTATTACTCTATTACTTCCGCATTGCAATTGTCCGATTATGATTCCAACGGTTAAATTTCATTTAGATCGCTTTTTCATGAATTTTTGTGAGTAGTTCCCAAATCTGGGATTTTGGTGGAAACCCCTTCGGGGGCTCTTCCCGATGCGTCCATAAGGTTAGGAAATCGATAGGGAGTAGGAATCTAACGGTTACGCGGGGTGTTTCATTGTCATCGGCGGGAAAAAGACCGCCTTTGACCGTTGGGCCAAGGGGGAATAAACTTGGCGGTTGACTCCCTAGCCATAGCTCACACCCTTAGCGTAGACGCCGAATCCTAGCACGCGGGAGCGGCAGGATGAGACGTTGGGAGATATCGTTGCGGGCTTAGTGCTCCCGGGATCGATCAGTGTTAATGGACACGGGAGTGCCCACTGATTGAATCCGGGAAGTCCGGTGTATCATCCTGGGCACCGACCGGAATATCGGACCCATGGGACGCCGGTACCACTTTCAGAGGCAACGTCTCACCATTAGACCCTAATCCCGATCGCTATCCATACCCGTAGGCCGTATCGGCGAGAGTTTCTCGTCGGGTTGGAAACCAAAGTCCCGGGTTTTCTTTCTTGTTGTTCATACCCTTTTATTTCCCTTCGTGACAACCATTCACCGATTCGGGCTAGCTCGCCCCTCGGGGTGATTTAGGTCCTACCTGACCCAAGCAAAACCTCGCCTCCCTGAGTTCGATATTCCCGCACCCTAGACTAACCGTGAAACTTGCGGTAAACGACACCGCGCCGCCGCAACGCAAGCGAGGCGCCGGTCACACATCACGATGGATTTTGTAACGGGACTGCCCAAGAGTACGAAGCATAACGATGCTGTCTGGGTGATCGTTGATCGATTGAACAAGTCAGCACACTTCATCCCTTTCAGAGTGGGCCAGACAACCGAAGTTCTTGCCAAGAAGTACATGGAAGAGATAGTGAAGTTGCATGGTGTCCCTGCCAGTATTGTTTCAGACAGAGACACTCGATTCACGTCTTACTTTTGGAAGAGCTTACAGGAATGTCTGGGGACCCACTTAGGCTTCGGTACAGCTTATCATCCTCAGACAGATGGCCAATCAGAACACACTATTCAGATCCTGGAGGACATATTGTGTGCGTGTATGCTGGACTTCAAGGGATATTGTGAAGACCATCTTCATCTCGTGGAGTTTGCCTACACCAACAGCTATTAGGCCAGCATTGGTATGGTGCCCTTTGCAGTGCTATATGGCAGGAAGTGTCGTTCTCCCATTAGTTGGGACGTCGTTGGAGATCGAGAGCTCATTGGTCCAGACTTGATTGTTGAAGCAGTAGAAGTAGTTCGGACCATCAGAGAGAAGCTACAGTTGGCTCAAGATCGATACAAGCATTGGGCAGATGCAAAGCACCGACATTTGGAGTTCCAGCCTGGCGACAATGTGTTTTTGAAGATCTCTTCGAATCGTGGGATGATTCATTTTGGACGAAGAGGGAAGCTCAGTCCTCGATACATTGGTCCATTTGATATCTTGGAGCGAGTAGGCAAGGTGGCCTATCGCCTTACCTTGCCACCTGCATTGGAAGGAGTACATGAGGTCTTTTATATCTCACAGCTTCGACGCTACGTGAGTGATCCTAGTCATGTTATGGATTACTCCGAGATTGTCGTTCGTCCAGATCTATCTTATGAGCAGCAATTGATTCGGGATATAAATTGCATATTTTCCCCCCATTTTCGGTCATTTTATGTATATATTGTGTTTATTGTGGCTTGATACAGGCGTATTTGTGATATCGTGATTTATTTAAGCCTATCTCTATTTTATACATAAAATGTGGTTTTTGAGCTAATTTTTGCTTCTCCCATTTTTCAGGTACTCCTGGAATTTTTCCAGATTTTTTGGAATTTTTCCAGAATTTTCTGGAATTTCGGGCTATTTTTTGGAGATTTTTGGAGCTAGAATGGCATTTCTGTAAATTCTGGAAAGAAGAAAAAAATATATAGCTGGATAATTACATCCCGCCCCCCAGGCTGCAAAAATTTTGCGCTGGGCCCCCATTTTCTAATGCAGCCCCATTTTTTGGGCGAAAAATTTCATCCCGCTCCCCTGGTTTGCACAAGATTTGTTGCTGGGCCCGATTTTCTGGGGTAAATGGTTGATTGCGAAAATGGAGTAGGGGGCGGCTGTTAATTGTGTTCTGTTTTTTTCTGGGCCTGCTGTGCGAAAATTGGGGGGAGCTCTCGGTTTTTGCTTGGTTTTGTTGCTGTTTTTTGGTTCTTTTTAGGGGTTGGAAGGTGATTCTTCTTCCCCATGAGACTTGGAGGCCATTGATGAAGCTTGGAGCTTGGAGGAGGCATTTGGGAGTGGAAGAACTCATCTAGGAGTGACACTTGGGTGAAATTTCTCCAACTTCTTCTGTTTTGATTTAGGGTTTTGTATTGTAATTGGATGATTGATTTTGAGTAAAAACGTCTCCTTTTTCATTATGAATGTCTAAATCTCTCTTGTGTAATTGTGTTTGGTGATTGTTGGTTGCTTGGGTTGTGATTTTATCTCCAGCACATTTTCACTTTCTAATTTGTGGATGAAGCTTTGAGTAGGGTTGTTTATTGGAACCCTAAGGGGAAATCCAAAGAGAGGATCATCCTAGCGGACCCTCTCTAACGTGCTTAATTGATTAGTATTCATATGAGTTTCGTTCATTACTTATTGCACCCCACACGTTCGATGAAATGCCGTATTTTCCGATTGAGCTCCCTTAGCTGGGAGATCAATTGAGTTATAGTTGGGATTAATTCCCACGCCCACGGCCTCATTCACACACACACCACATGAGTCCTCCTTGTTACTTACCGATTCGGCTCTCCACCCTTAGCCACTTAGGATAGGATTTTTTAGATTTCTTCACACTTTGTCCCACACTCATCCACCGTAATTGAGGTGGTTGTTTTCACACTTTTATTTTTCTTTATCGATCGAACTTGTGAACGTAGAACGACTTGTCCCTGTGAACCGACCCGGTACTCACCGGTTATTTTTATATTGCATTGACACTCCTACGCTTGGGAGGTGAACACGTGCATCCTACTTGGATTGTGCACGTTTCGCGGTCAACCAGCAACCAGTCAAGATCCTGGATCGATGACAGAAGACCATCAAGAATCGAGTGATCAATCTTGTCAGGGTAATGTGGCGTCACGACTCACCTGGAGAGTCTACTTGGGAGCAAGAAGATGATATGCAGGGATGCTACCCATACATATTTGCCGAGTCTGAGGACCTTGCTAGTCTCGAGACTAGTTACGGAAGCTATGGTGATGTCAATAGTAAGTATTCATAAACATCATCTCTTGTTTTCTTGATTCTATGGTATCACATTATATTTCATGTTATTTACAACCTGATTTATTAGATCATTATCATCATTTAATTGCTTGAGCTTCTTCATAACAGAGATTATCGGTTTCATGAAGTTCGAACAATAGCGAGGACGGAATTATTTTAAGGAGGATATGATGTAACAACCCGTTTTTATCAATACATCTAATTACGTATTTAATCTATTTTCACATTTTAAAACTATTCTATAATGGTTAGTCAGGAGTTTAATATCAAAATGACTTCAAAAATTTCTTATAAAAATATTTTGAAGTATCAAACTAGTTATAGTGTATTTTAGTAAGTTCGGGTTTCATCAAATACCTCTAAACAATTTTGATTAAAATTCATTTTCAATTATTACTGTTTTGGTTTAATGAATTAATTTTCTATACATACATCATCAAAACGTTTTCAAACTTATACAGTATCATTCTATGATCATTTAGGGCTCCCCACATTAATTTCGTAATTTTCTGATATCTAATCGACCTAGAACCCGCAAATCCGCATCCTAAACGTTTTGGCCTGAAACTAGTATCTTTGTAGCTCAAACCCCAAAATGGATCTCGTATTCGCGATCTTCGCGACGATACGAACCCGTGGGTATGATTTCGTAATTTTTTGGAGTCGTTTAATCTCAGGGGTAAGATCGTAAATTCGTTACTAAATTTTACTAATGACCTTCACTAATTACTTTTTAACTTACCTAATTACATTAACCTAATTACTAATTACCTTAACCTAGTTATCTGTTAATCTAATCAAAACCAGGATTAAAATGTGGGGGGATACGTGAAGTTTTTTTTAAACACTTAGTCAAATTCCTAACCTATCCTAATTAAGGCATTAAATATGATAATAGTGGGTTCATGAACCCATTACCCTATAAATACCCCTTAAATCCCTGTTAATCCCCATTTTAAACACACACACACACACACTCTCTCTATCTATCTATCTATCTATCTCTCTCTCTCTCTCTCTCTCTCTCTCTCTCGCGTTCTCAATATCTCTCTCTCCCGTTCAAAACTCTCTCCATCTCAAACTCTCTCACTCTCGTTCTCTCTCTCCCAACCCCTGCTCCCTCTCTCCTCGCCTGCGACCCATGCCCCTCCGGTGGTCTTCTCCGTCGCTCACCGTCTCCGCCACCCGCCGTCGTGAACACCCCCAGCCCGAAGCCCCCCCTCTCAAACACTCTCCCCTCTCACTCTCTTCGCCACCGCCGGAGCGTTCACGTTGCCGCTGTGCTCTGACGAGCCCCATGACGCCGCACAGCTTCCGCCACCTCCCTCCATGCCTCCACCTTCGACGCCGCCCCAAAGATGACTGTTGGATATGGACGACATGTATACACCCATGAGGGATGTATGAGGGTATACGGACCTCAGATGTCGCGTGCATGAAAGCGTGCACGAAGGAAACCTTTTCACGTGTGAAAAGGACCACTCGATAAGTGGAAAAAGTCACTTTATAAGTGCATAAAGGCACTTGATAAGTGAATGAAGAAGAGGATACGTAAAAGGGCTAATATAGGCTAATAAGATTATATATGGTTATTTCCTACAATAACTACCCCTAAAGCCTATAAATAGGACCCAAGGGTAAGGCTTTTACATGATTCCATCCATGCCATAAGTTTGCATAAGGCCACTTATGTTCTTCTTCTCCCTTTCCATTAAATTCTTCTTCTAAATAGAGATTTAGATGGTGAAATGCTGCTTCGATCCTCCGTGACGAAGTACCGACCGTTGTGGCAAATCCGAGGGCGAAGTTCAGAGACTACGGTGCTGCGTACGCGAACGTAAGTCTCTCCTCTTCATTCGATCCTAACATCGTTGTTTTGCCAGGATCCTACATTAGTATCAGAGCCATACGGGTTCGCTCCGGTCTCACCGATGAACGAGGCGTTGTCTTTTTCACGAATGAGTTTCCTACCATTATGGATATGGTAGGAGCGCATCGTGACGGAGAGAATCGCATCAGTTGTTCTTTTCACGTTAGGGTCTTCTGTCATTACGGATATGGCAGGAACTCTCCGTGACGGGAAGAACTGACCGTTCATCTCACCAAACTCGCACTCTTCATGGATGCTGAGTCTCCATTCAATAGAGAATGTGAACTCTCTTCATGTGGAGCGTGAAGTTTGCGGTCGTGAAGGTATGTTAATTTTTTTGGCACACGACCATTGAAGGATAACTACTTTCTCGATGAACGGGTGTCTCATCGGAGAAGATGAAGATGGCGGTTACAAAATTTCTCGTCGGAGAAGATGACCACTTTGGTGCATGATCTCCATGGCCATATGGGCCATGGAGGCTATGCAACCCCCCTCCCATGCGGAGGGGGTTGGCTACGGCCAATGACCACCAAAGCCACCACCCCTTCGGGGGAGGATGTGCAACCGGACCCCTCAAGGGGGAGAGGCCGGCCATGGCCAAGAGGCCAAGGCCGACCGGCAAGGGCCAAGGGGCCCTTACCAACCCTGGCCGAGGCCAGGCCAGGGCCAGGGGGCCCTGGCCACGGCCAGGGTCAACCCTGGCCGAGGCCAAGCCAGGGCCAGGGGGCCCTGGCCGGGGCCAGGGCCAGGGCCAGGCACTGTCGGTCCTGGCCTCGGCCAGGGCCTGGCCACTGCCGGCCCTTGGCCTCGGCCAAGGCCAAGCCCCGGTCAGCCCAGTAAACGGGGGGGGGGGGGGGATTGCAAGGGCGGTGGCTTGCATGGCCGGTCTCTACGGAGCCGGCGACAGTTGTCTGCGGTAAAATTCCCCTGTAGGAGGGGAGCGCCTGGATCCATACGGGAGTCGGCAGCGGTGGCTTGCAGAAAACTCCACTCAAGGGGTGTTCGGTCTTGGCCAAGTTACGATGACAACTCTCTCTTCGGAAGGGAGAAGAATCCGGCCTTGGCATGGCCACGACACGACCCCGGCAATGGCCGGGGAATTGTCGAAATATTTTCGGCTATGTCACCCAGAAAGGGGGGTGTAGGCCTTGTCGAATATTTTGCAAATACAACAAGGGTATTTTTAGTACCATAAGGGTACCAAGTTGAAATTCCCTAATTTTTTTTGAAAAATACGTTTTCAAAATCGCTTTTCCGCTGCAAAGCACTATAAGAGTACTGTTATTTGATAAAGTGATGGGGAAATATTGAAAGTTGTTCTAGATGGTGATTGGGATCGTAATGACTTTTCCGATTCTAGAACAACATCTTCAATATTTTTCGAAAGTAACTTATCAAATATAATAATATCATTCCAAGTTGGTTTTTCCAAGTGGGAGTGATATTAAACTAGTCTGAAATTTCCACATTCGATTGATTCATCATCTCAATGGATCATGATTCGGCCAGTGGTCTTTTGGACTAGTTTGTGGGACACCTCGGCTCTGTCTGGGGGTAGTGAACCATGGACTAGCCATTCCCCTGGTCGGTCCGCTGGCCGAGACTGCTGAACCATGAAAATGTCAAAAATATGACTATAAATATGAAATTTATGCAATGTTTTTGATCGAACCTTCGTTTTATTTCTTTTGCAGCATTTTAAGGCTAAAATGTCTTCTGCCGCTAAGAACATCGTCGCTGAGTTGAACAAAGGTGAAAACCTCAACGGCGATAATACAAACTATGGTCCATAAAGATACAATATGTTCTAGAGGAGCAAGATGTGCTCGAAACTCTAAAGAACATAATGATTGAACCTGAGTTGGGCACTATGGCCCAACACAGAAGAGACAAGGAAGCTTTTGATGCTTGGTCTCGGAAGAACAAGATTGCTCGCATTACGTTGCTATCAAGTATGGCAGACGACATAATGCGGATCTTCCGAGAGCATGACCTAGCCATGGACATATGGTCCAAGCTAGAGGAGAAGTTTGGTGGCACCTCGGTGTCCAAACTTCGTTCTTTAACTATAAGATTCGATTCGTACAAGAAACGTCCAGATCATTCCATGGGGAAGCATCTGCGACTATGGCGAATCTCATCTCAGAGTTAAAGGATGCAGGTCATGTGCTCACTGATGAGCAACAAATCCAAGCAGTCATACGTTGCCTACCAAATGGGTGGGACCAAATGAAGATGCATCTCACTCATAATGAGAGCATCAAGAACTTCAGTGATGTTTCTAAGCACCTCGAGTTAGAGGAAGAGCGGCTTGCGGCCGCCAAGCCAAGTATAGAAGTGCACATGGTTGCTAGTTCCTCACACGGGGGAAAGAAACAGAAAAATCGTTCGTAGTTTACTAATGAACGTAATAAGCAACCAGAGTCTACTAAGAAACCCAAACATAAGGTGGGCACAAGAAATGGCACAAGAAAAAGGACTTGAAGAAGATCAAGTGTTTCAAGTGCAACAAGTTAGGTCACTATGCTCATTCATGTACGAGTGGAGGTGACGAGGTAACTTGTAATAATACTAGTTACATATGTGTTTCTAGTTCAATATTTCTTGTAGAATCTAATCCTTTTTGGATAATTGATTCAGGTGCCACCGACCACATAGCAAGGGACAGACGGTCCTTCGTGGAGTATCACCGGATACCCCAAGGAACGAAGTGGATCTATGTAGGAAACAACACACGTGTTGAAGTGAAAGGCGTTGGGACGTGCAAGCTCGTCTTGGACAACGGCCGCACTATCCTACTTCATGATGTTCTCTTTGCTCCGGATATTCGAAGGAATATTATATCTGTGGTCGTTTTAACGGGTCTTGGTTATAGTTGGTTCTTTCATGATTGTAAAGTGGACTTGTCTTGTAATAATTCTTTAATTGGTTCTGGGTTTGTTTTCAAAGGATTTGTTGTATTAAATACAATGTATGATTCCTCATTTTATAATGAAAATTTCCTTGTTGCAAATTCATCAAATTATGAGTCAGATGTAATTTGTTGGCATGCAAGGCTTGGTCACATTGGACCAACACGAATGGATAGACTTGCCAAACGTGGCCTTCTATCCAATGTTTCAAAGGTCGAAATGTCGACTTGCGAACATTGCCTTGTAGGAAAATCTTGTCGCAAGCCATTTGGAACCGGCACAATGGCCGAGGTTCCATTGCAGCTTATCCATTCGGACATATGTGGTCCGATGAATGTCAAGACAAGACGCGGGAAGTCCTACTTCATCACTTTTATTGATGACTTCACCCGATTCGGTCATATCTATTTGATATCCCACAAAAGTGAAGCATTAACCTGCTTTAAAAACTATATGAGTTTAGTGGAAAATCAATTAGATCGTAAGATTAAGGTCTTGCGAACCGATAGAGGCGGTGAGTATCAATCGGCAAGTTTTAAGGAACTTTGTGATGATAAGGGTATAGTTCATCAAATAACTATGCCTTATACTCCACAACAAAATGGTGTTGCTGAAAGGAGGAATAGGACTTTGATGGAAATGGTCCGTTCAATGATGGCACAAGCTAACTTGCCAATCACCTTTTGGGGTGATGCATTATTGACGGCTACTTTCATCTTGAATCGCGTACCCTCGAAATCAGTTAGCTCCACTCCTTATGAGTTGTGGAACCAAAGGTCTCCTGACTTAAGCATATTAAAACCTTGGGGGTGTGCATCCTACGCACATATTTCCTCCCATAAGTATGGCAAACTTGGGCCAAGGGGGAGGAAATGTATCTTTATACGATACGCAGAAAACTCCAAAGGTTATGTTTTCATTGGTCAGGAAGACAATGGGGGACTAATTGAATTTGAGTCGAGGGAAGTCACTTTCTTGGAAAATGAGTTTCCAAGACAGGGCGAGATAAGTCAGGACTTATCTCTATTTGAGATTTATGATCAAGAAGGATTACCTCATTCGAGTGGGAGAATTCTTGGTGAAGACGAAAATACGTTTCAACCTTCACCAATGGATGATGCGAATGATGCTAATTCTATTCCATATGGGAATAATGATCCAAGTGGGAGCAATTCTAACGACATTCCAAGTGGGAGTGATATTAGAATTGATCTAAATTCAAGTCAACAAGGACATGAAGAATCTCAAATACGACGTAGTAGTCGTACAAGGTTAGCTCCTCTAAGATTTGAGGATGAATTCCCACAAACCTTTATGACTTTACTACAAGAAGATGACGAGCCTGCTACTTTCAAACAGGCCGTATCATGCCCTGCGAAAGACAAATGGATGGAAGCGATGAAGGAGGAATTAGAATCCATGAAAGTTAACCAAGTCTGGGACTTGGTTGACTTACCCAGAGGACGTAGAGCTATTGGGAACAAATGGGTTCTCAAGATCAAGCATAAGGCTGATGGCTCTATAGACAGATATAAAGCTCACCTTGTCGCAAAAGGTTTTACGCAACAGGAAGGGATAGACTACGAAGAGACCTTCTCACCTGTTGTGCGTTTTACCTCAATTCGCATGATTCTGGCTATTGTAGCTTGCTTAGACCTCGAATTACATCAAATGTATGTAAAGACTGCCTTTCTCAATGGAGAATTGGACGAGGAGATCTATATGGAACAACCAACAGGGTTTGTAAAAGAAGGAAACAAACATAAGGTTTGTAAACTTCGTAAATCCATATATGGTCTTAAACAATCCTCGAGGCAATGGTATATACGATTTCAAGAAGTTGTCTTATCAAATGGGTTTTCCATGCTTGATGAAGATAACTGTGTATATATCAAGAGGATTAAGAGCAAGTATGTTATTATGTCTCTATATGTAGATGGCATTTTAATAGCCGGAAATGACAAGGGCTTTGTGATGGATATCAAGGCTTGGCTTTCATCAGTTTTTGAGATGAAAGACATGGGAGAAGCCGCATATATCATTGGAGTTAAGATTTCAAGGAATCGTTCGAAGAAACTTCTCTCTCTTTCACAAGAGACTTATATAAAGAAGGTTCTAGAACGTTTTAATATGCAGGACTGCAAGTCCATTGATACTCCTATAAGCAAATGCGATAATTTATGTCTGAAATCGTGTCCAAAGAACCAAAAGGAAAAGGAAATTATGGAAAAAGTTCCATATTCCAGTGCAGTTGGTAGTCTTATGTACGCTATGATGTGTACAAGACCGGACATCTGTTTTGCCGTTGGAATGGTAAGTCGTTACCAATCCAATCCAGGGCAAGTACACTGGAAGGCAGTTAAGAGGATAATGCGGTATCTTAAAGGAACTGCAGACTATGCCTTATGCTATCAAGGAGATGCCTTGAGGCTCGAAGGCTACACTGATGCTGATTGGGCGGGTGATCTCGATGAGCGACGATCGACCTCAAGATATGTTTTTCTACTCGGATCTGGTGCAATATCCTGGAGTAGCAAGAAACAATCTTGCATCACACTTTCAACTATGGAAGCCGAGTTTGTAGCATTTAGCATAGCAGTACAAGAAGCTGTTTGGCTTAGGAAGGTCTTAGACAGGCTAATTGATGCAAGTGACTCAGGTGCTGTACCAATACACAGTGACAGTCAAGCATCTATAGCCTATGTCAAAGATCCAAAATTCCATTGTAAGACCAAACACATTGATATCCGCTACAAATTTGCAAAAGACTATGATAAGACCAAGAAGGTAGACATTAGATACATATCTACGCATGAGATGATAGCGGATCCGCTTACGAAGGCGATCCCCAGAGATGTGTTTTACAAACACTTATCATCTCAAGGATTGCGTAAGAGCTGAGTTGTATCAATGAATATTCCCATGTCTATGAAAGATCAAATTTAATAAAAGAATAAGTTCTTTTCGACATTGCATATGAGTTTCATGAAAATGTTTGTGTACATTTCTTTTAATCTCAGCTGTATTTTCTAGTATGTCGGACAGATTGAGGTTGGCCCTCTCACATGAGCAACCGCCTTTATTCTATCAGACGGATAAGATAAAGATGAGACCTGTTTAAAGTCAAAATCGTCAGACGGATGATTTAGAGTCATGACTTAAACAAAATGGTCGTATGAAAGATCTGCATCATATGGATGCTTGCAAAAGATCTAAGAAGATTTTTTAATCTTATCTGTCTTATGCGGGATGTGGGTCCAGGAGATTACTGAGTAGTAAAAGGGACTCAAAGTCAGACATTGTGGTGTCTGATCATCATCCTTACAACATTATTAAGACATACGCTCCCTGGGAAAGGAGTGATGTTGTAGTACGTATTCATACTACGTATGCATTTGACCATTGGGTTAGAATAGTAATTGTGTTTACTATTATGTGAGACCCAAAGACCACATGGGTCTTAACTTCTTACCCTTATGGACTCTAATTGGTTCCTTTAGATTTGACTGTGTGATCGCTATCTTAGCATGTTGCTTATGGACTATGGTCAATTCAGTCCGGCGGGGCATGTTAGAAAAGCGAGTCAAGTCAAGATCGAAAGGATCTCAAGAAGAGGAAGATTAATTTCATATTCACATTTGGACTTTAAAGATTCAAAGCTGGCCAGCCAATTGTAATCCAGATGGGATTCAATTGTTGAATATAAAGTATAAGAAATGTGAAGAAATAATCTAGGGTAAAGCATGCGTTGATCTACTCAACTTTGCACCTCAAAGAGAGTTGTGTATCTCTAACAAGTGCACAACAACAGACTCTATGCGCATGACGGTCACACGGTCTATTTCTTAGTATGATAAATAGAAGAACTAAAGGGAAAGATGTTTCCTTACAATCCCCTCAAGTGTGAGTGGGAGATGTTGGATATGGACGACATGTATACACCCATGAGGGGATGTATGAGGGTATACAGACCTCAGATGTCGCGTGCATGAAAGCGTGCACAAAGGAAACCTTTTCACGTGTGAAAAGGACCACTCGATAAGTGGAAAAAGTCACTTTATAAGTGCATAAAGGCACTTGATAAGTGAATGAAGAAGAGGATAAGTAAAAGGGCTAATATAGGCTAATAAGCTTATATATGGTTATTTCCTACAATAACTACCCCTAAAGCCTATAAATAGGACCCAAGGGTAAGGCTTTTACATGATTCCATCCATGCCATAAGTTTGCATAAGGCCACTTATGTTCTTCTTCTCCCTTTCCATTAAATTCTTCTTCTAAAAAGAGATTTAGACGGTGAAACGCTGCTTCGATCCTCCGTGACGAAGTACCGACCATTGTGGAAAATCCGAGGGCAAAGTTCAGAGACTACGGTGATGCATACGCGAACGTAAGTCTCTCCTCTTCATTCGATCCTAACATCGTTGTTTTGACAGGATCTTACAATGACCTCGCCGCTGACAACTCCACCTACCACCGCAGCAGCGACTCGACAGCCCGCAAGAGCCCCCAGCTCCTCCGCCATCCTCGACGCCATTCGTCGCAGCTTCACCGTACACTGCCACTCCCTCGAGCTCTGTCTCCCGCGCTGTCTACCGCCCTCCGACACTGTCGCTGTCCGCCTGGCCGTCGCCGACGTCCGAGCACACACACACCCGCATGCACGTAACGAGAGAGAAGGTGAAGTTTTATAACGTATTTTTAAAAAAACCGAAATGCATATACGAATTCGTTTACGGTATATTATAAAATATTTTATAAGGATAATGGGTTTTAAATTCATAACTAATTACACAGGCCTCAGAAAAATGCAAGGCCAGCTCTAGAAAATCAGAAATGACATTCTAGACCCAAACGGCACTAGTTTTGTCTCAATCTGACGCTTAGTTTTTCCACAATAAATTTTAAGCCTAAAATTTAAATACGTCACTTTTACTCGAAAATCTATAACTTGTTATTTTCACGTAAACTGATACGTGAGAAAAATATATGTTGTAGTACTCTTTGAGACGGTCATTTTGACAGCTCACTTGCAACTTTTCGATTAGTATTGCACGCAGAAAAAATTGTTGAATAAACACGTTACCTAATTAAAATTAGTTTTATATTGATTTCTGAGCTTTTAAAAAATATAAAAATTAACAGAAGCTTCTGAAAAATATTTCCTCCTGCAGTAAAATTATTTTCTTCATATCTAGCCTATATAAAAACTTAGAACATTTTTGACACTGTTTCGATTGTTTAAAAAATCGAAACAATCAAGTTAATTAGATAGAAAATAAGTGTATTCATTAACTGTGTATTCTTGTGATTGCATGTACCAATTATTGTGCACTAACTTCCTTGGAAGCCCTAGATCCAGTCCCGGCTTGCTACGTCAACCTCGAAATTGGTAAGTCACGATAAATGCTAGAATTAGAAAATTAGCTAGTGTACTCGTACGAACTTAAGAACACCACTTATAGCCTCAGAACGGATACTTGACTTGAACCAAACTAGAGACCTAACCCAATAGGAAAGTAAGCAAATATCCAATTACATTGCCAACTTTAGACTTTGGTGGTTGTAGCACACAACCATCAACTTGGGTAAATTATGTGCTAACGAAACCACCATATACTCAAAGCATGGAATCAGTATTACAGTTGTTGGACTTGTCTCTATCCTTACTTCGCTTTGGCCCAGCCTGCTTTAAAAAGAGTTTCTAACCTTCTAGTTTTTAATAGAAAGTCAACCAGTGGTCTTGGTTTGACTAGCATCGTATGGAATATCTTGAGAAACATTCCGTTTAACACTTGAAACTTCACATGGGTTTTGGGGGTAACTTATAGTTTGAGAGAGTGTGGAAGTGACTAGAGTTCATCTACATGTCTAGCTGCCTATGTTTCGGCATCCTGTCTAGCTGTCAGTGTTTCGACAAACATAAATATACTGCTTGTGTCAGCATCCTGTCTAGCTGCCTGCGTTTCGGCGTTCGTCTGGGTAAGCGCACCCAGGCAAGAGATGAACTCAATGGTCACATATTATACTCTCCGACTTGAGTCACGTAGTTCTAGTGTAGCTTGCACGATCACTTCTTTGCAGTACATGCACTTTACCTACCACAACTGTGCAGTCATAGTACTTTACTTGTTGTTCATTTAGCTACAGCAGTAGCATGTTACACTTGCACTACCACAGTATAGCTGTTCTCTCTTTTTAGTTCTGTTTACTTTTACTACTCAGTTGTGTACAGTTGTTGCTTAGTACTTTACTTTTCACTCTGGTCTGCTTGTACGTAGTTACTTTTGTCATACTTGTACACTGCTTCTTTTCTATATTTAGAATTATTGTGACTTACCTACGGTTCCATTTATGGCACCGACAGACGACATCCAGATCGAGGAAATTGGCCCTGAGTTTGAAGAGCCAGAGTTCGACCCGAAGACTGTTGAGTTTTAACCGCTTGTGTTGGTGTGTGTGTTATATTATGTATTTCCCTTTCACATTTCCTTTCTGTACTTCCTTTTATGTATTTGGTGAGAGAGTGCTGCTTGCTGCTGTATTTTAAATTTGGACTGTAATAATGTATGTACGCTGGTATGAGTATTTGGTGCATCTCAGGATTATGGCTATATTGATTTCACTGGTAAACTGTAGACCTGCAATTAAAATCAAATAAATAATGCCCCTAAGAGCGGGTCGTTACAAGTTTGGTGGCCTATGCAGGTCTGTGCAAAATACCTCGTGAACAGTATAGTAAAATCGGTATGTACTGTATACGATACTCGACTAAGCTGACATTTTCCTATGCATATGTAGGTGTGACACTCAAAACGATGGACAGAAACACCTTTGAGAGTCCCAACGGAGCTGACCTATCTGGGGCCAGCAACTAGACCAACAACGGACCACCTCCCACTGTGCATCAAATTTCTGATGTCGCATTGCGAGAGATGGTTCAAGCTATCCGAGGAGAACAAAAGCACAGAGGAGGGATATAACTATTTCGGTCACTCTGCCGAAAGACCTGGAATGACGTGGATGGCCTCTGAAGGCCGAAGAATGGCTGCGAAGCATTGAAGATGATTTGAGAGCCGCTTAGATCGCAGAATATGCATGGGTGGACACTGCCAAGTCCCAACTGATTAACGAAGCTAGAATCTGGTGGAGCTCTGCTGAATGTCGTCTACAACGACCAATCGACTGGGCGACATTCATCGATCAATTCAACACCCAATACTTCTCACCCGAAGCTCAGATGGAACTGCAAGCTTAGTTCGTCGGGTTAAAGCAAGGTTCCATATCAGTGGAACAGTATGATGCCCAATTTACAATGCTTAGCCATTTTGCTCCCAGGATGGTTGCCACCCCTCTGACCCGAGCTTAACTCTTCAAGCAAGGACTAAACATAGAGATCCGATGAAACTTGGTCGGACGCCAACTCTGCACACATACTGAAGTTCTAGCCGCAGCTCGTGAGCACGAGTTCATTGTAAGAGAAGACAGGCGAGAGATAGCTGGTCCTCCCAGAAGGCCACTACCTCCAACCTCTGTTACTGGATCCAACAATCGACGTCCATCCAACCAGGTGTACAAGCCTACCCAGCAGACTCAATTCAAGAGACATGCCCCATCACCACGCCCGGTGTGTCATCATTGTGGAAAGCTAAGACACTTTCGATCCGAATGTCGATCATATCTGGACCTTTGCATGATCTGTGTGTCGAAGGACCATGTCGCAAGGGATTGCCCAAAGAGGCCACCACCTCCCAACCTTGCTCCAGCTAATACCCCTGCCAGGAATGCTCTACAACGACCACCACCACCTGCTTCGCAATGACAGCCACTCCTTCCTCAGCAGCGAGTGTTCCAGCAAGCACGACAACAGGCTTCGCCTCCAAGACGCCAAGCTTATACTATGACTGTGGAAGATGCCGAAGCTACGGACCAAGTGATCACAGGTACACGATATCCCTTTCAGCATCTTATTCTATTATTTAGAAACAGTAATCTTAAACATGATCCTCGTAACCGTAGGTATCGTCTTAGTAGCTGGTAAACCTGCCCTTACTTTATTCGACTCGGGAGATACACATTGCTTCTTGGCGAGTCGATTCATCAAAACACATGCCGTCCCTGTTGAAGCTCTGACTTCCCATTGGAAGGTCGACACTGCTGGCGGTTCCCTACCGGTAACTAGCGGATGCCTTCACTGTTCTGTAGTGATTTGTGGACGAGATCTTTTCGCCGACTTCATGGTGATAGAGATGCCAAGTTTTGATGCTGTTCTTGGAATGGATTGGTTGGGGACATTTCATGCCATCATTGGCTGTCGTCAAAGGAGGGTAGAATTCAAAATACCTAACCATCCTAAGTTCAAGTTCCTCAGCGGAAGCAGATTGGAAGGACCAGTGAAGTTTCGGGCCAGACTTTCAGAGGCAGTGACGACTGCAATGGAAGTTGAGCAAGAGAAACCAGAAGTAGTACGCGAATTCTTGGTCGTATTTCCAGACGAACTCTCAGGTTTGCCTCTGAATCGCGGCCTCGAATTACCATTGATCTTATGCCAGATGCACATCTGATATCCAATGGTCCCTATCGTATGGCACCGCCTGAGCTTAAAGATATTCGATTTCAGCTGGATGACCTCATACAAAAGGGATGGATACGACCCAGTGTATCCGCATGGGGTGCCCTGGTGCTACTCGTGAAGAAGACGGACAGATCCCAGTGCATGTGCATCGACTACCGTGAGCTAAACAAGATGTCGGTGAAGAATAAGTATCCCCTGCCTCGCATCGATGACCTTTTCGATCAGCTTGGAGATCAAGCGTGTATTCGAAGTTGGACTAGAAGACCGGGTATCATCAAGTAAAGGTGAAGAAGGAAGATGTCCACAAGACCGCTTTTCGGACCAGATATGGACACTACGAATTCTTAGTGATGCCATTTGGCGTGACTAATGGACCTGCTGTATTCATGAGTCTCATGAATCAGGTTCTGTACAACCATCTGGACATGATGCGTACATATCATAGGAAAAGATACAAACTAAAGCAAACAACAACATAAAGCTAACATGATAACTAAGAAAACAAAACAAACAACAAAGACGAATAGTCGACCAGCTGATCTTCCTGGTCGACCAGAAACTGAAGCATTCGGATCCTAATACGAAGGAGGAGGCCTAGGAGCGCGGTGTGACGTGGAGGGAGAGTAAGGAGACCATTGTTCCAAGAGACTTAAAATCTGGGCTTGAGTGCCTTGCATATTGGTAAAGTCCATATTTATGTCATGCTGAATTTGCTTCTAAAAGTGTCTCCTCTGTTTTTATGCTCTCTGAATTTTTTCTGCAATTAGTTGACCAACACAATATACTAGTCGACTAATATATTAATTTGACAGATTTACCCAATTTTTGATAATTTCCAAGGGGAGAATTAATATAATAATTATGCTAATATTCAGGGGGAGATATAATAATTATGCTAATATAATAATATTGCACTAATATTTTTTTCTTCTAAGTTTCACATTTCATGATTAACATTTCATGTACTAGTTTCTTATAACATCATATATGGCTATATGATTTGAACGTTTCATATATTGTTTATAAGCCATATATTAAGGTTGATCAATAACATATCTTAGTACTAACATTTTTTCTGCAATAACATCATTTTTATAATATTATTTTTAATGTTTGTAAACTCATTAAAAAGGGGGAGAATGTTGGAAAATCACAACTCCTCATATGGTTTTGATGATACAAACATATTATCTTTGTACTAACTTTATCTATGTAGATGTTATAGCACAAATCAACTAAGACAATCATCAAGTATACAAGTTGAAGGAAGCATCCACTACAAGACGAAGCTTATCGATGATATTTTGTATCTTGTAAATGATATTTAATCTTTATTTTTTCTCTTGCATTTACTTAAAATGTAAAAGCCTTGATGATAATCTATCTTAGACGTCTAGGGTCCGTCTTCAAAAAATCACTTCAAAAATCCCATTAGTAGACCAATCCCTAATGCTAGTCGACTAATTTAATATTAAAATATTTCTATCCTAAAACTTCGTCAGACCCATTTTTAAGTCTCTAGAATCATTTTTCCACAAATTTCTAAACTTTCATATTTCTAGTCGACTAACAGATTTGTTAGTCTACTAGTCTATTTTCAAAACAGTTATTTTAAATGATTTAAATAATATATTTTATTTCTGAAATTTAGAACTGCCATAAACAGCTACTTTTTGTCAGTTTATATTCGTTTACAGAAGTTTCTTTCCGTTTTTGGAAGTTATTTTCTGAAAGGACACCTCAACAGCCAGAATCCTAGTCATCAGTCTTAATTAGTCGACCAGGCACTCATATTAGTCGAATAATAGAAAAAATTTTCCAGATTTTTTTGAAAATTTAGGCAGTTGTCCAACGTTCAAAAACTATCTCTTTGGACTATAAATAGACCCTCAGACCCTGACGCACCCCGAACTTACACCCAAATTCCACCTAGCGGTGTCACAGTCGCTAGGCGTAGTATGGTTCCTAGGTGTCAGCTTTGGGCTCTCTCCGCAAGCAGACAGTGTCAAATTGTAGTATAAAAGATTATCGAATCTTACAGGGATAGTGACAGTGTATTTGGGGTCTCAGATTATTTTTGGATCTCAGAGTGAGATAGCAATCGGTTTGGAAAGATCGGTTGTGATGGTGTTGTTGGCTCGATAATAAAGGAAACTAGGGTCTTAGGGATCGCTGCTAAGACCGTCGGAGGTTGATGTTAGAATAGGATCCTTACGTTTCATTAGGTTTAGGGGATTGATCTCCCAAATTCATACCACTCTCGTGTGGTAGAATTGGGAGGGATTTCGATGGCTCTCATTGACGCAATGGCGGTAGCCGTCAATGTAGAGATATAGTTCGTCGGTGGATCCCCTTAAGACACGAGCCGGGCATGGTCACGAGCCTTGGTTGGATCCACTAATTTCCCTATTAAAATCCTAAGAATACTCTTTAAGCTCATCAATTCCATCGACCGTGGGCATGATCTCAGTACGAGTTATCCTAAGGATTCGGATGGATCAACCGAAATACTCCCCTTTATTCCCAACACAACCTAGAGATCCAGATCTACATCTCTTTCCTAGTGTCTTAGGGCTAACCCATCAACCCTAGAGGAGACTACTCACACATAGTGATTATGACGAATAAAAATACGATTTTTATCAGAGAAAACATTATAGCAATTGGATTGAGCGAGAAATGAATAACTTACTTACCGAAGACGAGAACGAACAATAACCAATAGCAATCCTAAGAGATTCCGTAGATTCCAAAATGCAAAGAACAATAGAATGTGAACTTTCTCCCAAAAAATAATTCAATTATCCAAAAAAGCCTAGATCTATATCTACCAACGATTTTCAATCTCCTCTCTCCCTCCAACGTAATTCCAAAACATCCAAAAACTCAGCTCCCCTAACTGCATCTCCAAGATCCGCTCTTCACTCTCGCTCGTGCATCGGTCTGGGGCCCAACAAAGAAATTCTGAAATTAGCTCGCATTGTCGTCGACCGAGTCAGTGACTCGGTCGAGCAGAAGGTTGCTTGGTCGAAAGGATCTGGGATGCTCGGTCGAGCAGCCCACTTGCTCGGTCGAGTCTGTCAGTGGATTGGGCTTCGTCAAAAGTGTCATTCTATCTGCTCGGCCCGAGTAAGCCTTGCTCGGTCGAGTCGCCAGCTGACTCGGTTGCATAAGTCCTGCTCGGTCGAGCAGGATGTTGATATGGATGTTGATGGTTGGACCTTCGAAAATAGAAGTTGTTTGACCGAGTCACCACACTGCTCGGTCGAGCAGGGTGCGTATCAGCTATGCCTCGTGTATCAGCTCGACCGAGCACAAGCCTTACACGGTCGAGTCGCCTGGGAAAAATCCAGATCCTCTTGCCAGCTTCTCCCCCACTCCTCCCATGGGCTCCCAAACCTTGGCGATCTCTTGTAGAGATTCGCCAACGGGCTCAAGGGCATACCGGATGTGTCCGTATCCAAAAGTGGTTCCGAATCACTCCAAAATCCATGAAAATCCACAAAACTCTACGAAACTTGAATATGGCATTAGAATTACAATATCGTAGGAAAATGCCAGATTTGGATGCGAATATGACATGAATGCAATGGAATGATGCCATGAAAAGATGGGAAATATGGACACATCAAAATCCCCCAAGCTTACCTCTTACTCGTCCTCGAGGAAGACGAATACTAGGTATGCCGGGTGGTAAACAAAAGGAAACAAAAGACAATAGAGATGGAAATGGGTGCTAAAGTGTTCAATCAGATCTCAAGCCTCAGCAATATATCACAATGCTTCGAATGGTAAAAACACATGCTAATGGTATTTTCAAGTCTTACTAATCATATGGCTAGCATGCAATAAAGACAAAAACAGGGATCTTCTAACATCATGCCATCAACTCATATCAATCTCATGCAATCTATAGAGTCTAGTATAAAAAGAGTTAGCAATGCACTTTTCAATCAATAGATACAAGTGGAGCATAGAGAAATCACACCAACATGCAATAAAAAATGGAAGGAATCATGTATTCAAATATTCACTTCGAATCATGAAAAATCTCCAAAACTAAAATATTTTGTAAAGTTCAAGCATTATCGAATCTCCCCGTTGTGCATAGTCTCTACTCTAATGTTATACTCACTCATATGATCAATTGGTTCACCCCCCAAGCTTAGCTCGAGGCGTCACACCTAAGAATAAGATATAGAAATTTTTGCCTTTTTCCAAGTATTTGTAATAGCTTCTAATAAAGGGATTTCCCCTCCCCCCTTTTCTTTTCTTCTTCTATTTTCACATTTTTTTCTTTTTCACATATTTTTTTTCATTTTCATTTTATTTAGAGGCTATCCTTTTCCTTTGGGATTTTTTTGGGAAGTAAGATGCGGTAAAGGTAGCTGTAGGGGGTGAAACCAAATGATATGTAGAGAATCATAAAGATATGTGGAGAAGGAAAATAATATATCACTCGGTTCACTCATCAGAGGTGCACAACGATTTAATAGGATAATACGCTAACTAAACTCATAACTAGCATGGATATTTTCATTCATCTTAATGAATACTGAAAAGCATGCGGTAATAAGCACAATAATATCAAGCATGCAAACAGAAGTGAATGAGATAACAAATAGGTGCTCCAAATGTTCTAATGATGCGTGACCCTAGGTGCATTACCCAACAAAGCACATACTAGATGCTATTTCATGCATTCAATTTCAATTCGTATCAGGCATTAGATTAGAGAGATCGGCAAGAGAATATGCAAGCATATAAATAGTAAAACTGAAACTACCCAAAATAGCATGTCATCAAATATAAGCACCGTGAGTAGCTACTGAGGGCTATGAGAAGTATCATCATGCAGAACAACTTTAGCAAAAAGAAAAAGGGCGGAGGAAAAAAGAGAATGAGAACAGGCATGCATGCATGGCAAAAAGTGAAAAACGTGATGCTGAATGAGAAAAAAAGATAAATAGGTGGAAAATGGGTGGAAAAGTAAAGTAAAAAGGTGAAAAATGAAAGAAAATATAAAAGAAAATGTAAAATAAAGCGATAGCGCTCATCCCCCAAGCTAAACGCAGCAGTGTCCTCACTGCTAAGAAAACACTAGTATGCAGGAGATGATGCTAGAAAGGGTGGGTGGTTGAGGGGGTAGAAAAGGAATAGAAAATAAAACTGTGCAAAAGAAATAAAACGTGATATGATGCAAAGATAAGAAGATGATGCATATGCATGAAATGATGCATGGCGGGTCCTCCCCCAAGTTGTGTAAGATCAGGGCCCAGTAGAGATAGATGTGCACAACATAATCTGAGGGAAGCAAAAAGTGTGTAGGGACAGCATCAAGCAGGGGCACCACCGTCTGTCGGTTGTGATGGGTCCCCCTGCTGTGGACCAGAGACTGCAGCAGGCGACTGTGGCTCGACTTCTGGGTCGGATCACCAGTGCCTAATCAGGTTTCGAAGACGTGAGAGGTCCTGCTCAACGGACTGTTGAGTAGTGCCGCTCCCTGACCATGAGTAAGAGCATGGCGACGAACTAGTTGCCCTGGTCAGTATCCCGGAAGGTAACGTCATATTCTGCGTCGTTGAGATACAGATGCTCGGGAGGGGTTGGAGTGTTGGTTGTCATGGCGGCATCTTACACACAGTATAAAATTGTGGGGGTGGTATGTTAAGTATATAGGGGAAAGAGTGTACCGACACGAATGATGCGGAGAAATTGATGTGATCGGTTACGTGACTGCTGTTGATCAGGATTGTCTCCCAAGCTGCTTCTGGACTTGTTCTTTTATGTAGAAGAGACGAACCTGAAATAGAAGAAGATAATATCAGGGGAGGGGAATAAATGTGCAAGGGGTGATGTTTGTCGGAGCTAGACCGACCAAAATTGATGCTCGATAGAGTTAATAGGGTTGCCCAAGGGGTTTGGAGGGGTGTGGAGCGGCGGCCGGGGGTGTCGTCTGGACAGGGCGGAGGGGGGAGGGTGTATCGGCGACGGGGTGGGTAGAGAGAGGGAGAGAGATTTAATGAAAGAGGGGGGAAAGGAGGTAGATGGGGAGAGATTAACCGATAGGTGGTTGGAGGCGGCTGCGGTGGGAGGTGGATTGGCAGCCGTCCGGATCAAGTTATAGGAGGTAAGAGAACTCAGGAGATGATGAGGGGATGAACACTTAGGGCAAGAATTATAGGATGGGTTAGGGTAAATAAATGGCTTGAACCTGGCTTAGAATGGGTTCCAAAATCAAGCAGCATGCGACTCGGTCCGAGCAGTCTAATTGCTCGGTCGAGTCAGTTACTTAAATAAATCAAGATTAATACTCCCTTAGTTGCTCGACAGAGCAAGGTCTACACGGGCCGAGCAGGCATTGCTGTTGTTTCATTTGATCCCCTCAGCTCGGTCGAGCAAGTGGGTACTCGGTTGTGTAAGCGACCACTCGACCGAGTAAGTGCTGCTTGGGCCGCGTAGGCAGAACACCATTCTTCATTGTTTCCCTGTCTTTTCTTAGCTCAGTCGAGCATGCTGCTACTCGGTCGAGTCGGTGCCTACTCGGATCGAGTAGGGCTACTCGGGCTGTGTAGACAGAATGCCGTTTTTGAAGCATTTCCCTGCGCCTTCCTCAGTTCGATCGAGCAGTTGGTCTACTCGGTCGAGTAAGGGGTTGCTCGATCGAGCAGATGCTGCGCGGGCCATGTAGACAGAATGCCATTTCTCCCTTATTTTCATGTGCATGTGCTACTCGACCGAGCAGATGCTGCTCGGTCGAGTCAACTGCACTACTCGACCGAGCACGTGGCTGCTCGGTCTAGTCACCTGTGACTCTTTTGCTCCTTTATCAGCTGCTCTCCACCCAGCTTCCTACTGTTCAGAACATTGGTTTTGCGTGCTCCCCTTAATATTCAACCTGTAGAAAAGGAAGAACACATCAGTTTTTTATAGTTTTACGTTTTTAAGGGAAATAGATAGCGTTTTTATTTGGTTTTCTTGAATAGATAAAGTAAAAAACAAAAATTGAAAAAGATATAAAAAGTCGGGTTGCCTCCCGATAAGCGCTCGTTTTGAGTCATGAGCTCGACTCTCTCAAGTTCTTCAACAAATATTGGGGCATTCCTCGAGGAGGCATGTCTCCTCTGGCCCAATTGGTTCTCCTGCTCTGTACGGTTTAATCCTCTGGCCGTTTACTTTGAAATTGCCATTCTTCCCTTCGAGCTCTATGACACCTCCCGGAGGTAAACTTACTATCTTGTAGGGGCTGGACCACCTTGATTTTAATTTCCCGGGGAAGATGCGTAATCTTGAATTGTAGAGGAGTTACTGGTCACCGACATCATGGCGAACCACCGTGATGTTCCTGTCATGATAGGCTTTGGTCCTCTCCTTATATATTTTTGCATTCTCATAGGCGTGTCGCCAGATTTCGTCAAGCTCGTTATTGTGCAAGGCTCGTCTCGTGGCGGAACTCTGGTAGTCAAAGTTCATTTTCTTTACTGCCTAATACACTCTGTGTTCCAATTCTACCGAAAGGTGGCAAGCTTTTCCATACACCAGTCTGTAGGGGGTTGTACCGATGGGAGTTTTGAATGCGGTGCGATATGCCCAAAGAGCATCACCTAACTTGTGTGACCAATCTTTCCTCGAGGCACTCACCGTCTTCTCTAGGATGCCTTTGATTTCCCTATGGGACACCTCCACTTGGCCACTTGTTTGAGGGTGATAAGACAGGGAGACCTTGTGATGAACTCCATATTTCTTGAGCATCGTCTCGAACTTCTTCTCGATGAAATGGCTCCCTCCATCACTTATGATTGTTCTAGGGACTCTAAAACGGGGGAAGATTGTATTTTTGAAGAATTTGGCTACTACCCTTGCGTCGTTCGTCAGGGTGGCTATGGCCTCCACCCACTTCGAGACATAATCAATGGCAACCAAGATGTACTTATTTTCGTTACTCGATGGAAAGGGTCCCATGAAGTCTACGCCCCAACAGTCGAATAGTTCTATCTCCAAGATGCCCTGAAGAGGCGTTTCATTCTTTTTCGTGATGTTTCCCGTCCTTTGGCATCTATCGCATTTTCTGATGTATTCATTTGCATCTCTAAATATAGTGGGCCAATAGAAACCACTTTGGAGGATTTTTGCTGTGGTTTTGGTGACAGCTGCGTGTCCCCCCGCATGGTTGATCGTGGCAATGCGATATGAGGGAGGTTGCCTCTTCCTTTGGGATACATCGTCTGATGATCCCATCGGCACATGTTCTGAATAGGTATGGGTCATCCCAAAAGTAGCTCTTGGCGTCATGTAAGAATTTCCTCCTCGAGTAAGTCGCCAACCCTTACGGGACTATGCCACTTACTAGGTAGTTCACTATATCTGCATACCAAGGGGCTTCAGAGGAGTTCGTTGCAAATAACTGTTCGCTAGTGAAAGAATCATCAATTGGCAAACTGTCATCCCCGTGCTTTTGAATTAACTGTGACAGGTGGTCTGCCACTACATTCTCTGCTCCTTTCTTGTCCTTGATCTCAATATCAAATTCTTGGAGGAGGAGGATCCACCGTATCAAGCACGGTTTTGCATCCTTCTTGCTCAATAGGTATTTCAGTGTTGAGTGGTCCGTGTGGATAATCACTTTAGACCCTAAGAAGTACGATCTGAACTTCTCGATAGAATAAACCACGGCTAACAGCTCCTTCTCCGTAGTGGTGTAGTTCTTTTGAGCATCATCTAGGGTCTTACTAGCGTAATATATAGCATGAAGCTTTCCTTATTTTCTTTGGCCAAGGACGACCGCTACTGCTTGGTCACTAGCGTCGCACATCAGCTCAAATGGTAGATTCCAATCTGGCGGTTGAATAATTAGGACTGAGATGAGAGATTCCTTTAACCTGTTAAAAGCTATCAAACAGGCGTCAGTAAACAAAAGGAGCGTCCTTGGCGAGGAGCTCCGTGAGAGGGCGAGCAATGTTAGAGAAATCCTTTATGAAGAGGCGGTAAAAACCCGCATGCCCGAGGAAACCACAGATACCCTTAAGGTTAGTAGGAGGTGGTGAACTCTTGATGACTTCGACCTTGGCTTTATCAACCTCGATTCCCTTAGAGGTAATGACATGGCCAAGCACAACCCCTTCTGTCACCATGAAATGACACTTTTCCCAATTTAGGGTTAGGTTATTGTCATGACACCGTTCTAAAACTTTGGACAAATTGGCTAGACAATCATCGAACTCGGTGCCATAAACAGAGAAATTGTCCATGAAGACTTCCATAATGTTTTCGATGAAATCCGAGAAAATAGACGTCATGCACCTTTGAAATGTAGCAGGTGCATTACATAGCCCAAACGGCATTCTTCGATAGGCGAATGTGCCATATGGACATGTGAACGTTGTCTTTTCTTGGTCTTCCCAATGCAATAGGATTTGGAAGAACCCGGAGTATCTATCTAGGTAACAAAAATATTTGTGTTTGGCTAAATGCTCAAGCATTTGGTCAATGAAGGGTAGATGATAATGGTCTTTTCTGGTGGCTTTATTGAGTTTCCTATAGTCGATACACATACGCCAACCAGTGACAGTTCTAGTGGATATTAGCTCATCTTTATCGTTTCTAACAACGGTCATGCCCCCTTTCTTGGGGACTACCTGCACATGGCTAACCCATTTACTGTCAGAAATGGGATAGATAATGTCGGCATCTAGTAGCTTCAAAACCTCCTTCTTCACTACCTCCTTCATGTTAGGATTTAATCGCCTTTGAGGCTCAATAGAAGTGGCGTCCTTATCCTCAAGGTGAATCCTATGGGTGCATATGGTTTCACTGAGGCCCTTTAGGTCAGCAATGCTATACCCTATTACCTTTCTATGAGATCTAAGGATTTTTATGAGGCTTTCTAATTGCTTCTCGGTGAGGGCTGCATTGACGATGACGGGTAAGTGGAATTCTCTCCCAAGAAAGCATATTTCAAATTAGCAGGAAGAGGTTTTAGTTCTACCTGATGGGGCATTGTACCCCCATCATCGCTTACCCGTGAGAAGGATGTGTCTTCAATTGTCGGTCCAGAAGCTGGAAACTCTTCGTTGGCAGAATTATATGATAAGCAGTGAGACGATGGTACGTCGTGACAGACATCTGCAGATTCCATTTCCATAGCGCACCTGTCAACAGGGGTAAAGTACTTAAGTACGCATTCTCTATCGATCATAGAGTTAGGAGAACTTCCCTGGTCAATGTCGTTCTGTACTGGTATGGAATCCGTGTATCCCTCGCAGACCTGTTCTTCACATGTCGCAGTCTGTGGGATGCTATCATTGTAGAAGCGTAGGGTGTCTCCCTCGTATCGTACATAGACTCTGTCAGCGATGAGGACGCCATCCAAGGTATCTGCATTGTGGATGGCGTTCTTGAGAGTTCTTCTGTAACCAGGTCGTCTATAGGGAACTCCACTGGACCATAGGCCCATACATCAGCCACTACACTTTCCATTATACTCAATAGCTGGGAATCGTTCAATGGCTCCAATTGACGAGTCTCTCTCCAGCTTGCGTCAACATGTAGGGCTTCAATAGTATGGAGGAACATCACGTCCCATTTGAAGCTTATGTGAATGTCGCCCTCAATGGTACCTGCATCAGAAACCTTGTTCGTTATACGATCCATGACCATTTGCTGATTTACATTACCTTCCATATAGGTTCCTGATCCGATAAACCGGACTGCATCAATCAATTCTCTAGCTGCACATTCGATCATGGCTTCATCCATGCACGAGTCCTGAAGACTATGTAGATGATACTGAGAAAAGCTAACCTCATCCGAGTCACTGTTAGACTCACTGGTACATTGTACTTGCATCATCATCTCCATCGCGTCTGATTTCTTAAGTATGATCACTAACTGGAGGGAGATGTTAGTAGCGAGGTAGCAATAAAAAGAGAATAAAAAGGGTGGAAGGATAGGAAATGATAAGATTCGCTAGCAAACTCTTCAAAATAAAAATAAAATGAGATACACTATAACCGTTTCTGGAAACGGCGCCAAAAACTTGACGCACCCCAAACTTACACCTAAATTCCACCTAGCGGTGTCACAGTCGCTAGGCGTAGTACGGTTCCTAGGTGTCAGCTCTGGGCTCTATCCGCAAGTGGACGGTGTCAAGTTGTAGTATAAAAGATTGTCGAATCCCACATGGACAGTGACAGTATATTTGAGGTCTCAGATTATTTTTGGATCTCAGAGTGAGATAGCAGTTAGTTTGGAAAGATCGGTTGTGATGGTGTTGTTGGCTCTATAATAAAGGAATCTAGGTTCTTAGGGATCACCGCTAAGCCCGTCGGAGGTTGATATTAGAATAGGATCCTTACGTTGCATTAGGTTTATGGGATTGATCTCCCAATTCATACCACTCTCGTGGGTTAGAATTGGGAGGTATTTCGATGGCTCTCATTGACGCAATGGTGGTAGCCGTCAATGTAGCAATATAGTTCGTCGGTGGATCCCCTCAAGGCACGAGCCGGGCATGGTCATGAGCCTTGGTTGGATCCACTAATTTCCCTATTTAAATCCCAAGGATACTCCTTAAGCTCATCAATTCCACCGACCGTGGGCATGATCTCAGTACGAGTTATCCTAGGGATTCGGATGGATCGACAGAAATACTCCCCTTTATTCCTAATACAACCTAGAGATACAGGCCTACATCTCTTTCCTAGTGTCTTAGGGCTAACCCATCAACCCTAGAGGAGACTACTCACACATAATGATTATGACGAATAAAATTATGATTTTTATCAAGAAAAAACATTGTAGCAATTGGACCGAGCGAGAAATGAATAACTTACTTACCGAAGGCGAGAAAGAACAATAACCAATAGCAATCCCAAGAGATTCAGCAGATTTCAAAATGCAAAGAACAATAGAACGTAAACTTTCTCCCAAAAAATAATTCAATTATCCAAAAAAACCTAGATCTAGATTTACCAACGTTTTTCAATCTCCTCTCTCCCTCCAACATAATTCCAAAACATCCAAAAACTCAGCTTCCCTAACTGCGTCTCCGAGATCCGCTCTTCACTCTCGCTCGCCCATCGGTCTGGGGCCCAACAAAGAAATTCCGAAATTAGCCCGCATTGTCGTCGACCGAGTCAGTGACTCAGTCGAGCAGAAGGTTGCTCAGTCGAAAGGATCCGGGCTACTCGGTAAAGCAGTCCGCTTGCTCGGTCGAGCAGTCCGCTTGCTCGGTCGAGCAGTCTGCTTGCTCGATCGATTCTGTCAGTGGATCGGGCTCCGTCAAAAAGTGTCATTCTGTCTGCTCGGCCCGAGTAAGCCTTGCTCGGTCGAGTCGCCAGCTGACTCGATTGCATAAGTCCTGCTCGGTTGAGCAGGATGTTGATGGGGATGTTGATGGGTGGACCTTCAAAAATAGAAGTTGCTCGATCGAGTCACCACACTGCTCGGTCGAGCAGGGTGCGTATCAGCTACGCCTCGTGTATCAGCTCGACCGAGCACAAGCCTTGCTCGGTCGAGTCGCCTGGGAAAAATCCAGATCCTCTTGCCAGCTTCTCCCCCACTCCTTCCATGGGCTTCCAAACCTCGGCGAACTCTTGTAGAGATTCGCCAACGGGCTCAAGGGTATGCTGGATGTGTCCATATCCAAAAGTGGTCCCGAATCGCTCCAAAATCCCTGAAAATCCACAAAACTCTACGAAACTCAAATATGGCGTTAGAATTGCAATATCGTAGGAAAATACGGGATTTGGATGCGAATATGATATGAAATGCAATGGAATGATGCCATGAAAAGATGGAAAATATGGACACATCAGACCCCTGCCTTAAACACACGAAAATTCACTTTCTTTTTTCTTAAGTTTACTTTGTCTCTCTAGAAAGTAAGTGATTTTCAGATTTTCTTAGAGGAACCTCTGCAGAAATTTTTCCTCCATAGAAAGTCCAATCTTCAAGTTTTTTCTACTACAAGTTCCATCCAGAACCTGGGAGATTCAATCACCTTCCTTGCGCAATAATTCCATCAATTATCAAGGCTATAGGTGATATTATTCATACTCTTTCTTTATTTTATTTGGTGAATCTCTTGTTGAAGAGATTGTACAAGTTTGCAACACGGGGAGTGTTGGCATCTTTGTATGTTGATTACTTGCGGGGAGCAAGTGTTTTAGTGGATTCAAATCTCTACTGGGTAGAGGACAGGACGTAGGATCACACGGATCCGAAACAGGATAAAAATCTCTGTGTTTGCATTTGGAATATTCTGGATTATGTTCTTTTATTTCCGCACTCTTATTCAATTTTTTATTAACTTTTAGTTTTGCAATATCGTCGTAATTTACACTATTCACCCCTCTCTAGTGTATTTGGTGTGCCAGGAGATCCAACATGATGTTTGCGTGGTTCTTAGAAATCTGCTGAAAGTGTATGCACTGGATCAAGAGGGTTCTAAAGAGGGCAATGAAGATGACGACGATGTTGTACTCTTAGCTGATGAAGTCATGGATGAGTTTTCAATCGAGAAAAATAATGAAACGACTAATGACATTACACCGTTGCGTGTCGATACACCCAATTTGGAGATCAACGACACATGTATCGTAGAAGCAGAGTTCACAAGTAGAAGAACCATAATAACCAAAAACCTTTCATCTTCCGTTGAGATTCGGTCACAAAGTGCTTCAACATCAACATCAACATCAACATGTTGGATTTTTTATTGCTAAGTAATAAAAAACTGTAACTATAGAAAGCTAGATTTTCAAAGATGAATGTACCAAATTTCAATAAAGAGTATGACTTTTGTCATTCTTTTTACAAAACTTTTCCTTTATATAAAATACGCCAATATTTACAGCACTTTTACATCTATTTTCCTTTTTATTAATAAATATTTTGACGTACAGATGAATAAATTGTGTGCTCAGGTGATTGGATCAGGGGCTAGGTCAAGTACACAGGCCCCCCCGACCGACCGCCCACTAGGACATGTACACATATTTTGTAGTTTTAGTATTTCTGTATAATGTGGACCTTTTAATTTGTTGGATAACTAATTGATAAAATTCTTAAAACATTTTCAAGCACTGCAGGACATGACTCCCATAGTGCACATACCACCTCGCCCTCTGGGACAGGTACACATATTTTGGAGTTTTACTATGTCTATATAATGTGGACCTTTTAATTTGTTAGATGACCAATTGGTAAAATTTTTTGAACATTTGCATACATTGTAGGATGTTACTCACCTGGTGCATATACCACCCCCATCCTCTGGGACAAGTATGCATATTTTGTAGTTTTAGTATGTCTGTATAATGTGGACCTTTTAATATGTTAGTTGACTAATAGCTAACATTGAAGGGTTTTGATGGACCCTCAGAGCATAAAATCTATGCTCATCCTACGTCGGACCGATGATAGAAACAGAAAATAACAGCGGAATAAAAATCATTAAATATTTTAATGAAAGCCATAAGGATATCATTAACCCTAGCCAGGAAAATCTACTATCTTGGGGTGGGTCTGACCAACCCCAAAGATAGATCTAAACTACTGTAATAATATATGAAAGCTTAAATAAAATGACAGACCCGGAACTTCATTTCTGCAGAATATGAAGCGTCGTTTTAGCAACTTTCTTTTGCTCCCCGAAGCAAGCCGCCTTCGCACCTTCAGGACTGGGCCACCCGAAGCGAGCCAACACTGCGGCCCGAGCCAATCACTCGTCGAAGAAAGTTTCACTTGAGTACGATCCTCGTCAAAGACTTTGGATCCAATCCAAACCTCTTCATCATCTTGCTAGGATGCGAACGGAGGAATGGAAGATTTTAAAGAGGAGGGAATAATTTTTAGTCTTAGCTCGAACGTGCTCAAAACCTTTAGGAGCTACTCGAATCAGAGACTTGGTGCAAATTCTCTAAGGGGGGTCAGCCCCTATTTATATAGGCAGACGGCCCCCTTCCTTGTCTCACAAGCAATGTGGGACCAAACAAGTTTTGAGGGAAAAATTAAATTAGTTTGCTTTACACTAAGGTTATACTTCAACTAATTTCCCCCTTCACCGTTGAGATTCGCAAGTGATACCACCTATCAAATCGAAGAGCATTGAATGGTGATCGCATAGAAACAAACGGTGATCAATTTCGACTTCGTTTGACCCCTCAAACGATAGCTCAAAGTTGGGCAAAAACCACAAAATTCTGATTTTCGTAGCCGTCTTTATGGTTTCCAAAAAACCTAGTCGTGGGTCCCACCTGTGGGGCCCACTGGCTAGCTGGGCATGCCAGTTAGGCATGCCCAGCCCCTTGGTCAAGCCCGCCTGCACGAGCGGGTCTGACCCGCCCGCTTCAGCTGGCGGGCTCGAGTCTGAGCCCGCCCGCATGAGCGGGCGGGCGGGCTCAGACCACCTATCTGGGTGGGCTTAACCCGATCAACCAGGCTGGGCGGGCTAGCCCAGCCCTCATGGGACGGGCTGGCTGGGCCAGAACTGGGCAAACGCCCAGCTCTGGCCATTTACCCTTTAACTAGAGCTTTTTATCTCCATTTGAGCTTCGATTTGAGCACGGTTTTTTTCCTGACTTTCATGGAAAAATTCTCTTCATTTCTATGCATCATTTTATTTAAAATATTCTCGTAAACACTTTACGATATATTTTAAATATTTTTGCATCATATGCTATTATCCTTCATATCATTCTTCTAATGCTTATATCGTAAACCTTTTGCGACACTATTAATTCCCATTTAATATAGACTTAATCTCACAACTCTTTGTGACTTTAATTATTCACGTGCATTCGACTGCACTCCTCCTTAATTCTTTCTATTACTAAGATGCAAATCTGATGCGCTCCGGATTTAACTCCGAAAACTAACCGCAAGTGCACAGTGTCAATGCTTTGTAGTATAGAAAAATGTTGAACCCACAGGGAGGCAGATGCTTATATAGTCTTTGGTCTATTCAAGATCTCAAAACAATGCTAGTTTGGCATACCCAGAAAGATTGTCACGAATTGTTACTATCTCAATTAACAATAGAATAAAAACTAGGGCAATAGGAGTCACCAGCTAGGTTACAATTTCTACGTTGAATTGGTTTTATTAGGGCGAGATTGTCGCATCTAAAATGTAGAACTCATGGCCAACTATCATTGTGCCACTCATCTAACGTATCCCATGCTTAGTCCCACCATCATGGATGGCCTTACACGCGATCCGTGCATTACGAACGACAATTATTCTCAATCTCTACTCATGCCACCATCATGTGTTAGAGCTTCGATCTGTGATTTGATGGCTCTTATTGATGATACTATCGTAGATCATCAAATAGTAATATAGGACGCCGGTGGAAACCATCAAAGTGCGTGCCACTATCGTGGATCACTGGTCGCGCCCCGGCGTACACGTCCCGAGGCGACGGTTGTAGTTTTACCGCAAGCGCACGGTATAGCGGCGAGCGGGTATCGAACACAGGGAGGACGAATGACCGTGCTTGCTCCTAATCAACCTGGCTATTTAGAGGGATAATTGCCTTGGGCGATCCTGTCACAATCGTCAGACAAAAGTGCGAAATATCAAATCAAATAGAGAACGCCTAGGGAATGGGGAATCCCCACTACTCACCGTATTTCACAAATGTGGTTCGCCGGTATCGAAATCGCTAGGATGAGAATTTGGATGAACTAGTTGCAACTAAATGTGGAACCAAGCTCACGCTCTCGCGCTGTTGCCGGTCTATAGCTATCCTAGGTTTGGGTCCAATCTCTTGCAAACCCTAGCCTAGGGAAGCTAGCATTAGGATCAACATCATCGTCCAATTGCGCACCGAGCCCAATCTCTTGCAAACTCGGTCCACAATCTAGATTAGGATAGTTCCTACCCGTCCAATCTCTTGCAAACGGGTATCGGCACGGAATTGCAACCGGAGATCCTAGCATCGGTCCAATTTCTTGCAAACCGATACTTCGAAAATCCGACTCCAACCCAATTCGGATTTCTAGGGCTTCCTATCGAATTGGGATCCAATCTCTTGCAAATCCCAATTGATGTGAATACCTAGCTATCCGTAGTAATTCGATCCCAATCTAATCCCTAATAACAATCCTAGCTCAATTTCTACCAATTCAACACAAATACGAAATTGGGCTTGTAGGGTTCATCCCCACGCCCCAAGACGTGGAGACTACTCACTAATCATAGCAATAGCACAATAATTAGCAATGAAATAGACAATGGAATTCATCACAACAATGATATAAACAATAAAAATAGAGTTTTTGGGGAAGAGAAGTGCAAACCAATGTAGATCTTCAATCAACCCAACAAAAATCCAAGTTTTTCTCTTCTCCAATCACAATTAATAAAGCTAAAAAGTAGACTCAAAAAGCTGCAAAAAATCTCAGAGGTGGCTCCAAAACTAGGGTAAAAACAGAGCTTAAATAGCCCCAAAAATCGTCTAAAATTCCTGACCAAAATGCCCCTGCACAGCCTGTTTTCCGCAAATTTCGCTACAGGCTGCGCATCGCACTCGGCCGAGTGACAAAAGTCGCTCGGCCGAGTGAAAACCCTGTCAATTTTCCAGTAAGTCGGGGGCTTCAGGGGTCTTCAGTTCGGGGACGGCTCGGCCGAGTGAGTTGTCGTCACTCGGCCGATGGCTTCACTTCACTCGGGCGGACGGGATTTGCCACTCGGCCGAGTGGGTCTTCTGAAGCTCAGATGGCCGAAAAACAGTAACTTCGATCTTTTTGAGGGCCTTCGTCTGGGCGCCACTCAGGCGGACGTGGTATCGTCACTCGGCCGATGTGGTCTCCGTCGCTCGGCCGAGTACACATGGAAATCGTGTCTGAACGGGTCGGCCGAGCAGTGTCTCGCTGGTCGGCCGAGTGGCTCATCCACTCGGCCGAGTGGGACACAAAAAATTCCCAAACTGGTCGTTTTGGCCTCCTCGTCGCTCCGGCGACGTCCATTCTTCTTCCGCTCCTCTCCAACAGCAAAATACCCCTCGGGGAGGTCGTCGGTGGCCGTCTATCGTGAGCGCATCTCATGATCACTCCAAATCGCGCCAAATCGCCTGAAATGCGACAAAAACAACAAAGCGTGAAAAGCATCGCAATATCGTCGATATATCGTGAAAAACATGATTTGGGCGATCTAAATGGCATGCAAACATGCGGAAAAAGGTGTAAAATAAGGAGTGATCAAAATCCCCCAAGCTTGCCTCTTACTCGTCCTCGAGGAAGATAAGTAAAAAGCGAACCCGGTGGATTCGGAAAACGAAAACAGTGAAAAATGAAAAAAATGAAAAACGAAGAAGAATGAAAACCAAACGAAAATAAAGAAAGAAAGAAAGGATAGGTAGGATGCTAGATCATTTTCTCAGGACGTGGGTTTCACCTACTCTTATAGCATGCACCGAGTGAGAAATACATGTCAAAGAATCTCATTTTGATATCATAGTAGAATAGTGCAAGTAGAAAATAGAAAACCCACGAACAACGGTATAATCATGAAAAACGGAATGATTTTAAAATTAACATCGCCTGAATCATCTAAAGCGGTATACAAATCTCAGATCACACACTTTTCAATTGAACGCTTTCTATCTGGAGTATAAGAGTATCACATCATAGAATAGAGAGAATAGAAAAGTATGGATTTCATGAAATGAATGCTAGGCTTAGATTTCTGGATTTCGTAAAGCTAGAAACAATCTCACCGAGTATAGAATATTACTTAGCCTAGGTTGTCGTGCAATGTCAAGTAGTCGCTCTCTCACACATCAATGGATCTCCTCCCCCAAGCTTATCTATAAGCGTGGTGGCACAAAAATATTTACATCCCCATTTTTATATAGCTCCAAAGGCAAAGAAGGGAAAGAAGAAAGAAAGTAAGCGAGATGGGATCTTTTATTGAGGATTTTTCCTCTTTTCTTTTTTTTTTCTTTTTTTTTCTTTTTTTTTGCAATAAGCAACATATATACAATGATCCCAACTCAGAGAGAGGTAATGATATACAAGAATGTTTTTCTCTCTTTTATTCTTCTCTTCTCTCTTTTTTTATTATTTTTGAAATAAGAGATTTTGAGCTAGGAATTAATAGCGGGGGAAATGCCACAAAATAGAACCACTAAGGGGAGATTTACCAATGATTTTAAAAGTAGAGAAATGATGTTCAAGATTTGTGGAGAAAGAAATATATATAACTCTCGGCTCACTCTATAAGACATGCACGACAACTTCAGCAGGGTAATCTAATCTACTCAGTTTCGATCACAAAAAAGCTAACTAATCCAGATATATCTTAGCTAATCATCATTCAATCATCCGGAAGTGAAGTGTACAATTCATGCATATAGAAGTGATAAAGGAAAAGAAGTCAGTACTCCAGATATAGGCATTCAATGCGTGAATCTTGGTGTGTTTTCTGTGATAGCATACATATGAATATTCAGGCTCAGCTAATAATAAAATTTCATCCATTTTCATGAGGAAAAAGTGTGGGTTACTATTTCTAAATGTAAAGCAAGTCATAGCATATGATATCAGAAATGAAATCTAAGACACGACAAATATAGCATGCATATAGAATAAGCTAACTCCACGTAGACATCATCACAGAAAATTCATCTCTAGCATGAGATGAAAAAAGAAATAGAGATAAAGTAAAATAGAACTATGCAATGCGGCACACAGGAAAATAAGAAAAACGTGATGCATGGCAAGATAAATGAAAAATAACAAAAAATAAGTGCAAAAGTGAAAAACGGTGTGAAAAACTGAAAATAAAGGTGGCTAAACGAAAAAAGGAAAGTGAGGACTCACTCCCCCAAGCTAAACGGCACAGTGTCCTCAATGTGCAAGGTGTGGCACACCGAGAAACATGTAATGAGAGGGGCAAGTGAGGATGCATGCATGATGGAAAGAAAAAAGATAATAAAACGAAAAATAAAGGAACGAAAATATGATGCGGATATGATGCATGCACAGATATGAGTGATACGAGTATAAATGGGTCACCAAAAGCTCTCCCTCTCTCCCAAAAAAGATATATAAAGAGACGGCAAATGAGAATCACAAAAAAGTGAGGGGAGGGGGGGTGGACAAAAGTGCATCAGGACCCAGCAGAGACGGGCAGCACAACGGCAGGAATGGATAAAGGCATCAAGAGTGCCTAAGAAGGCGGTGCCGCGCCGTCTCCGTCCTGAGGCGGAGGTGGTGGTGGTGGTGGTGTGGGCTGCTGAGCTGGGGTGGAAGCAGAAGCAGGTCTAGTGTGTGTGGAAGTGTGTGTGGGAACCTGCTGGGTGGGCTGGGGTACGCGAGGGAGACGCTCCAGCACCTGTGTAAGGCAGTAGTGGATCTGGGGTATCAGGTCGAAGCGTCCAGCCATCGCAGAGACGGTGGAGGACAGGGTCCTAAGGTCTCCTCTAAGACCACTCACCGCCAACTCAAGAGCACGTATGCTCTGCAGTGTAGCGTCGGGCGGGGGTGGTGCAGAGGGACGCACCGGTCTAGGCTGCGCAGGGCGAGGCTGGCGTACGCGTGTGGAGTATGTAACGGGCTCAGCAGGGAATGGGACAAAAGGTGCCGCGCCTGGAAAAGTGGGCCTGGCCTCGGTGTGAGGCCGGGACACCGGCTGGAGAGAAGTGGAGGCATCGGCAGCAAAGGAGGCGTGCAAAAGAGGCAACGAGGTGGCCAAAGAGGTCTGTGGCACAGAAGTGTGGACAGACGCCACGACACTCTCGGAGAAGACAGCGGCAGTGGAGACAGAGGAATCTCCCGCTGGGGTAGAAGTGTGCGGTCCAAAAGGTGTAACCCCAGCGGAGATCATGCTAACCATGGTCTCCACGACCGAAACGAACGAGGGCTCTCCGTACTCGACTACGGTCGGCGGGCGCTCGGGGAAGGCAGAAGAAAGAGGCTCGACAGACAAGGGGTCAGTGGCGGAAGTGGGAGTGGTGGTGACAGCCTCGGAAGTGGTAACAGTGGTGGAAGTGGGCTCAGCAAGAGTACTCTCGACACTGGCAGAGGTGAGGACAGAAGTGTCAGGAGCAGCAGAAACGACAGGTGTGGGCTGAGGGGCCACAGGGGCGACAGGGTCGGCAGTAGGCTCGGCAGGGCGTGCAGCAGGGTCTGCGGGGGCAGCCTGGGTAGCGTGGGTAGCGTGGGCCTGCTCGGCCTCCTCGGCCTCGAGCACGTAGGCGGCGGGGATGAGGACATCCATATCTGGGAGCCAGTCAACGTGGGCCGGTGCAATCTGGATCCGAGCAGGGCTCGGGAGAATCATGTAGTCGGCACCGAAAGGGCCGTGCAACCAGACCCAGTGACGCTCACCATGCGGACGCAGCATCTTCATCCGGGCCATAACATCTATCGACAAAGAGGTGGGGCCCGGGACGCGTCGCAAGTCGTCGGGGAAGTCCTCGCCGGTCATAAGAGCCAGCAGGGTAATCAGGCCGCCGCAGCATATCGGTGAGCGAGCGCCCACCGATACAATGATGCGGTCTAAGTACCATGCCGCGATATCGATCACGACGGCGGGGACAAGCTCATCTCCATCCCTAGATAGAGCTCTGGGACGGGTCATCGCGTAGAGCATGTAAAGCTCTGGCGTAGACATCGTGCCCGGCTCATATCTGGCCAAAAGGTAGTCGCCATGAGGCGCTGGGCAATGCGTAGGCAGGGGTGGACTATGGCCAAGGCCTTGGCCCTACTAGGGTCAAAGGCAGCGTGGTGGCCTGTGATCCGGGCCCAGAAGGCGCCGGCGTCGAAAGAAGGTGGGGGGATGTGGGTAGGGCCGTAACCGCGATCGGCTCCGGGGACTGCGGGCCAAGAGAAAAACGCTCTCATCATATCGAGAGTGACCTGGCACTCTCGATCCATGAACCGGAATGAGCATCCCTCATCGGTCCGGGCGATCGAACTCAAAACCTCAAGTGTCGGGCGGGTGAAAGTATCCGCCGACACCTGCAGAAAATCTCGCCAACCCACGTTGTTGTACAACGTGAGCAGTCCCTCGAGTACCCCCAGGCGTCCAAGGTCAGCAAGGTGTGCAAACCTGGAGGGTACGATCGAGCGCTGGGAGATACGCTCGAAGACGGCGCGGTGTGCGTCGTCTCGGAACGTAATCCCGAGCGGCCCGACCAGTGGAGCCGGTGGTGGTGGCTGTGGATCGGCAGGGAGAGGCTGTGCAGGCTGTGGGTGTGCTGCAGGCTGTGCGGGGTGTGCGGGGCCTGCAGGCTGTGTTGGGTGTGCGGTGTGTGTGGGGGACGGTGGAGGAGAGTCCTCCAACTCGTGGGAGGGGCCGGCATCATCCGACCGCTTCCGCTTGGCGGAAGCTCTCTTCGACCGCGGCCGTGTCCGGGGCGGCATATCTGCCCCGAGCGCGCGCCGAGAAGTGAAAAGTGCGGCGTGTGCACAAAGAGTGGAAAGAGTTTACCCAAACACGCTGCGAGTGCTAAGCAGTGGAAGCGTGCGAAGTCCGCGCCTCCACGAAGTCCTGAGCAGCCCGTAGAAGCTCCCCTGAGCTCCCCTAAGCTCCAAAAAGCAACCTGCGCATGGAAAAGCGATATCAGCGAGTAATAATCAAAATGTATGGAGCAATAGGGGTATAACAGATAGATATGTGAATTGATTCGGGTTAGGGGTTCGATTAACACACGGATCCTCAAAAACTACGCAAAAAGAGAAGAAAATGGTGAAAATAAGCGAACCGGAGGTGATCGGAGACGGGGTTGCCGGCGGCGACTCAGGCGGGGTGCGGCGACGGTCGGCCGGCGGTGGCAGGCCGAGCGGCGGCGCGCGCGGGCTTGGTCGGGCGAGTGGGGGTGAGAACGAGCGGTATCGGGCGAGGGGAATCCGAGGGGTCGGGCGATTTGGGAATTTTGCGGTTTCGAAAAACGCGCCCCCCTCGGTCCTTATATAATAGAAGTTACGACTCGGCCGAGTGACGTGGTCACTCGGCCGAGCGAGGCAATAGAAATTTTCTCCCCGATATCGCATCGGCCGAGTGGCTTTGCCAGCCTCGGCCGAGTGGAGTAAGTCCATTCGGCCGAGTGACTCAAGCTACTCGGCATGACTCGCCCAAGGAGGGTATCCGTTTCACTCGGCCGAGTGAATATATATACTCGGCCGAGTAGCAGTTATAATGAAATGAGGAAAATAGACAGAGAGTTGGGTACAGCAGACTTCCCTCGTTCGTGAGCGGCTCGGCCGGATGAACTTCTGTACTCGGCCGAGTGACTAGTATACTCGGCCGAGTGAGCCTTGCATTCTGCTGTTTGTCTTCGTTTAGGCTCTAAACTCCGTCTTTCTTCCTCCAGTCGATTTCATGCTCCTCCTAAGCGTCGAACGCCTTCTTGGGGCGCTCCTCATCGTCTCGTTCAACCTCCTCATGATGATCTACCTATCTCCTCTCCTGTCAAGAAAAATAGGACCCGTTATCACAAAATTTTTGGTCGGATGACTCAAAACACTAAAAATCTCTAAAACGAAAATAAAGAAAAAGCAAAAATAAAGCAAAAACCGTCGGGTTGCCTCCCGACAAGCGCTCATTTTAGGTCGTGAGCTCGACCCCCTATAATTTTCAATCAATGCGGGATGTTTGGTGCATATGAGATGCACCCGTCAAACTTTCCGGGGAGCGCGCTTGGATTCGAACGTGGCGGCGTAGCGTTCTCCCGCGGTGGTCTCCTATCTCGAATAGTGTTGGGGGGAGGTTCCCCCAAGCTAGCATTTGCCCCGGTCAACGGCTTAACCGGCGATGCCGATTTCCGTACCGGCGGAGCTTTCTTTGGAGACTTTGATTTCGAGAGCTTGCAGAGCTCTCGAATCCTTGCGACATCAGCGTCGCCTTCATCTTCATCAGCGGAGAAGTCGGGGGAATCATCATTATTGTCTTCATGGCCTAAATCCGGGCCTTCATCAAATTCTTCATCAAAAAGGGCACCAATTGAGTGAGGAATCGCCTCCTCTATCACCTCATCAAGGAGGTCCGAGAGATCATCCGGCCGCTCTTTAAGCAAATATACTCTATTGATTTCGCCCGTCGGGATCCCCTCGGAATAGTGCTTTAGCCTTTGCCCATTTACTTTGAATGTGGTACCTTCCTTGCTTTCCAACTCGAAAGCTCCTCCCGGTTGTAAGTGCTTGATGGTGAAAGGTCCCGACCAACGTGACCTCAACTTACCGGGAAATAGTCGTAGTCGGGAATTGTAGAGCAAGACCTTGTCTCCCACCTTGAAGTCCGTGACAGTTATGTGGGCATCGTGGAAAATCTTGGTCCTTTCCTTGTAAATTCTCGAGCTCTCATAAGCGTCCCTCCTTATTTCATCAAGTTCGTTGATGTCCAAGAGTCGCCTCACCGCCGCACTCTTATAATCGTAGTTAAAGGTCTTGATGGCCCAATATGCGCGGTGTTCCAACTCTACCGGCAAGTGGCAAGCCTTCCCATAAACTAGGCGGAACGGTGTGGTACCGATGGGGGTGCGAAAGGCCGTGCGATAGGCCCATAGAGCATCGTTTAGCTTCATTGACCAATCCTTTCTAGACCGATCTACTGTTTTCTCGAGAATTTGCTTGATTTCTCTATTTGAGACTTCTACTTGGCCGCTTGTCTGGGGGTGATAAGCCATTCCAACTCTATGATTTACCCCGTACTTCTTTAGCATGGCTTCAAACTTGTTCTCTATGAAGTGGCTTCCCCCGTCACTTATCAAGGTACGCGGCACTCCAAAGCGCGGAAAGATATTTTGCTTGAAGAATTTGGAGACGACCCTCGCATCATTAGTAGGGGTGGCAATAGCTTCCACCCATTTGGAGACATAGTCAACGGCCAATAGGATGTACTTGTTGCCATTGCTCGACGGAAAAGGCCCCATGAAGTCTACTCCCCAACAATCAAAAAGCTCAATCTCCTGGAGGGGTCTCATCGGCATCTCATTGCGCTTGGAGATATTCCCGGTCCGTTGACATCTATCGCAACCCTTCACAAAAGCGTGAGTGTCTTTAAACATTGTGGGCCAGAAGAATCCGCTCTGCAAGATCTTAGCGGTTGTTTTAGAGGCGGCATGATGTCCCCCGCATGGTAGACCGTGGCAATGCAAAATGATAGACGTTGCCTCCTCTTTAGAAACACACCTACGAATGACACTATCTTTGCATATCTTGAAAAGGTAAGGATCTTCCCAAAAATAGCTACGGACCTCATGCATAAATCTCCTCTTTTGTTGCGTGGACATCCCATGCGGTTTGATTCCGCACGCCAAGTAGTTGACGAAGTCCGCGTACCAAGGTACTTCCTCGGTCCTTACCGCATATAGCCTCTCATCAACAAATGTGTCGTCAATAGGTAAGCTCTCATCCTCCTTGTCGCGAATGAGCCTAGATAAATGATCCGCCACGACATTGTCTGTACCCTTCTTATCTCTGATCTCTAGGTCGAATTCTTGCAACAAGAGTATCCACCTAATCAACCGGGGTTTGGCCTCCTTCTTGTTTAAAAGATACTTCAATGCCGCATGGTCGGTGTGGACAATCACCTTGGAACCGAGGAGGTAGGAGCGAAACTTTTCTATGGAGTAGACGACCGCTAGAAGCTCCTTTTCGGTAGTTGTGTAGTTTTTCTGCTCGTCATCCAATGTCTTGCTTGCGTAGTATATCGCATGAAGCTTCCTATCTTTCCTTTGTCCCAATACCGCTCCAATGGCTTGGTCGCTAGCATCGCACATTAGCTCAAAAGGGAGGCTCCAATCCGGCGGTTGAATGATGGGCGCTGAGACTAGCGCTTCCTTCAAGGTGTTGAAAGCTTGCAAGCATTCTCCTGAAAAGTCAAAAGGAACATCTTTAGCGAGTAAGGAAGTAAGTGGTCTGGCAATCGAGGCGAAATCCTTAATGAAGCGGCGGTAAAACCCCGCGTGACCAAGGAAGCCTCTAATGCCCTTGACATTAATAGGAGGAGGAAGTTTTTCGATTACCTCAATCTTAGCTTTATCTACCTCGATTCCTCTTGAGGAAACAAGATGTCCGAGAACTATACCTTCCGTGACCATGAAGTGGCACTTCTCCCAATTGAGAGTGAGATTGTTTTGTTGGCACCTTTTTAGGACTTTAGTGAGATTTTCCAAGCAAGAGTCAAACTCACTTCCATAAACCGAGAAATCATCCATAAAAACTTCCATAATATTTTCAATATAATCGGAAAATATGGATGTCATACATCTTTGAAATGTGGCGGGAGCATTACAAAGGCCGAACGGCATCCTACGGTATGCGTAGGTGCCATAGGGACAAGTGAAAGTTGTCTTTTCTTGGTCATCTTCGTGCAAAGGGATTTGGAAGAAACCCGAATACCCGTCTAGATAGCAAAAGTATTTATGGTTCGCGAGGCGTTCAAGCATTTGATCGATGAATGGAAATGGGTAATGGTCCTTTCGGGTGGCTTTATTGAGTCTCCTATAGTCAATGCACATTCGCCATCCCGTGACAGTGCGCGTGGATATTGGCTCACCTTTGTCATTTTTTATGACAGTCATCCCTCCTTTCTTGGGGACGACGTGGATGGGGCTAACCCATCTACTGTCAGAGATAGGATAAATTATACCGGCTTCAAGCAATTTTAGGATTTCCTTTTTAACCACCTCCTTCATGTTCGGGTTCAACCGCCTTTGAGGCTCTATGGAGGTGGCTTCGGTATCCTCCAAATGGATCCGATGCGTGCAAAGCCTAGGGCTTATCCCTTTAAGATCGGAGATAGTGTATCCCAAGACATCTTTGTGGCTCCTAAGGACGTCTAGGAGTTTTTCAAGTTGATCTTGTGTGAGGTGGGAATTGACTATCACCGGAAAAGTCAATTTATTACCCAAAAAGGCATACCTTAGATTCGGCGGTAATTGTTTAAGCTCTACCTGAGGTGGCGCTGCTTCTTCCACCTTTTCAGCTCGCATGAATTCGGCTTCTTCCTTGTCATCCTGGTTTAGCTCATCTTCAGGTGGAATGCTTTCTTGTGATGAGTCGGACTCGCTACTTAGTGAGGATGAGGCATCGAAGTAGGCGCCCTCTGATTCAGTGCTAGCATCGCCAAAACCTTCACTCTGCTCCAGTTCGTACCTGGAATCAAGAAACACATCAGACGATTCATAAAAACAAGAGTGAGCGTCATAAAGTGTAACACCCGGAATGTCGATTTGCTCGAAGGGTTCTTCGGGAGCATAGTGCTCTTCGACATTTGCTCTATTGTCTTCGAAATACAATTTGTCGTCGACCACGTCAACTCTGACATTGCCTCCGATAGTTCCTTCCGGGGAGATTTGGTCCATCACAAAGCTAGCAAATAGTTGTTCGTCGGGGTCCGTGATATTGATAGCAAATGCTCCGGTAGCGTGGACCTCGTCGACAAGCTCCTTAAGGAGGTCTGTGAAGGTGTCATAGTCTTCTCGACTGAGTTCTATTGTTGGCGTTGCATCCCCCATTCTCCCTGTTAAGATCTTATGCGAATGCGGGGAGAATATGCAAATAGGGCTACGAATGAAGTTAGGATAAGATAGAGAGGGAAGTAAAGGAAGAAAGTAAGAAGAAATAACCGGGTGGTCGGTGCCGAGCACCGTCAAAATGCCTTCCCCAGCAACGGCGCCAAAAACTTGGTCGCGCCCCGGCGTACACGTCCCGAGGCGACGGTTGTAGTTTTACCGCAAGCGCACGGTATAGCGGCGAGCGGGTATCGAACACAGGGAGGACGAATGACCGTGCTTGCTCCTAATCAACCTGGCTATTTAGAGGGATAATTGCCTTGGGTGATCCTGTCACAATCGTCAGACAAAAGTGCGAAATATCAAATCAAATAGAGAACGCCTAGGGAATGGGGAATCCCCACTACTCACCGTATTTCACAAATGTGGTTCGCCGGTATCGAAATCGCTAGGATGAGAATTTGGATGAACTAGTTGCAACTAAATGTGGAACCAAGCTCACGCTCTCGCGCTGTTGCCGGTCTATAGCTATCCTAGGTTTGGGTCCAATCTCTTGCAAACCCTAGCCTAGGGAAGCTAGCATTAGGATCAACATCATCGTCCAATTGCGCACCGAGCCCAATCTCTTGCAAACTCGGTCCACAATCTAGATTAGGATAGTTCCTACCCGTCCAATCTCTTGCAAACGGGTATCGGCACGGAATTGCAACCGGAGATCCTAGCATCGGTCCAATTTCTTGCAAACCGATACTTCGAAAATCCGACTCCAACCCAATTCGGATTTCTAGGGCTTCCTATCGAATTGGGATCCAATCTCTTGCAAATCCCAATTGATGTGAATACCTAGCTATCCGTAGTAATTCGATCCCAATCTAATCCCTAATAACAATCCTAGCTCAATTTCTACCAATTCAACACAAATACGAAATTGGGCTTGTAGGGTTCATCCCCACGCCCCAAGACGTGGAGACTACTCACTAATCATAGCAATAGCACAATAATTAGCAATGAAATAGACAATGGAATTCATCACAACAATGATATAAACAATAAAAATAGAGTTTTTGGGGAAGAGAAGCGCAAACCAATGTAGATCTTCAATCAACCCAACAAAAATCCAAGTTTTTCTCTTCTCCAATCACAATTAATAAAGCTAAAAAGTAGACTCAAAAAGCTGCAAAAAATCTCAGAGGTGGCTCCAAAACTAGGGTAAAAACAGAGCTTAAATAGCCCCAAAAATCGTCTAAAATTCCTGACCAAAATGCCCCTGCACAGCCTGTTTTCCGCAAATTTCGCTACAGGCTGCGCATCGCACTCGGCCGAGTGACAAAAGTCGCTCGGCCGAGTGAAAACCCTGTCAATTTTCCAGTAAGTCGGGGGCTTCAGGGGTCTTCAGTTCGGGGGCGGCTCGGCCGAGTGAGTTGTCGTCACTCGGCCGATGGCTTCACTTCACTCGGGCGGACGGGATTTGCCACTCGGCCGAGTGGGTCTTCTGAAGCTCAGATGGCCGAAAAACAGTAACTTCGATCTTTTTGAGGGCCTTCGTCTGGGCGCCACTCGGGCGGACGTGGTATCGTCACTCGGCCGATGTGGTCTCCGTCGCTCGGCCGAGTACACATGGAAATCGTGTCTGAACGGGTCGGCTGAGCAGTGTCTCGCTGGTCGGCCGAGTGGCTCATCCACTCGGCCGAGTGGGACACAAAAAATGCCCAAACTGGTCGTTTTGGCCTCCTCGTCGCTCTGACGACGTCCATTCTTCTTCCGCTCCTCTCCAACAGCAAAATACCCCTCGGGGAGGTCGTCGGTGGCCGTCTATCGTGAGCGCATCTCATGATCACTCCAAATCGCGCCAAATCGCCTGAAATGCGACAAAAACAACAAAGCGTGAAAAGCATCGCAATATCGTCGATATATCGTGAAAAACATGATTTGGGCGATCTAAATGGCATGCAAACATGCTGAAAAAGGTGTAAAATAAGGAGTGATCAATCACGAACTCTAATTGAATTCACCAACGTGCCTAATTAAGTTCATAGGATACCAGTCCAAGATGTGTGCCACTATCGTGTCACAAACCCTATATGAGATCTTCTACAAACTTGGCTGATCAACCAAAACACATCTCTTTTATACCAAAACAACGTAAAAATCCTAACTTTGCATCTAAATCCTAAGATCCTAGGGCTAATCCATTAGCCCTAGAAACGACTACTCATAATTCTTAGCGATATCAACAAAAGCGTTTAGAATAGCACTAGAAATTATGATCGCAATGAAAGACATCGAAATAATCATAGAGAGATAAGAGATCGTTACCAAAGTGCTGAAGACGAATAAACAATCGTAGAGAATTAAGATCAATAGATTCCAAGCAAATTGCAATAATAAAAATATCAAATTTGTCTTCAAAACAATAGCGACGGCTTAAAACTCTCTAAGAAAAACTAAGAACTTCTAAAATAATAAAATTTGAATAGCCACTTTAAAACTGGGGTAAAAGAGTGCTTAAATACAATGGGGATGGACCCCACAAAAATCTGGAAAAAGGGCTTCTTGGGCCCACAATTAGTTGGACTGCGTCGCCTTACTCGGTCGAGTAGCGGCGCCGCTCAGTTGAGTGATGACACAGTCAGCCGCTTCCTCTTGCCTTGGTCTGGATTTAGATACGCGCTACTCGGTCGAGTGGCTGCAGTACTTAGCCGAGTTACTGAGGTTGATACTTTAAGCTCAAATCATAACTGTGGTATTGGTTCCACTCGACCGAGTAGTTGCAGTACTCGGTAGATCATCACTGTTCTACTCGGTCGAGCTACTGTAAGTTGGAGATGCTTTCAAAATTGGCGTTTTGTTTGGGCTCAGCTCGACCGAGCGGCTGCAGTGCTCGGTTGAGTTACCTTTGCACTCTCCTTCTCCGATTAAGGGTTGGAATAAGAAGTAGCTGGCCGAGTTGATCTGACCGAGCAGCGTTCCTACTCGGTCGAGTGATGCGTGCACTTCACAGCTGGGAGCTCTTGATGTCAATCTGTATATCAGCTCGGTCTTGTGTTAAGGCACTCGGCCGGGTGGTCTGGGAAAATCAGCATGTCAACTTCTTTGCGCTCTTTTTTCTCTTCTCTTCTTCTCCTCTCTTCTCCTCATCAAATCTTCTTCTCCACCTCGTCGAACACTTATTGAACCTCGCCATAGATGCTCTAGATATCTCGAATGTGTCCATATTCTATAGTTGCTCCAAATCACTCCAAAGTTCCTGAAAATCCTCAATTCTATACGAAAATCGAATATATCGTGAAAAGCAAGATAATATATATAAAAGTGAACTTTGGATGACGAAAATGCTATGAAAACATGCGATAAAAACATGAAAAAAAAGACACATCAAAATCCCCCAAGCTTACCTCTTACTCATCCTCGAGGAAGACGACGAAGCTCACCTGAAGTAAAAATAAAAAAAAGGAAAAAAGAATGCAAAGAGGAGAGGATCACTAGATTATTCTGCCAGATCTCACACAGATCTCACGCCATTCGCCACACATCACGATAACTCAGAAAATGAATCACATGCTAGCAAGAGATTTCATTTCTTATAGAAATATAGTACTTTCAGGCTCAAGATGACCAAAAGGGACTTCTCTAAAGCTCATACAAGCAACTTTCATCTACGTCATGCATTTCATAATATTGAATATACAAAACATTGGCGATGCACTTTTCAATCAAAAGCTATAACTGAAGCATAGAGAATTCATACCAATCATGCAATAGAAAATGGAATAAGAGTCAAGACATTCACATATTCATATCAAATCATAAGAAATCTCCATAGCTAAGTTATTTCGCTAAGTTTCAGTATTATCAAACTTTCCCATTCGTGCACATCTCCACTCTAATATCGTACTCACTCATATGATCAAAAGAATTCACCCCCCAAGTTTAACTTGAGGCATCGCATCGAAAGAAAATAATTGTGGAATTTGTTTTGGGTTTCCCAAGTATATATGTGTTGCCCCAAATAATGAAATTTTGCAATTTTTTCTTTGCCTTTTGAAACTTTGTTTCTCATTTTTCTTTTTGCATTTTTGTAGGAGCTATAGAATATGTATTTTTGATTTTTGGCTCCTTTTTGGCTTTTTGAACCTTTTGGGGGCAAAATTTTCTTTTGTAAGGAATTTTTGTGAATGGATGCGGTATAAGTAGCCTTGAGAGGTGAACTCAAGTGACATGTAGAGAATATACATACATGTGGAGAAAGAAATAATATAACACTTGGTTCACTCAAAAGTGTGCACAAATGGTTTGGTAGAATAATACGTCAATTAGAATCATATGTAAACATGGATATTCTTAATCATTTCAACTAGCAGTGAGTCAAGCAGTAAAGATTTCAATCATATCAGGCATGCGATAAGAATGCGAATAAGAATATAAAAGCGATGCTTCAGATATACTAATGATGCGTGAATCTTGGTGCATTTCCAATGAAAGCATACTAAACACTACTTCATACGTTCAGTTTCAATAAGTTTCATGCATTTACTAAGAGAAGTCGTCAAAAGAAGTATATTTTGCAAGCACATATGAATAGCAAGATAATGAAATAATTCTAAGTAGCATGGCATGGAATATAAGCATCGTGATGGCTATGAAAGCAATAAGAGATGTCATCATAAAGAACTCATCTAGCAAAAGAAAGAAACGAAAAAGTGGAATAAAATAAAACAAGCATGCACGCAAACCAAAAGATGAGAAATATGATGCAAAAGAAAAATAAAAAAATGTGGTGAAAAATGGATGGAAAATAAAGCGAAAATAATGCAAAGTGATAGAAAAATAAATAAAAAGAGATAGCGCTCATCCCCCAAGCTAAATACAGCAGTTTCCTCACTGCTGAGAACACTCGTGAAAGATAGTGAATGATGCTAGCTAGGGTGGGGTGGGTGGGTAATGAGAAATCCTAAAAATAAGAAAACTAAAAGGAAAAGAAGAAAAAAAATGAATGATTGCAAATGCATGGTCCTAATACCTAATATATGAACAAGCATGCAAATGATGCGATGATGTATATGCAGATGGATGAAAATGGGTTCTCCCCCAAGCTATGCAGCGCTAGGCCCCGTGTGGACAGATGGGCACAAGAAAGAGTGAGAGGGGAGAACATGAGCAAAAATGCAAGTCAAGCAGTGGCACCACCCTTTGGAGGCGGTGACGGGTCCCGCTGCTGTGGACCAGAAGATGGAGGGTCAACAGGTGGTGCACCAGTCTTGGTATGTGGTGCTGGAGTGACTGGAGGTGCTGGTGCAAGTGTAGCAGGTGGTGCACTCTGTGCCATCAGAATATCTAAAATCTCGCGAATGTCCCGTCGATATGACTAGTGATGGGTAGTGACCGTCTGGATGAAGGCGAGGAAGTCGCACCTCAGCCTAACAACCTTGGCCTCTACCATAATCAAGCGCGCTTCAGTGTGGCAGGACCTAGGTGGCTGACGTGCACCACCATGTGTACCTCTCTCTTCACAGACTCATGCTTGGGCTGCACGAGGTCTGAAAGCGAAATCGGGAGAGGGCGGATTAGCGGGGATCTCGACAAAAGATGGGAAAGGGATGGATGTGAGATCAGGTGCAGAGGTCGGAATAGGTACTTCCTACAACATACATTGGCCGAGGTTTTTCACCAAGAACCATACTAAGCTTGTGACACTAACTTCCCATGGACGGAAGAGACGAATCCTTTCTTGATCACTACTTACCTCGTACGCTTCAAGTGTTACCCAACCTAAGACCTTTCAGTGAGTGATTACTCGAAGCTAAATCATAGATCTAAGTGACACCATTCACGCATAGGTTTGTACAATGACATCAAGTCCTAATGACCAACTTGCATGTCATCACTAAAGAGTTATCAATGATAGTGTAGTTAATATTAACCATTTGATAACTCTTTATTGGGTCGTTCAGTGACTCATTCTCCAATGAGCATATGTGTCTCGTCTCCGACTTTGCCAAGTTGAATGATTATGAGATCATCATCGCCCTTTAGGTTAAGACAGAGACAATGGTTTTTCCTATGTGCCGATATCCTATTCTCAATACATCTATGACCATGGACGCTTTAAGACTTAAGTTACTATTGGTCATTCACTGTCATACCCCGCTCTCCCAAATACGGGAATTACGTGGTGGACTAGGCCGCCGTAGTATTCAGACACTAGGCTTCGAGCCCCTAACGTCCAAATACTACTAGGCTTTAATTGTGGTTAAAATAAAATTGTTTAAGCAGGCCACTGCGATACATTGGAAAAGTATGAAGAGTAAGAAATATAATGCTCCAACAAAATTAAAACCGTAAGTGCTGAAAAGTAAACTGTACTAAACATCATTATACAAGATACATCATACATCTCTGTACAGGTACCAAAGGGTAGCAAAGGGTACCAAAAGTACAACAACAAAAAAGGGTAGACAAAAAGGGAAACCCACCCTAAAAGAAACCCAAAAGGTGTCCACGCCTGTACAACACACTCCATATTCTAACATAGGGAAGTTCAGGTGGACCAACTCTCCATCTAATGGCTCCAGCTGTACTTGAGGAGAGGAAGAAGTAGAAGTCTGCACACGAGTTGGCTCTGATGTCACTTCCTTAGAACCTGAAAATATTAATGGGACACGTCAACGCGTGACCCTAGTGGAAATCCTAACTAAGCTAGGTAGGACCCAGTTTAGAACCAGACTACCTATCTAAGGGTGGTCTAAAAGAAAAAGGTCAACAGAGCATACATAAGTGTTCTCATCAAAGCATACAAGTATTAAAAGTAAATTGAGGACATATCAACATAATGGCAACATTTGTAAATTAATGTCAAACTATAAAAAATTAACAGTTCACATGTTTTGGGAATCCGTGTAACTAGTAGGACACTTTTACGGAGTTGAACTTCACCCAGTGTGGGTGAATAGTGGTACCTCAACCAGCGACACGAGCACTGGAGGGACATCTCGTAACTCCTCTGTCGGGAGTGAGATATCTCGGTTTTTCTGTGGAAAACGGAGCAAACCATCATTTACCATCATGGTGCATCACGAGTAAACTACCAGCCTCTCTAACCTTGACTACTCCCCCTGTCGGCTGCTAGGAGCGTGGGTGAGAAATCATCAAAGTGTCTACTCCTTAAAAGCCTACTATTCACAGGTTTTCCCCCCAAACCTATATCTAAAGCTTCACCTATTTTAGAATAGATTGAAGACTCCAGACCTTTCTCTCATCTCACTCTTACTCTTATCATTCGGATTCTTCGCAATAATGTAGCTCTTCATTTCATTTATCATCATCATTATCATATACTTTCTTTCCTTCTTAATTGCATGTAAGAGTCTCATATAATAAGAAAATATTTACAAATATTCGTTGCTTCATCATGGATTTGTTAATATATAATCACAGTCATAACATGGTACCCAAAATCATAACATCATGCGTTTCTTGCTCATATTTAACATTACTGAAATATAAACTAAATGAACTGAATCATGGATTATCATATACTTAGCATTCATATCATAGCAGTTGGATAAAGAGTATAGCAATAAATTAAAACAGGAAATCTATATGGCAGTCAGAACTGAGAAACAAGGGCCACACGGTCGTATGGTGAAATCCATACGGTCGCATGGATAAGAGTCAAGCCACACGGCCGTATGAGAATTTCATACGGCCATGTAGAAAACTCAATGAATCCACACGGCTGTATGGCCAAACCATACGGCTTTATGGATTAAGACTGCTCAGGGCTTATGGGGGCACACGACCGTATAATCTGTTCATACAGCCGTGTGAGATTTTTGGGTGGAGCTGTGAGGGGCTTTGGGAACATCACACGGATGTACAATGGTTACCACATGGTCGGGGGGGGGGGGATTGCCAAGGGAAAAAAGAGAGGAGCGGAATACGGTTGCATGGGCCTAGGGTGCGACCATGCGATCATGTCTAAAATTCAAAGCCTCAGGAAAGGATACGGCCATATGATTTTTAGTCGTACGACCGTATGATGGTAAAATTTTAATACGAGGTCATTCTACGACTGTAGAAACTAATGACCATCATACGGTCGTATGAAGAGAGCCATACGATCGTGGGCTTTCGTCTGTTGTCAATTTATATAGCGACGGGGTTCAGTCTTTACAGGAATAAACCAAATCCTATCTAACCAAGTTAGAGTTTCTACCTCAGCAGTCCACCTAGGAATTTCTGGGGTCTTTCTTCTCCGTGTAGACCCTTTGAAGCTTAGCTTCTTCTCCTCCTTCTCCAAAAGATAGGACTAGGGTTTCAAACTTTAGCCGTGGGTTTGAGAAGAGGTCGACATCAAGAAGGGAGCTCGGGGCTGTGTGAGTGAGTGAGTAAGGCTGAGAGAGTGCGTATTATTTTGATTTTTCTTTCCCTTTTTCTTGAAATTTTTTCTTATAATCTCTCCCTTAAGCAACCTCCTACTTCCTGAAAACCCCCTAAGTTAGCCACCTCATTAGTGTTAGGTGGGGGTTATTCGGATGATGCCGCATCTCAAGGGTGAGGTGGCTAATCATGATATTAGGATTTTAAATTTAATAGGAATACATATACCAATACCTAGTATACTACATCATACAAGTATATACATATATACTCCGTTTATTAATTAAAAAGGGTGTTATAAAATGCCTTAAAATAATTTTAACATCACAAAAATTAAAGAAAAATATACAAAGCCTCCAAAAATTCATACGCGTATTTATACACCTAGAAAAACTGTATTAATACCAGTAAATAAAATTTGGGGCCATTACAGCCAATCCCCCTTAAAATGAATTCTGTCCTCGAAATTACAAAATAAAAGGGGAGGAGTCATTCCATTCATTGCACCATCTTACATAGTCTCAAAACAAGAGCACAACGTCGTACAAATATGTGATGGTACTTCTCTTTCGTCTCATCCTCGAGTTCCCAGGTAGACTTCCCTGGTGACTCTCGGTGCCACATAACCCTCACAAGACTAATGGATTTCTTCCTTAGCATCTTCTGTCTCCTGTCCAAAAATAGCCACTCGTTGTTGATCATAAGTCAAGTCCAGTTGCACTTCGATCTCTGAGAAGTCGACGACATGACTAAGATCTCCGATACATCTCCTGAGTTGTAATATGTGAAACACATTGTGTACTCCTTCAAGAGATGCTGGAAATGCAAGCATGTATGCCACCTCGCCAACCCGAGCGAAAATTTCAAATGGTCTGATGTAACTCAGACTCAGCTTTCCTCGTCTGCCAAAATGGATCAGTCCTTGAGTAGGCGAGATCTTCAAAAACACTTGATCGCCTGGCTGAAACTCTAGGTATCATCTTTTTGCATCCGCCCAATGCTTGTAGGTGTCTTGTGCTATACATAGATTATCTCTGACGACTCTCACTACATCCACTGTTTCAGTAATCATGTCTGGGCCCAATACTTCATGATCTCCGACATCATCCCAACTAAGAGGAGATCGACACTTCCTCCCATATAAAGCTGCAAACGGTGCCATGCCTGTACTTGCTTGATAACTGTTGTTGTAGGTGAACTCTACCAGATGTAGATGTTCATCCCAAGAGCCTTTAAAGTCCAGCATGCACGCCCTCAACATATCTTCTAAGATTTGAATTGTCCTCTCCGACTGTCCATCCATCTGAGGATAATATGTAGTGCTAAAACTCAATTGAGTTTTCAGGCTGACCTGCAAACTTCTCTAAAAATGTGACGTGAATCTGGTGTCACGGTCGGAGACTATGCATATAGGTACTGTAACGACTGGTTTTTCATGTATTTGGATTATCTATATTATATATATGTTTTGGTGGATTTTCTCCTTATGTGTGGTTTTCATCTCCGTAGCTTTCGTTTTCGATCGTTTCATCGTGATTTTCTAGCTTCTTCCTTAGAATCATTGATCTTGGAGTAAGTCACTTATGACGGACTTCAAATTGCTCATATTTTAGAGTTAGAGTGATCGTAGAAGTCGTAGAAATCTTCCCGAAGCTTCGCGCTTCGATTCGGCACTTTTAGTGCACTTTAGTTGGTTCAAGAAGGGGGACTAACCGACTAGATTGAGATCTAGTCAGTCAGGAACTCTTCTCAAACCGACTAGTTTCAGTAAGTAAATTTCGCCTAAGCTACTGTTTATCGTTAGTCGGTTTATGAACACTCACCGACCGACTAGGTTGCAAACTAGTCGGTCGACGGGCCTTCACAGACCGACTAAGTCATTTCCCAGATTTCCCCCTACTTTCGCTGTTTGATTCTAGTCGGTCACAGTTGGTCAACCGACCGACTAGTTGTTAAACTAGTCGGTCAACAACCCTTCTTTGACCGACTAATTGCTGTCGTAAACCTAGGGTTTGCCCAGCCGCCGGCTTATGCCTATTTAAACCCCCCAAACGTTTTTCTTTCTTCATTCATTTCTCCTGAACTTCCTTCTTCCCCAAATCATCATCCATCTTCCCCTAGCCTTCCTCCTTCATCAAGAGCCCTTCCCCCTCTCCATTTAGGCCGGCCATCACCTCTAGGCCGCCGGAAAAACCCCCAAAATCTCATTTCTCCAGATTTTCTCCCCATTTCCAGATCTGAACCGTGGGTTCCCGGATCGTTCTTCCGTCGCCGTGCTTGCTCGATATCGTTCTTCCGCTCCAATACGCGATCTCATCCCCGTAGCTAACATTTTGTGACGTGCCTCGTTGATCGTCATCCTTGGTGCTAGGCAAGTGAAACTTGCCACTTAGGGTTTTGGGCCATGTCTTAGGCCATTTGCTTGTTGTAGGCGTAAAAGAGACTAGGCGACAAAATGATACTCACCTAGGCGCAATTTCAGGATCTAGCTTGACAACGAAGCTAGATCCGTCATTTATCATGTTGCATAACTACCATGTCATGTTTAATTTTAATTAACGGTACACGAATTAATTGTCATGTCATTGCATTCCTTAATGTTCCCATGATTGAGTAGCGCCGCTACACCTAGTGAATTGATTGAGGCTAGGCACCGGCTTTTAGCGGGTACGACCCTACGCCAAATTGTGAACCTAAAAACAAGCTCTTGTGCGGGGAAACCCTGGCTCATTTACTGAGCTCGTGTGCAGGGACCCTGGCTTGTTTACGTGTGGGTGGGGTAAGGGTTAAGCGGTCATTCAACTGGGAGTCTGCCCGATCGGTAACTTCAGTTGTAAGGCGTAAACTCTGGGTTCTGGGGTAGTGTTAAGCGGCCATTCAGTGTGAATGATAAACCATTCAGCTGTAAGGCGTAAACATCTACAAATAACTTGAAACGTGACTGGTGAAAAGATTGAGATTGTTAGTAGCGTGGCTACTCTTGACATGCCATGATAATTGTCCTCTTGCACTTATTGTTACACCCTGTCTTACTAGTGCACTCTTACCATAACTGCCATGTCATGCATACTATAACTGCTAGGTTGTTAGTTTGCCTTACTTTCAGTTTCATTGCCCAAGTCTTTTAGACTTGCTGACATGTGCCCCTTTACTCTTTTGGGTGACACATGTTAGATCTTGAGCCTGGGGTTGCTGCTGGGGACGTGGTGTTTGCTGACGCTGAGTCAGGACCCGCGTTCATCGAGGAGTTTGAGGACACGGGCGATCAGTCGTAGAGACTGCTTGTGTTCTTCGTTTTAGACTGTTTTTGTTGTCGATGCGTAGTACCAATACTCTGTTTATGTTTGTCCTTGTTGGCCTTGTTCTGGGCCTTTAGACTCTTCCTTTTAGCCTGGTGGCTTTTCTGGATGTTGAACTTAATTTTATGTTTGGACATTGCTGAGATCTAGGGATTTTATTTCTATATCTCCTTGTGTTATTATCTTGTTCTGCTCGTGGTTACAGGGACCTGCATATGTTTTATTGACGCTTATCAGGCGTGTGGCTTCACAGCTCCACGTCTGTGCGGACCTTCTCACGTCTCCCCTCTAGTTTTGGGAAGCGGGGCGTGACAGGTTTTGTTGGTGGCCCATGCAGGTCTCTCTTCTATAACTGCGAATATCGGAATAACGATAATAATACTAGAGTGTCCAATGAACTAAGTTCGACATCCGAGTCATTAAGCTTTGAGTCTAATTTTGGTCCGTTTCTATGGCGCTAGATGGCTAGAAGATGTCAGATCCGAGCTGGTGGTGGATCTACTCGGAAGGCTTGCTATTTCTACGGCAAGACCAGGCACATCAAGGAGCAGTGCATAAGATTTCTAGGTCAATGTTTGGTTTGTGGTGGTGCTACTCATTCGACGAAGGATTGTCGGCATGCGAATCAACTGTGGAAGGCATTGGATGGAGTTCCATAGCAGCAAGCATCATAAGCTAGGCCGAGTCGGAAGGTGTGCCATCATTGTGGTAAGGTTGGTCATAAGAAGGAACAGTGCAGGCGGAAGCTGGGCCAGTGCTTGATTTGTGGCGCTGCAGCGCATACCTTAAAGGACTGTCCGAGAGCTAGGCATCTGGGGAAAGTGCCAGTCGGAGCTCAACTACGAAAAGCACCCGTAGCTGTTAGACGTGGGGCAGCCCTTGTTCCACAGAAGCAGGCTTTTCGGCAGGCTTTTCCGCTGAGGAGGCAGACTTTCCTGATGACTGTAGTTGAGGCTGATACTGTGGATGAGGTTATTGCAGGTGACCCTCAGTCTAGTTGCCTTCTTCCCTTAGACAGTCTTGTTTGTTAGAATATGTTTGGTTTCTTGAATACGTTATGTTTGCTAGGATAGGGTTTGATTGATAGGCTAGTTGTTAGGTGTTTTCGGTTTGCACATTTCTGGCACGAGTCCTCTTGACTCTGGTGCATCAATGTGCATTATATCCCGGAGCTTCGTGTAGAAGCAATTCTTGATGACTACCCTCCCCCCTCATCTTAAGTATTTAAATTCCTCCCTATTCGATCGAGTTAAAATCCTTTCGTAGATTTTGAAGTCTATTGGTTGAAATTTTTAATCTCGTAGCTTTTTGCTAACCAATATTTCTCGTATTTGGGTTTTAAAACTTTACTATGATTTTGATTACTTTAGAATATCTTCCAAGGTAAATAGAACTTCAATTATTTTTATATATCAGTCCTCGGTTCATTGTGCTCGTACTTTAAGATCTTGTATAAATCAGTTGTTTGGCAAATCCGGGTCCCTCTAAAAAGTATTTTAAATGTTATTTATTGGGATTTCTCTTCAGTTTTAAGACTTGGAAGCATTTAGCATGGGCCTAAATTTTCACACTAAAGTTGATCGGATTTCATTCTTTGAATTTCGAAATTTTGCCGAAATATTATATTAAGCTACTGCCGTATAATATTTTCGAACCTCTCCGTTGCAAATCTTGAATTGTCTGAAAGTATCTTTTCGACTTCCTTTTTCCTAAGTTTAAATTCGTTCGAAATTTTAATATTTATATATTTATACTTCATGCTCCTTCGTTGACTTAAAAGATCTCTAAAACTTTTGTCGAAATTTGGAATACTAACCCATTGTATTTTGCCAGCCTATACCTTCCGTACCCATGAAAACACCTTATCCCTTCTTATATAAATTTTATTCTGAAGTGTACCTTTATTTTGCCCAATTCAATTTGTAATTTTTCCTTTCTTATTTATGCCATACAAATGACTCATCGCGTTTCCTTTAATATACTTTTCAAGTCACATATGATTTCAGCTTCCAACAAGCCAAGTTGTGCTCATCGTTTCCCCCATTTCAGATTATTGTGAAATTACCATTTCGAACCCTTTTCTGATCTGGACCTTCCATAATTTGGTTTTAAAACTTATTACGAATTTTGATAAACCTACTACTAAGTTTTCCGTTCACCATACATGCTTTTAGAATAATTTCTAAACTAAATTGAATTGCAAATATTTTTATATATCCGTACTAGGCTCGTTAGCTCGTGTGTTAAGAGCTTTGTGTAAAACGATTTCTTTGGGGCAAATCCTGGTTACTCTAAAAGTAGTTTCAATATTGATTATTTAAATTTTTCCTGGCTTAAAGGCTTTGGAAGTATTTAGCACGGGTTTAAAATTCTTTAATTAATTTAATTTCATTTCAAAACTTTTGCCAACATTATTTAAATCACCGCCGTATAATGCTTTCTAAAACTACGTCCTTAATATTCGTGTGAATGATTTACTTTTAAAAATAGCTTTCGATAAGCCAATACACCATTTTCTCTTACTTTGTATATTTCACTTAAACTTGTTTCGAACAACTTGTTTTATCGATCTCCAAATATTTTTATACAGATGAGGACTCCAACACTTATGCTATTTACCCTATTTCCTTTTCTGTAGCCTATAAAAGTATCGCTACACCTCCCTTTCCTCTACCTAAACATTCACAAGTGGGTCGATGTTCCTAACCAAGCTGTCTCCTTGTATTCGTCCTATCTGAACTCGTGCTTATCGATCCTTCCCTCGTCACGCTTTCGACCTAGGTCTTCCTCCATTGTTTAGGCTTCAGTGCCCGTCTATGTCTGTGTCAACCCTAATTTGTTAAGTAGGCCTTGGACCTTTGTGATGCTGTCGTGGTGCTTGTACCTAAGTTGTGTGTATGGGCTTGAATGAGTATACTCCCCTGCAGTATAAAGTGATTGCCTATTGTGTGATATATACCTCCTCAGAGTTATTCATGACGTTATGAATCTGTATGTGTGTTAGTATTTATAGATATGTGTGAGGGTAGCTATTCCACTCTAGGAACATTTGAGTATATAAATCAGTGTTGGATTATTAGATGAGACGTATGTAGTTGGAGATGCTTATAATGCTTGAAATAATATGTTGGTAAAGCTATATGTTGATGTGAGCAATAATAATAATAGGTGTACGTATAGTTAAGCGAGTAGGCCTGTTATATGACCTGTGTGTTGTACGTGTGAGTATGTGCTCGTACGTAGATGCGTATTGTGCTTAGACGTAAGTAGTTGTGGATTGCTGCATGAATTATAGGTAATATACATATGGTAATGGGATTATAATTTTGATTGGTATTGCTTGCTTTTACGGGATGTCGTATGCGTGTATACCATAAGGTGTACACGACTATTGCATACCGTAACTATGTATGTGTAGATGTATTGGTGTACTAGTTATAAGTAGTAGGATATGGTGTGAATATATGAGTTATATGTGCGTGACTATACGGTGAATGCATGTATTAGGAATGGTATTATAGTTATACGTGTGCTGAGGTCTGTACTATTACTATGGTATGTAAAGCGATTTAATTATGTGAATGTGACCTGACTAAATAAAGTGATTGATATTTTAATATGTATGTGGTTATGTTGGTAGACGTAAATGTATTAGAGTGTGGTATTGGAATAGGTATAGATACCGTGTTATGTATATAAGTCTTCTGGTACGCGTTTCGAGTCTCACTCAAGCTTGAGTGGGTATACTCTAAGTATATTGTTATGTATGACTGTAGTTGCATATGGCGATAGTTGATGTATGTATAGTAATAAGGGTGTTTGTGCCTGGTCGTGTTACACACATGATTGTGGGTCGCTATACCAGCATATAGTTATATATGTGTTGGTCTTGTGGTATAGTCATTTACTAAGGACTTGCCTGTGTGAACGTATGTGTGCTAGCTAACCAGGTGTGTGGATGTGCTAAGTATACAGTGGTGTGATTGGTATAAATATGAATGAAATGTTATCGTGTGTGGGTGTGCACCATGCACGGGTAAGTATGTGCTTAGTTATAAGTTTTGGTGACTATAATATGTGTGGCGTGTCGTGGGTATGATTATAGGGCCGTATGTGTTGTGAAGTTATAGTGAAATATTTGCATGTATTGGAATAACTAAGAATTGTGAAATTGTAGTAGCGGTAAGTGTATCTTAGATATGATAACATGATTGAAAATTGAGTGGTGTGGCTGTTTGTAGTGGTATGTTGACATTGAATGTAACTAGGAATATTAGGGAGTAATATGCCCATAGTTGCTTGATGCGTAGGTAGCTATCTATGCGTAGAGCGATGGTTGTATTTGCTAGTATGAGACTAACATTATCTATAAGTGAGTAACTGAACTAATGTTGTGCTAGGTAAGTAGTAGCTATATATGGGATGTATATATATGATTGAGATAAATGTATGAGTATGAATGGCTATGATAGGTATAAGAGTACGATGTGCATGGATGATACATACTAGTGGTGTTAATGTTTGATTACCTGGTGTGAATATAAGCACTTGTAATAACTATACCTGATTGAATGTGATATGATTGGGGTAGTTACTAGAGCGACTAGATATGTTAGAAAGTTGAGGACGGACTTTATTCTAAGTTGGGGAGGATGTAACGACTGGTTTTTTATGTATTTGGATTATCTATATTATATATATGTTTTGGTGGATTTTCTCCTTATGTGTGGTTTTCATCTCCGTAGCTTTCGTTTTCGATCGTTTCGTCGTGATTTTCTAGCTTCTTTCTTAGAATCGTTGATCTTGGAGTAAGTCACTCATGACGGACTTCAAATCACTCATATTTTAGAGTTAGAGTGATCGTAGAAGTCGTAGAATTCTTCCCGAAGCTTCGCGCTTCGATTCGGCACTTTTAGTGCACTTTAGTTGGTTCAAGAAGGGGGACCAACCGACTAGATTGAGATCTAGTCGGTCAGGAACTCTTCTCAAACCGACTAGTTTCAGTCAGTAAATTTCGCCTAAGCTACTGTTTATCGTTAGTCAGTTTATGAACACTCACCGACCGACTAGGTTGCAAACTAGTCGGTCGACGGGCCTTCACAGACCGACTAAGTCATTTCCCAGATTTCCCCTACTTTCGCTGTTTGATTCTAGTCGGTCACAGTTGGTCGACCGACCGACTAGTTGTTAAACTAGTCGGTCAACAACCCTTCTTTGACCGACTAATTGCTGTCGTAAACCTAGGGTTTGCCCAGCCGCCGGCTTATGCCTATTTAAACCCCCCAAACGTTTTTCTTTCTTCATTCATTTCTCCTGAACTTCCTTCTTCCCCAAATCATCATCCATCTTCCCCTAGCCTTCCTCCTTCATCAAGAGCCCTTCCCCCTCTCTATTTAGGCCGGCCATCACCTCTAGGCCGCCGGAAAAACCCCTAAAATCTCATTTCTCCAGATTTTCTCCCCATTTCCAGATCTGAACCGTGGGTTCCCGGATCGCTCTTCCGTCGCCGTGCTTGCTCGATATCGTTCTTTCGCTCCAATACGCGATCTCATCCCCGTAGCTAACATTTTGTGACGTGCCTCGTTGATCGTCATCCTTGGTGCTAGGCAAGTGAAACTTGCCACTTAGGTTTTTGGGCCATGTCTTAGGCCATTTGCTTGTTATAGGCGTAAAAGAGACTAGGCGACGAAATGATACTCGCCTAGGCGCAATTTCAGGATCTAGCTTGACAACGAAGCTAGATCCGTCATTTATCATGTTGCATAACTACCATGTCATGTTTAATTTTAATTAATGGTACGCGAATTAATTGTCATGTCATTGCATTCCTTAATGTTCCCATGATTGAGTAGCGCCGCTACACCTAGTGAATTGATTGAGGCTAGGCACCTGATTTTAGCGGGCACGACCCTACGCCAAATTGTGAACCTAAAAACAAGCTCTTGTGCGGGGCAACCCTGGCTCATTTACTGAGCTTGTGTGTAGGGACCCTGGCTTGTTTACGTGTGGGTGGGGTAAGGGTTAAGCGGTCATTCAACTGGGAGTCTGCCCGATCAGCAACTTCAGTTGTAAGGCGTAAACTCTGGGTTCTGGGGTAGTGTTAAGCGGCCATTCAGTGTGAATGATAAATCATTCAGCTGTAAGGCGTAAACATCTACAAATAACTTGAAACATGACTGGTGAAAAGATTGAGATTGTTAGTAGCGTGGCTACTCTTGACATGCTATGATAATTGTCCTCTTGCACTTATTGTTACACCCTGTCTTACTAGTGCACTCTTACCATAACTGCCATGTCATTTATACTATAACTGCTAGGTTGTTAGTTTGCCTTACTTTCAGTTTCATTGCCCAAGTCTTTTAGACTTGCTGACATGTGCCCCTTTACTCTTTTGGGTGACACATGTTAGATCCTGAGCCTGGGGTTGCTGCTGGGGACGTGGTGTTCGCTGACGCTGAGTCAGGACCCGCGTTCATCGAGGAGTTTGAGGACACGGGCGATCAGTCGTAGAGACTGCTTGTGTTCTTTGTTTTAGACTGTTTTTGTTGTCGGTGCGTAGTACCAATACTCTGTTTATGTTTGTCCTTGTTGGCCTTGTTCTGGGCCTTTAGACTCTTCCTTTTAGCCTGGTGGCTTTTCTGGATGTTGAACTTAATTATATGTTTGGACATTGCTGAGATCTGGGGATTTTATTTCTGTATCTCCTTGTGTTATTATCTTGTTCTGCTCGTGGTTACAGGGACCTGCATATGTTTTATTGACGCTTATCAGGCGTGTGGCTTCACAGCTCCACGTCTGTGCGGACCTTCTCACGTCTCGCCTCCAGTTTTGGGAAGCGGGGCATGACAGGTACTCCATGAAGCTTCACATTTCCTATATACAAACTCAATTCAGAATCTATACTAACAACAAATCTTAATAGAAGCAAAGAAGATAAGGATCTTACCTCCTTGTATCTCTTGGCAAGATGGTTGTTCGATTGGCCAACTCGAAAAGGTATAAAGTGAGCTGATTTGATCAATCGATCAACGATCACCCAAATAGCATCATATCCTCAAGCAATACGAGGTAATCCAGTCGCAAAATCCATCGTCACCTGCTGCCACTTCCACTCTGGTATAGGAATCGGTTGCAATAGTCCTGCTGTCCTCTGGTGCTATACCTTCACTTGCTGACATGTCAGACATGAAGCTACACTCCTGGCTACACTCTGCTTCACAGATTGCCACCAAAAATGTTGTCGCAGATCACGATACATTTTGGTACCTCCGGGACAAACAGAATAAGGTGAGCTATACGCTTCTCTTAGTAGTTCATCCCCTATATTACCTGATGACACACAAATTCTGCTCCCAAAACACAGAGACCCATCTTTATGAATGCAGAAATCAATGAAAAGTCTGGCCTCTGTCTGTTCTCGAATCTTCTTCAACTTATCATCTCCAGACTGAGCCTCCTAAATCCTTTTGACCAAATCAGATTGAACTTGCAGATTCATCATCGTCACTGAAGTACCAGGTAAGACAACTTCGATCTCCATCTGCCGAATATCACCCCGGAGCTCTCTATATGTTGTCATCATCATCACCATTGGTATACGACTAAGGGGATCAGGTATGACGTTGAATTTTCCAGGATGATACTAGAGGTCAATAGCGTAATCAGCCATTAACTCAAGCCATCTGTACTGTCTCATATTCAACTGTTTCTGAGTGAACATGTACTTCAAACTTTTATGATCTGTGTATATCTTTACACCTTCACCCAGAAGAAAATGCCTCCATAGCTTCAATGCAAATACCACTGCCGCTAACTCCAAATCATGCATATGATAGTTCCTTTCATGCGTCTTCAACAATCTAGAAGCATAAGATGCTAACCTACCATGCTGATAGAGAACACATCCCAATCCTCTGCCTGACGCGTCACAAAAAAATTTTAAATCCACCTGAACGGTCTGGAATCGTCAGGACATGTGCAGTGATCAATCTCCGCTTCAGTTCATCAAATGCTCGCTGACATCCCTCTAACCAATTGTCATCAACACTCTTCTTGGTTAGCTGAGTCAATGGTGCAGCTATCTTGGAAAAATCCTTGATGAACTTTCTATAGTGCCTAGCCAATCCCAAGAATCTTCTGATCTCTGTGACTGTCTTATGGACTGGCCACTTCTCCACTGCGACACCTAGTTTGGATCTACTGCTATTCCATCTTCGGATATGATATGTCCCAGAAAAGCAACCTTGGCAACCAGAACTGGCACGTGATATACCTAGCATACAACTGGTATTTCCTCAAAGTCTCTAGAACTATCTTCAAGTGCTTAACATGATCCTCCTCTGTCCTTGAATACACTGGGATATCATCAATGAAAACGCCCACAAACTTATCCAAGTATTCATAAAAGACCTGGTTCATCAACCTCATGAATGTGACGGGTGCATTCGTAACGTCGAAAGGCATTACTAAGAACTTGTAATGACCATAGCGAGTACGAAATGTAGTCTTCGAAACATTTGATCCTCTGACCTTCACCTGGTGATACCCACTTCTCAAGTCTAGCTTCGAATATACTCGTGATCCACCAATTTGATCGACGATGTCATCAATCGTAGGAAGAGGATACTTGTTCTTCACTGTAACCTTATTCAATTTCTGGTAATCAATGCACATCCTTCGAGATCCATCCTTCTTATTCACCAAAATCACCGGAGCACCCCATGGTGATACACTAGGTTGAATCAGGCCACGCTCTGACAAATCTTTCAACTGATTATGAAGCTCAACTAACTCTGGAGGAGCCATACGGTATGGAGCCTTCGCAATTGGTTGATTTCCTGGAATTAGGTGAACTCCAAGGATTTATCTGGAGGAAGTTCATAGATATCGTCTGGGAAGACATCAGGAAAATCTTGGACTACCCTCGACAACATTGGTTCAGCTTCCATCGCCATGATCATCTCTTCTACTGGGTTGGCCTTAAACTTCAATGGTTCACGGGAATTACTACCACTAAAGAAATCAAACTTAGGGTGATCGGGAATCTGAAACACTATCTTCCTGAGTCTACAATATATAGTGGCATAAAACATCGCTAACCAATCCATCCCAAACACTGCTTCGAAATGAGGCATCTCCATCACTAAAAGATCTGCATACAATCTTCGCCCACAAATTTATACAGGACACTGCCGGTATCCCGAAGAACTGTGGATTACTCCACTTTTTGTATGTATATTCCAATTGGAAGCAAAGGAATCGACCACTAATGAATACATAGTCACAAATTGTTGAGACAGGAAGCAATGAGATGCTCCTGAATCAAAAAGCGACAAGACAGGGAAGGAAGCAACTCTAATAATGCCTAAGAGAAAAATATAAATCTAACATAAGGGTCTAACCATCCTAATCATATCAAAACAAACATATCCTACAATAATAGAAATGAAGGAACATTCATTACTTAAAGAAAAGAGAAGAGGTACTAGTGATAACTCGTCTGGTATCCTCTGCCTCCACTGTTGGATCTGGATCCTAGCCTAGAGGGGGGGGGGGGGGGGGGGGTGAATAGGCTAATAAAAAATTCTCGTGCAACCCACGAGAAATCACACAGTTAAAAGCACAACCAGAGTAAAAGATAGACAATCACAGAGTACACACAGATATACCCTGGTTCGGTCGACCCGTCGACCTACGTGCAGTCCCCAAAGCAAATACTAGTATTGAATAGCGCAATAGGTACAAAGCCACAAGTTAGAGCACGCTCAGAGCACCCTCTACGTCTCTACACTCGCCAGGCTCTCAGTACCCAACACACAGTGTTTCTTCTCACTATCAATCCTAGTAAAGCTTTCTACCAGCTAGTCCCAAACTAGCTGGGTCCCACTTGTCTAGTCCCAACTAGACAAGTCCCAAAATAGTCACCAAAGATTGTAAAGTTTCCCCTACGAAGATCTATCACAATTGCTACACAAAATAATAAAGTATAGAGTTTAGGAAGCTCAGATTGTGTAGCAGCGATGTCTTCGTCAATCAGTACGGGCCAGAAGTCGTCTGGCAAGTAGTAGTGGTCTCCTCGGCAATTCTTCGCAACTCAAGTTGCCGATTGCCTCTCCTCCTTTGGTGACTTGCAGCTTGAAATAAAGTTACGGCTGTTGTACTCCCCAAACAAAATTGCACCGGCCTAGTCAATGTGTCTTCCTTCAAGTGCCTGCAAATCAAAGAGAGCAGAGGATTAAACCTTTAATCAATTAAAACATAACTCAACTAACCTTTTTCTTTTAGTGCTTGAAGGCCGGCCTGAAGACTTCGACACCTCTCTGTATTTTTGATATAAGAGAGCCCTACCAAAAAACGGCCTGATCAAAGAACAGAAAAAACTCTCCCACAAAAATTTCGGTTAAAAGATCTTACAGAAAAAATTTCGGCCACAAAAAAATACGCCACACACAAACTTTAGGTAGAACTTAAAATGAGAGAGAGAGAGAGTCTTCCACTTTATTTGTGTGTTGATTGCCTCTTGGAGTTTTGAAAGGAGAATTCGGTCAGCACATGAATGATGGATCCTGTGATGTGTTCCTTGCTTAAAAAAACAAATGGGTTAAAAAAATAAAAGAAAGAAGCCTAGGTGAGGCTGCAAAAGGATTTGCACACAAACCCCCTTAACAAACAAATGACCACCAAAAATAAAACCGGCCTGTGAGGATTTTAAACCCTTTTGATTTTGATTAGGGCCTTGGTGTTCGTGCGTTGATGTCTCCACTAGCCCTTTTTTGCTTGGTGATTGGTGCGCCTTTAATCAATCTTTTGCTTGGCATGCAAATCGTGTGTCCCTGCAACCAAGAGAATTAGTGAAGAATCACATTAAAAAATGAACAATAAAAAAAAACTTTGTTTTGGGAATATGGCTCTGATTGCGTGCGGCAATTGGAACAACCAAAATCATATTTTCCTTTTTTTTGCCGTGGTCTTCCTTCGCATTTGATGTTTAGTTTTAAATAGAAATAGCTAGGGTTTTGAAATATGGCAAGAGATAGGATTGTGCCAACCGCTTAAGGATTTGACCCAATCAATATGGGATTTGATTTGCAATTCAAATTTGATAAAGATTGGAATAGGGAAAAAAATATGATTGGAATAAATCTCTAATTGATTCGACAAAATCCCAAATAGATTCCATCTCCCTCCATATTGACCAAGTCAAATCGCTTTGTGTATAGCACTTTGACCAAGTCCATTAGCTGTGTGGATAACAAAATCTCCACTGGTTGACTAAGTCATCACTTTGAGAATTTACCGTTTTGCCATTCCTGAAATACACTTAGCACACACGTTAAAAAGTCCGCACACGTTTGTCATCATCAAACCAAGATCCTAGATCGTTGCTTCCAACAATCTCCCCCTTTTGGTGATGACAAACCCATAAAAGATTTGAGCAATAAGTATGGGTGTATGAAGTGTGTAATGCTATATGATATATGGATGAGTCATTCAAGAATTACAAAGCATGCACAACAAATAGTAAATATAAAAGCATGCTCCCCCTTCTCTCAAGCTCCCCCTACAACAAATAGTAAATATAAAAGCATGATCCCCATTCTCTCAAGCTCCCCCTACAACAAATGATACCGACATCAAATTTGTCAAATCTTATCAAATCTGTCAAATCTTTCTTTCTCCCCCTTTGTAATCACCAAAAGTGGATTAATGAAGTCACAGAAATATTCCATGCAAAAATAAACCATTATTAAATGTAGCGTGCAATTTGCATGTGTTTTCCACAAAATAGACAATCCAAGCTCATAGAATTTCATAACAAGACATCCCCACCTTAGTGTAAGTGTAGTGATAAAGACAATAAAGTACAAGAGGAGATTCAATTTCAGAAAATCAACCAAATCAATCCACATTTTCCAATTTTTCATGAATATCACTAGGATTGGTTTTTCCCACCTCATCAAAGATGAGTTCAAGTTACCGAATCCCAAAACATGGCCTAAAAGGACATTTAAATGTGGGATGGCATTGCTTGACGAGTTATATACACCGACGCTAATGATTACCCATGTAGCACAAGTTGGATACTCGTGGGTTGTGTATTAGCCATGAAGTGTATCCATTTTTCATACGGAGCAATTTTCATTTTTTTTTCATTTGCAATTCTTTTGTGCTCAATTTTTATTCATGGCTAAACACTTCATATCCCTTAGAAAATTCAGAAATTAATCATTCCTACATTCACTTTCCATTATTCTTCAAAAGAATCTCCAAAAGTACTAAAAAGTCAAATATCGTGAAAGTGCAAATGTAGGTGTAGAAGTCAAGTTTCAGACTTATGAGACATGTCATGGCTACTAAAAAGAATAACATCATGATCATGTAGCTACAATAATAATGAATTGACTTCTACAAGGAACAAATGGATCATTCATACAATTCCACTTAAGAGATTCATAAGAGGATATTCAATAAGCACAATTTTTTTGATTTTTGGTTTTTCAATTTTTTTGATTTTTTCCAGAAATAAAAACATTTAAAAATCATGCAAGCAAGCACACAAAACAAAATAAATCAAGCACACAAAGAGATCTATGAAGGTATGCAATGAACATGCAAAGAGGGATAAAAATTATACCTTCTCGTCGCTATTTGACGAAGGAGCTAAAAGAATGCGACATTGAAAAATTTGCTCCTCGCCAAACCTCCATCACACGTACATGAAAGGTGTTAAGTGTGACCTTGGAATCCAACAAGGTCCACTAGTGTTAGCCAATATAGTTTTAGGAACCCACATTTGTTTAAACTTGATGTTTGTGTTCCTAAATTTACAATAATATGAAGTGTGGCCTACACTATCACAAGTAAAGCACTTTGCATATAAGTTCTTTGCAATAGAGGGTGCATTGTGGAATTTCTTGAATTTTTGCTTTTCAACGTTTTTCAGACCAAAACCAAGTCCCCTTCTATTATTGCCATATAATTGATTCTCTAAAATAGTGTCCAACGATTGTTTTCCCATAGAGAATTTCTTAATGGCCACTTCAAGATGAGAGACTTTGATTTTTAATTGTTTATTCTCTTCCACAAGCATTGTGCATTTACTTATAAAAGCCCTCTTGTTTTCCTCTTCCTTCTTTTCGAATTCAATCATTTTTCTTTTAAAGTCATTATCTAGCATGCAAAATTTATCCTTAAGCTCTCTTATTTCATATTCTTTTTCAGCTTCGAGCTTCATTAAATCTTGTTTAAGCATGCTATTTTGATTTAATAAAGAGGAACAAGAAATACAAGGAGCATTTTCATCAAAGCTTTCTTTTTCCTTCTTCATGATTTCAATAGTAGACTTACATGCATTAAGTTCAATTTTAAGTTTTTCATTCTCTTTAAACACCTTGTCATCTCTAACTTGCATGTCATAGTTCTGATTTTGGAGACATTCAATAGTGAACTCATGATCTACTATTTGATTTTGCATTTCTTCACAAATTTTAAGAAGTTCAGCTTTGCTACCTGACGGTGTCTCATCTTGGATGCCCATCAAAGCCATGCAAGAATGGGCTTCATTTTCCTCCTCGCTTTCAGCTTCGCTATCCATATCCCATGTTAATATCTTCGCTTTTCCTTTTCCTTTAGCGAGCTGAGCAGTTTCATTTGGGCAACCCTTCATCAGATGTCCTCTTCCCTTGCATTTAAAACATTGCATTCTATCAGTAGATTTCTTATCATTAAATTGCTTGGAAGAATTATTAAAGTTAGAACGATTAAACCTGGGTGCCATTTCATTTCTCCCATGCTTGGTCTTGATGAATTTTCTGAAGTTTCTCACCATTAGCGCTATGTCGTCATCATCATCCTCTTCTTCGCTAGCTTGCAAAGCAAGGGGCTTTATGGCTTTCTCTTTCTCCTCAGGTTTCTCTCTTGCTTCAACATTTTGTAGTTCCAACTCATGGGACATCAAATTACCAATAAGGTCCTCCACCTTCAATTGAGACAATACCTTTGCTTCCTGGATGGCGGTGATCTTTGGTCTGAAAGAGCTTGGCAGTGCTCTTAATATCTTTCTCACCTGTTCAGGCTAGAATATGGCTTACCGAGCGAGCTAGACTTGTAGACGATGTTGGTGAATCTCGCAAACATTTCTGATATGGTCTCTGATGGTAGCATGCGAAATCCCTCGTACTCTGTGCTCAGAAGTGCAAGTCTAGACTCCTTCACCTGTGACGTTCCCTCGTGCGTCACCTCCAAAGTATGCCATATCTCCTGCGCAGTTAGACAATGTGAGATTCTATTATATTCAATTTTATCAAGTGCACAAATGAGAGCATTCATAGCTTTAGCATTTAAGGAATAAGATTTCCAATCATTATCATCCCATTTCTCATTTGGTTTTTCAATCTCAGCATTTTCTACTTTAATTACAGGCAGTTTATATCCTTTTTCAATTATTTGCCAAGCCTTGTAATCAACAGAAATAAGGTAGATTTTCATATGATTTTTCCAATAAGCATAATCACCTCCATTAAACCTAGGGGGACGGGAAACAGACTGACCCTCAGCAAAAGCACTATCCATATGGTTATTCATGGTCAATCTAGGCTAGATCCTAAAACCTACTCTGATACCACTTATTGGATCTGGATCCTAGCCTAAGGGGGGGTGAATAGGCTAATAAAAAATTCTCGTGCAACCCACGAGAAATCACACAGTTAAAAGCACAACCAGAGTAAAAGATAGACAATCACAGAGTACGCACAGATATACCCTGGTTCGGTCGACCCGTCGACCTACGTCCAGCCCCCAAAGCAAATACTAGTATTGAATAGCGCAATAGGTACAAAGCCACAAGTTAGAGCACGCTCAGAGCACCCTCTACGTCTCTACACTCTCCAGGCTCTCAGTACCCCACACACAGTGTTTCCTCTCACTATCAATCCTAGTAAAGCTTTCTACCAGCTAGTCCCAAACTAGCTGGGTCCCACTTGTCTAGTCCCAACTAGACAAGTCCCAAAATAGTCACCAAAGATTGTAAAGTTTCCCCTACGAAGATCTATCACAATTGCTACACAAAATAATAAAGTATAGAGTTTAGGAAGCTCAGATTATGTAGCAGCGATGTCTTCGTCAATCAGCACGGGCCAGAAGTCGTCTGGCAAGTAGTAGTGGTCTCCTCGGCAATTCTTCGCAACTCAAGTTGCCGATTGCCTCTCCTCCTTTGGTGACTTGCAGCTTGAAATAAAGTTACGGCTGTTGTACTCCCCAAACAAAATTGCACCGGCCTAGTCAATGTGTCTTCCTTCAAGTGCCTGCAAATCAAAGAGAGCAGAGGATTAAACCTTTAATCAATTAAAACATAACTCAACTAACCTTTTTCTTTTAGTGCTTGAAGGCCGGCCTGAAGACTTCGGCACCTCTCTGTATTTTTGATATAAGAGAGCCCTACCAAAAAACGGCCTGATCAAAGAACATAAAAAACTCTCCCACAAAAATTTCGGCTAAAAGATCTTACAGAAAAAATTTCGGCCACAAAAAAATACGCCACACACAAACTTTAGGTAGAACTTAAAATGAGAGAGAGAGAGAGAGAGAGTCTTCCACTTTATTTGTGTGTTGATTGCCTCTTGGAGTTTTGAAAGGAGAATTCGGTCAGCACATGAATGATGGATCCTGTGATGTGTTCCTTGCTTAAAAAAAACAAATGGGTTAAAAAAATAAAAGAAAGAAGCCTAGGTGAGGCTGCAAAAGGATTTGCACACAAACCCCCTTAACAAACAAATGACCACCAAAAATAAAACCGGCCTGTGAGGATTTTAAACCCTTTTGATTTTGATTAGGGCCTTGGTGTTCGTGCGTTGATGTCTCCACTAGCCCTTTTTTTGCTTGGTGATTGGTGTGCCTTTAATCAATCTTTTGCTTGGCATGCAAATCGTGTGTCCCTGCAACCAAGAGAATTAGTGAAGAATCACATTAAAAAATGAACAACCAAAAAAAACTTTGTTTTGGGAATATGGCTCTGATTGCGTGCGGCAATTGGAACAACCAAAATCACATTTTCCTTTTTTTTGCCGTGGTCTTCCTTCGCATTTTGATGTTTAGTTTTAAATAGAAATCGCTAGGGTTTTGAAATATGGCAAGAGATAGGATTGTGCCAACCGCTTAAGGATTTGACCCAATCAATATGGGATTTGATTTGCAATTCAAATTTGATAAAGATTGGAATAGGGAAAAAAATATGATTGGAATAAATCTCTAATTGATTCGACAAAATCCCAAATAGATTCCATCTCCCTCCATATTGACCAAGTCAAATCGCTTTGTGTATAGCACTTTGACCAAGTCCATTAGCTGTGTGGATAACAAAATCTCCACTGGTTGACTAAGTCATCACTTTGAGAATTTACCGTTTTGCCATTCCTGAAATACACTTAGCACACACGTTAAAAAGTCCGCACACGTTTGTCATCATCAAACCAAGATCCTAGATCGTTGCTTCCAACATCCACTGCCGTCATGGTGAAGGCCTGATGCCTTGGTGCCACCTTGCTAGTAGTCTGCTATGGCTGGGGATGTCTAGGTGGTCCTCCCAGAGTTATGGTACCGGATGCTGATGGTGCTGGCAATGGAAGTCTCTGTGGAGCCTTATGAAGGGTCCTTTGCTGCATTGACCTAACTGCCATTGGGCCTAAAGTTTGCCCCTGCTAAAGACACTGCCTGCTGATGTGTCCTGGCTGACCACATGTAAAACAATGCCATGCAAGAAACTTTCAATCCTTCTGCTCATGTCCCGGCTTCCCACAAAATCTGCATGACACTCGCTACTGTGGTGCTGGTAGAGGTCCAGGCCTTCAGAACTGAGTGGTCTGTGTAGTGTTGAGGGATGTATGCCCTCAGTTTATTTGTATTTGATGCAAATGGATTTTAATATTAGACGTGGGAACTTTGCATATGATGCAAAGGGAATTAAATATATGGTAAAATGTTTACGAGCATATTTTATATAATAAACATATGGAAAAATGTTTCATGGATGTCAGGAATGTCTCGGTGAAAATCCAGGTTCAAACGGATCCAAAATTGGATCACAGATGAACAAGTTACAAAGAAAATGACCCTAAAGATTTATAAGCTTTATATTAAAAGGGGGTGAATCCCATCCATATGATGGGCCGGCCCATTGGGCCGGGCAGATTTTTCTTGCGTCCAAAAAGGCGCATATGATGCGCCCAAACCAGGCACCAAGAGGGCGCCACTTGGTGCCCTCTGATAGGCACGCACAGGGCGAGGGCACCAAGTGGCGCCTGACGTGCCCGCGGGCACATGCCAGGCATGAGCCACCCTGCTATGCGTGCATGACGAGTAAAAGTGGGGCCTACACTGTGGGCCCTATGATGAGAATTTCGAACCCTGGTTTCTGGTTTCTTTTGACGGCTGAATGTTCAGCGAAAATCATGTTTTGGGCTAACTTTGGAGCCTCGTTTGAGGGGTCAAACAGAATCGGAACGGAGTGCCGTTTCTTCCTACGCGTTCACCGTTCAACCCTCTTGGCAATGATGTGTGACATCGTTCTTGGAGCTCAACAGGGAGGGAGAGAAAATTCGTCAAAGTTTGGCCTTCGTGTAAGGCAAACCAATTTGATTTTTTCTTCTCCAAAAGTTTAGTCCCACATTGGAAATTAAGAAGAGAGGAGGGGTCAGCCGCCTATATAAATAGGGGCCTCCTCCCTTCCTTGAAACTTGTCTCAAGCTCCCGATCTGAGTAGCTTCATTAAACATAAGCAAGCTTGGATCTGAGCTTAAAGAAAATATTCCCTCTTTCTCCCTAAATTCTTCCTTTCTCCTGATTGAGCTCTAGCAAAGCTACGAAGGAGTTTGGATTGGATCCGAAGTCTTGACGGAGGATCCACTCAAGGTGAAACTTTTTTCGGCGCGTGGTTGGCTCGGCAACAAGGGTGTTTGTTGCTCGCCTCCGGACGTGGTGCGGTTTGGGAAGCGGTTCGGCTCGGGACGAGGTGCGGCTTGGAACACGGTTTGACTTGGGAGAAGCGGCGCGGGGCCAAAGAAATGTTACTGAAAACGACGCTTCGTATTCTATGGGAATGAAGTGAAAGGTATGTAGTTTAATTAAGCATGCATTTATAATTGCAAATATGTTAGATAGATCTATCCTTAGGGGTTGGTCGGACCCAACCCTGGGATAGTAGAGATCTTGGCTAGGGTTTGTTCTCTTTAGGGCTAGATTTGAAATAGTTTTAAATCTGATTTTTCCCTGCTTGTTTGATCTCGTCGTCTGTCCGACTTAGGCCGGACGTCGATTTTATTGCAACAAGGACCCAGAAAACCCTTCAGTGGTATCGGAGCTATGTCTACATGATCTATGTTTTGCAATTATAAAATGTATGTGATACAACATATTTCTCCATGAGATGGAGGTTGAGTTTTAAACTATTGAAATAGTCGTTCCCAAGTAATTTTTTTATTTTTGAAAATTGTTTTTGAAAATTAGATTTAATTTTAAAATCATTTAATAATTTTAAAATTAGATCTTAATTATTATATGATGATAATTAATTATTAAAGTAACTTAAACTTATGCGATAAATTTTAAGTTGCATGTTTAGCAAAAAATTTATGAGATACTTTAATTGCTACGTTATCATACCAAAATGTTTAGTTGATAATTTTAATGGTTATATTATTCTTGTTGATTATATGATAATACAAGAAATTTTTTAGGATAGCCATTAAAATCTTTCAGAAAATTATAAGATAATTTTTGATGGACATGCTATGATTTAAACTATTTTAAATACCTAATACATGATTAGGATAGCACCCTAATAATCCTTATAGTTGATAAGGACAATAATAAAAGTTATTAACTCATCCTAGTAATTTCGAATTTTAGGATTCAATTAGTTGATAGGATTAACTAGTTTTAATGAAGCTATTTCTAGTCGATGGCACATATATGAATAATTAGTTTCCTTCAATGGACCATGATCCGGTCTAGTACTTTTTGACTAGTGTTGTGGATCACCCTAGCTCGACTGTGGGGATAGTGATCCCGGCCTAGCCAAATCCTTGGTCATGTTCCGCTGGACCGCAAGTATGCGAATTATGATTTTGTGAAATCGTCGATTACATCTAGTCAATTACGTTAAAAATCTTCTTCAAGGTTAGCCGTAGCCCTCCCTGTTTTTGGATTAGGGGACTAAAAGATGACTGTCATGGTTGTTGAGTCTCCTCAAGCCATGACATGGTCTCTTACAGAAACCGACTCCATCATACAGGTGATGTAGTCTGGTATTAACCCAAACCGCTGCGTCGGGTCTCCTCGAGTATCGGTGTAAGTTAATATTAGACATGAAAACAGGGGTTCGACTAGACTAGTCATTATGGTCTGTTGAGTCTCCTCAAGATCATAAGTGACTAGGGGTAAAAACCAGTAGGGAGTCATATGTGATGTGATTGATAATGAGTTTATCTACCAACTATAGATTCGATCAACTTGATGAGTCTCCTCAAGGTTGTGAAGCTTAGGATGGTTGGGTCCCTATCCCATTAAATAACTATATTCGTTCATCTATATGGCTAAAGATGATCACAGAAATAGTGTGAGGATATAGTTGAATAAAAACCATTTTAACTATATTTAAAAATCATGAACATATGCTAAACTAAGGTAATTCTATGTGGAATCCAAAATCGTAATATCCTTAAAAGAAATAAGTCAACTTGGACAAAATGACTAGTTAAGGAATTTTTGATAAACCAAACTATATTCTCACTAATATTAAAGTGTCCTTCCTAGTACCGAGTTAAGGACAATGATTTCCTTAAGCTCTAAAGTCTAACACAATAAAAGCACTCTACTTAACACTCGCCTCTATGAGCAGGGGTAGCCTGAACATACTGATGTTCAAAGCATGTTTCTCCATATAACTTATTGAGTCTCCTTAAGGTTGTATGGAAAACAGTTTCAATCCGCAAGGTTTGAAACTTCGATCAAACTGTTTGACTTGTAGATGAGTGTAAGAGCAGCGCAAGACAATGTATCCAAATTAGATCTTGAAACGAACAACTTGTTGAGTCTCCTCAAGATTGTAAAGCTCAAGTGTTTGGATGCATGCGATGCTTGCACATCTAATATTTATGTTTGGACATGAAATATCATAATATGATTTAGAAAGGAGAAGGCCCTAAGGAAAATTCATTGAGAAAGAATATTTACTTTATCATAAGACAAGGCATAGTAGGAGTTACTGAAAATAGGACATGTTTGATGTCTAAAATAATTGTTATACAAAGATAGTCTCACATATTGGCCAATGAACAAAATTTGTCTTTAGGCCATATGGGGCGTATATCACACTTGGTGAATGTCGTCACATTGCTTTAGAAGAAATGTTTTGATGTGATAATTTTGTATAATGATGATGTATTAAATGTTAATACATAAATACGCAGGTTAGTAGCAAATCTTATATGGAAAAATAGACTAGGCCGTACCGACGAGAAATAGACTAGGCCGTACCGAAGAGACTAAGTTTCACAAGTCACATAAAGAGGGGTCTGACCTCTCGTATTATGAGTTAATAGACACTTGTGAATCTTGTCTAAAAAGGTATGATGGCCGAAATTCTATCTGTAAGACAGTGTGAGAATGAGTTGGTGAACTCGTAGTCTCATACATACGGATGTACCAGAGCCAAGTCAAAGTTAGCCATGATAATTTGTTCTTTTTTATTACGACACGTGTTCTTGCTGAAACACAAGTCTGATAAAATAGATAATACAATGATAGAAGTATTTGAACTACTTCGATCAGATCGAAGAGAATAATACTTAGCTATGTAAATCTTGCGAAATTAAAAGAAAATGAGATTTTCCCTCAGGTCAAGTCTCTTAACACATTGATGTGTTGGAGAGCATGAGTCACACATTGTTAGACATGATGCGATACATGAAAAGTGACTCTGAGTTACAATCCTCCTTATGGGTTAAACCCTAGACAAATAGGGCATAAGTTCTTGATAAGGTTTTGTGAGGACCTTACCAATATGATATTCTTTAAATTAATCGTTAGAAAGTTAAAGGATTACTCGAGTCTCGTAAGAAGAAAAGTCGAGTAAAACATCATAGTTGATGATGACCTAGTGGACTTCCAAGATGCCATTCAGACTAGTAACTCTTAAGAAATGGCTTGATGCCATCTGAAAAAGGTCCGTGCACGTAAATAAAGTATGGACTTTAGTTTACGTGCCCAAGAAAATTGTTTCCTTTGGCTGCAAGTGAATCTTCGAGTCTAGAAGATTGGTGCAGAAGGAAAATAGTGAAGTATGACTGGCGCCCCATTTACGGTTTGGGCGCGGTGTCGTTTTACCGCAAGTGCACGGTTAGTGTAGGGTGCGGGTTTATCGAACTCAGGGAGGTGGATCGCTTGAGTGGCTACTAGCCTCGCCTAGGTCGCGTGCTAGCTTCGCGGATGATATGGGTGGAAGTGTAGGAATAAGGGAAAGAAATGAAAAAGACACGAAATGAATCCCCGCAAACACGGGCTAGAGCACTCATGACACTTGGCATTTGACTTGACATAGGGTGAGACATTGCCCCAAAAGGTGGTACCTAGCGTCCATGGCCCGATATTCCAGTCGGAGCCAAGCACGCTAGGCCTACCCGGTTCTGGACGGTGGGCATTCCCATGTCCATTAACACCTTCCGCAACCGGGAGCATTAAGGCCACAATGATATCTCCCAACACTTCGTCCAAGCCGCTCCCGCGCGCTAGGACTCGATGTCTACGCTGGGGGCGTGAGCTATGGCTAGGGAGTCAACCGTCAAGTTTATTCCCCCTTGGCCCGACGGTCAGAGGCGGTCTTTCTCCCGCCAATGACAATGAAACACCCCCGCGTAACCCTAATGGCCAAATAGGTCAAATGTGATTTCTAGCAATACATCGAAGCGGATCTTGACAGGACAAGCACCGGACCCCAATCCCCAACACATCTAGTGTGTTGCCATACGAATTGGACCCAGATTGCTAGAAATCCCCATTGACACATTTCATCGAACACATGCCATGCAACCAAGTCAAATGAAACAACCAAGCATCAATCCTACCCTACCCCGTATTAGGGTTCATCAATACTACTCAATGATGAAAAACATATAAACCAACAACACAAAAGGCATACAAACATTCATCATCAAGAAAACTTAACACAATACAAAACAATGAAGAAAGAGAGAAGAAAATACTTATCTCCGTTTGAATCTAACGATCCAATACAAGATTTATTAACCAAAAGCCCTAATCTAAACTAACCTAGAACTCACAAGAGAAGGGGGGCAAAAAGCCCTAAAAACTCCAGGAGACCCCCCTCAAGTCGGCCAGCCTCGTGTATTTATAGCCCCACTTCAAAACCCTAATGGTTCGGGTCCAAACCCGCATGAAAAACGCCACCCGATCGGTTGACAAGTCAACAGATCGGGTGATCTGTTACAAATAATAAACAGAAAACGGCGGAGTTTCACCCGGTCATATGAACCGGTCGGTTGAGTTCTTGGAGTGACCGGTTGGATCTTGGCGCCATCGGGTGAAGGGATCGGTTGGGTGCCAGTGTCTCGGCTCCTCAGCATCAGCTACAGATGAACCGATCGGGTGAGAGTCACCCGATCGGTTGGAATTTGTCTTGAAAAGACAGAGAATCAGCCCTGTTTGAACTGGCCTGTGAACCGGTCGGGTGACATTCACTTGAGCTCCGGCTGAGACCGGGTGGTGTACGCGTGCATCACCCGATCGGTTGGAGATGACCAACCGACCGGGTGAGGGGCTGAAAGATGTAATCTTCGTCGTTTGACCCCCTGGATCATGCGTGACTCCTCCTGTTGCTCCGGAGACTTGAGATATCGTCGTTAAACGTCCCCTACGCGGGCAATCTTCTGCAAACATGGAGAGACAAAGAAAAGTGAAAGAAAACGAGAAAGTACGAGAAAACGAATAAAAGACGGCGGAAAATACGGAAAAACACAAAATAAAACGTGCGTGAATATATGAAATATAAACGCACGTCAAAATCCCCCAAGCTGAACTCTTCCTCGTCCTCGAGGAAGACGAGTGAGAGTAGGAGCTCGGAGGGGAAAAATAGAGAGAAAGAGAGAAAAAGAAAACTCTATATCCTAGATCGCCCGTAAGGGCCAACAAAATCAAACACGCCACACGAGCAAGCATACGACAATACACAACACTAAACCAAGGAATGTGAGTCCAAACAAGTGCCGTGGGCCCACGCAGTGAAGCGCGAGTGAGTGTGATCGTGTGTTAGCAGATGGTGTCACTATCTACGATGTGCAATAAAGCTCCATATACACATACCCAAAGAAAGACCCAAATATCGATTCAATTTGAAATTGCGGTGAATATTAGCTCAAGCATGCATGAGAAGAGTATGAGAATAGAAGCGTATCATGCATCGGGGACTCCACAGCTAGGGACTAGGAAATCACCACACTATAGCCTAGGTAATCGCTAGAAGGTCCCTATGCCAAGTGTTTTCGAAAACGATGGGGGTTGAGAAGATGTGGAGTAGAACACTCGGTGCAAATTCTCGCCTTCCCTTTATTCTCGGTAGATAGGAAAAATATTCACACTTGAAATTTTTGGGTTTTGGGTATTTGTATATATATATTTTTTCTTTTCATTTCTCATCTTTTTGGGTTTTTTTTCTTTTCTTTTCTCCTTTTTTTGGATTTTTGGGAATTGGGATATTTACATGTGTACTCTCCCAAGTGGGAGAACGGTACACGACGAGGGGATTTGCACCAAGTAAAATAAAAAATGAAATCAGATTCTAAACACTTGGACAAAGGAGATATTTCTCGCTAATCAGAGCATAGGCTAAATGGGTTATCCTAGTCCTTGTTTGTGGAATCCCGACACATACGAATTGAAATATACGATATAAATATAGCATGCATATAGAAGCAGATAGTAGAAGCAAATACCGCATATTCAAATCGAAGCATGATAATCTAGGGGTCAACCAAGGATAGGTATATAAAACATAATCACAAGGTAGAAGCACACCAAACAGCTAGGCACGACGCACGACTCACAAAAAGCTAAGTGGACCCGCGATGCATGAAATGCAAGAGGACTCGATATCCTAGTGTTAGTGAATGTGATTATCGAAGCTGTGCAAGGTGCGTGTGTAATTTTCGTGGCGATTCATCATAGGGTTCATCTCTAGGAGAAAGAGATAAAAAGAAGAAAAGAAAAAAAAGAAAAAGAAAAACACGGAGAAAAACGACTCAAATAACGAAGAAAAAGAGACAAATGACGCACGAAGTGCGACTCCCCCAAGCTAAAACTTGCATTGCCCTCAATGCAATAGTAGTGAATACGGGAAGGCAATGAAAATGGGAGGGGGGGGGGGGGGGGGGAGTTACGCACCGACACAAAAAAATGAAAGACGCGAAAAACACATGAACGAAACTGGAAAATAAAGAGAAAGAAACATACAAAATAAAAGATATAAAACGCAACGAAGGACTCAAAGACACAAACACACGACAACGACACACGAAAACATGCACACAAAAGTTGATTTCCCCCAAGCTGAACATGACAATGCTAGCAAAATGATATGACCAATGGGGATGTAGAGATATGCTAGGGGGAAAATCGGAAAAGAAAGAAATCAGAATGCAGGAGAGGACGAGTCCTCGTCCTCCTCGGTAGAGGATGGGGGTGAAATGATGGAAGGGCACGACATGATGGGTTATTATGATGCAAAAGCAAATCTTAGATACGCTCCCCTCGCTAATAAGAGGAGACGAGATTATTCAAATCTAAACTAGAAAGCGGTAAATTTTTACACTACTGGATTAGGATACACCTGAGCATAGGCGGATCCAAGATCTGAAGTGGGGCAGGTAGCTGCTCTAACTGCTCCTTCTGTGGCTCCGCCAGAAGCGCTGTGCCACGTGTGCCAATGGACCCAAGCAATGCACCTCCAAGCATCCCTTGTAGGTGTCCACCTGTGACCTGCAAAGGACGAGGTGCATTAGTCCATGGCAAGAAATTATTTCCCAAAATAAATGTATCCCAGAGATAATCGTCAACATACGATGGAAAAATAATAAAAGGGTGACGAATACTCCCTGAGAATGGGTCGCTATCCTCTGTACTAGCGACGACCAAATCCTCGCTCTCCATGAGAAGTGGCTCTCCAGGTGGTGACACACCGCAGCATACCTCAAGGGAAATAGATCCTGTGTCCTGTGAGAGATATGGTGTGTCAAAAATATATAAGTCTAAAGGAATAGGACGTGAAAAGAGAGACTTAAATGTGGAGTGAGAGTGAGTATGAAAATCTCCCTGAATAGGGGCAATATGCTCAAGTAGATGCTCAGCCGCAGAAGAAGTGGAGCGTGACGGTAGAGGTAGATGTGGCTCGGGCTCCATGAAGTGGACGATCGTATCCAAGCCCTCATGCACGTCCTCCTCGATGATATGCTCATACTCCACCATCTGCCCGATGTCCTGAATGACATCCTCGTGGTTGACCACAGACCAAGGAAGAAGCTGAGACAAAGATGGCTGTAGAGGTGGATGTAGAGCGGACCCCTCGTATGTGGTCATGGTGTCCTCGTCCTCACGCACATCCTCCTCGCCGGTATGCATAATCTCTGTAAACTCATCAGTGCTCTCATAGGACTCATGTGGGGTATCCAAATCAAGACAAGAAATCTCTCCCACAGATCCTAGATAAATCTCCCCATCCTCACTATCATCATCAAAAAATGGTTCGTCATCCAAGTGGTAGTGATGGAAAAATGGGGTATCGGCTTGAGACGTGTCTATGGTGGCCGATGGCATGGTGGTCTCAACCATGAAAGTGGGTACATCCTCTTCTTCATCCCCTCTCCTCGGTGTAGGCTCGATGATTGGTACCATCAAGTTTTGTAATATTTGGCCTTGGTTAAACATGGCACTTTCAAGGAGAGACACGAGGCTTGATTCTTCTTGTGTTTGTGGAGGGGTATAAGGTTGAGGAAATGGATGGGAGGTGTTTGGGCTAAGGTTGTGGGAAAATGTTTGGCCTTGGAGTGGGGGAGGCTCTCGAGCGTAAATGGGCAATCATAATACACGTGCCCCGCCATCCCACAAGTCTCACAAACCACAACCGAATAAGGATTGTATCCTCCCATCTGAGCATCGAAATTTGATCTCCACATGGTTACACCAAAGATACCTGGACAACAAAAATAAGAAAACTAGAGAGGAGCGTCAATAGTACAAGAGAATAACAAAAAGATAATATAATAGTGGGGGAAAAATTTCTTGGTTATTGAATATTTTTTTTAAAAAAAAGAAAAATAAATTTTTTGTGTTTTTATGCGTAGTCTAACGAACCCAAGCTAAGCTAATATCAAACCGAACGCCTCCCCGGCAACGGCGTCAAAAACTTGACCGGTGCCCCGTTTACGGTTTGGGCGCGGTGTCGTTTTACCGCAAGTGCACGGTTAGTGTAGGGTGTGGGTTTATCGAACTCAGGGAGGTGGATCGCTTGAGTGGCTACTAGCCTCGCCTAGGTCGCGTGCTAGCTACGCGGATGATATGGGTGGAAGTGTAGGAATAAGGGAAAGAAATGAAAAAGACATGAAATGAATCCCCGCAAACACGGGCTAGAGCACTCATGACACTTGGCATTTGACTTGACATAGGGTGAGACATTGCCCCAAAAGGTGGTACCTAGCGTCCATGGCCCGATATTCCGGTCGGAGCCAAGCACGCTAGGCCTACCCGGTTCTGGACGGTGGGCATTCCCATGTCCATTAACACCTTCCGCAACCGGGAGCATTAAGGCCACAATGATATCTCCCAACACTTCGTCCAAGCCGCTCCCGCGCGCTAGGACTCGATGTCTACGCTGGGGGCGTGAGCTATGGCTAGGGAGTCAACCGCCAAGTTTATTCCCCCTTGGCCCGACGGTCAGAGGCGGTCTTTCTCCCGCCAATGACAATGAAACACCCCCGCGTAACCCTAATGGCCAAATAGGTCAAATGTGATTTCTAGCAATACATCGAAGCGGATCTTGACAGGACAAGCACCGGACCCTAATCCCCAACACATCTAGTGTGTTGCCATACGAATTGGACCCAGATTGCTAGAAATCCCCATTGACACATTTCATCGAACACATGCCATGCAACCAAGTCAAATGAAACAACCAAGCATCAATCCTACCCTACCCCGTATTAGGGTTCATCAATACTACTCAATGATGAAAAACATATAAACCAACAACACAAAAGGCATACAAACATTCATCATCAAGAAAACTTAACACAATACAAAACAATGAAGAAAGAGAGAAGAAAATACTTATCTCCATTTGAATCCAACGATCCAATACAAGATTTATTAACCAAAAGCCCTAATCTAAACTAACCTAGAACTCACAAGAGAAGGGGGGGGGGGGGGGGGCAAAAAGCCCTAAAAACTCCAGGAGATCCCCCTCAAGTCGGCCAGCCTCGTGTATTTATAGCCCCACTTCAAAACCCTAATGGTTCGGGTCCAAACCCGCAGGAAAAACGCCACCCGATCGGTTGACAAGTCAACCGATCGGGTGATCTGTTACAAATAATAAACAGAAAACGGCGGAGTTTCACCCGGTCATATGAACCGGTCGGTTGAGTTCTTGGAGTGACCGGTTGGATCTTGGCGCCATCGGGTGAAGGGATCGGTTGGGTGCCCGTGTCTCGGCTCCTCAGCATCAGCTACAGATGAACCGATCGGGTGAGAGTCACCCGATCGGTTGGAATTTGTCTTGAAAAGACAGAGAATCAGCCCCGTTTGAACCGGCCTGTGAACCGGTCGGGTGACATTCACTTGAGCTCCGGCTGAGACCGGGTGGTGCACGCGTGCATCACCCGATCGGTTGGAGATGACCAACCGACCAGGTGAGGGGCTGAAAGATGTAATCTTCGTCGTTTGACCCCCTGGATCATGCGTGACTCCTCCCGTTGCTCCGGGGACTTGAGATATCGTCGTTAAACGTCCCCTACACGGGCAATCTTCTGCAAACATGGAGAGACAAAGAAAAGTGAAAGAAAACGAGAAAGTACGAGAAAACGAATAAAAGACGGCGAAAAATACGGAAAAACACAAAAGAAAACGTGCGTGAATATATGAAATATAAACGCACGTCAAAGTAAAACTTATGTTAATTGAGAACAGTTATCATCCTAACTCCTATAAATGGATTATGATGAAACTTTCTCGCCAGCAGATGTGTATAGATATATTCAGATCAGACTCAATATAAATGTTCATGATGACCATGAATACTGGAATATGTTTGTTTTCTAAATATGATTTAGAAGAACAAACTTATAGAGTTTTCAAGGTCAGTGTGAGCAAATAAAATGCATGCGAGGCATCAAGGAGCCGGAACAAATGGTTCGACAAAGTGGCCAAAGAGTTTGACACTTTATTAGAAATGATTATGAACCGTCTAAAAGACCAGTAACTAATTTAGATTATTCTTATAAGGTACGATGAGCTGGATGAGATCCAAACAAGACATATATTATAGATTCTAAGGGACCAAGGGAATTTTTTTTGATAATATTCAAATATATCGTCTACGATGAACATAGAAACCCCTTAAGTCTATACAGTAGACATTTTAGTAGATCCACTCATGAAGGCTATACCACATGAAGTCTAGAAAGACTTTTGTGTAAATGCGGTATGAGATACCGAGATAAATGGGCCTGAGTGCAAGTGGGAGATGTAGCGAGATGGGTTTGCCCTCGAGGCAATTTATCTCTATGTATGTGTACAAATGTCTTGTTCAAATTAACAGTAACCTGTTTGGTAAGAATATACCTAAGTTAAGAATAATGTAGTCTTTATTAGAACTTAAGTTTAGTCTTGAGACTTAATGCGAGGTCAAACATGTTTCAAGATAGAGAGATCGATCATGGAGAAGTGTTTGACCGATTGTAGCATAGGTCTAAAAACATTCGTGGTCGTAGATGTTTCGAGAAATGAATATCGACACATCGAATAGACTATTGTGTCTTATTCTTCACCATGTAACGGTGACGATGATCTCATGATCGTTTGACTTGGCAAAGTCGAAGACGAGACACATGTGCTCATTGGAGAATGAGTTCACTAAACGACCCATCGAGAGTTATCATATGTTTAATATTGACCTATCTGTCAATGATAACTCTTAGTGATGATAGGCAAGTTGGTCTTTTGACTTGAGGTCATTGTACGAACCTGTGCATGAACTGTGTCACTTAGATCACTGATCTAGCCTTGGGAAAACCCCGTTGAAAGGCCTTTGGTTGGGTGACACTTGAAACGTGCGAGGAGAGTAATGACAAAGAGAGCATTCGTCTCTCCCGTTAATGGGAAGTTAGTGCCGCAGTGTTGGTTTGATTTTTAGTGAAAACTCTAGCCAGCGTATATTGGAAGTAGTCCAACATTATTTGACTAAAGATCGATGGAGACTAACCAAGTTCAAGCTAGTAGGGTTGGCAGTTGACCATATCATAGGCTTGACTAAGTGACATAGTTTTGACGAAGAGACTAAAACTGTGGTATTCATCACAGACACAGACAGGGTGGTCCCGACAATACTCATTAACCACATAAGTATGACATCGAAACAGGGACGACACTTACTGCTCATGGTCATGCCATCTGAGGTTTCAAGCCCCTCCTGTAGTAGGGTTAGGCTGTAGGGTCTCACACAGAGTGAGACCTTCGTCAAGTAATAAGTAAAAATTAGGGAGAAAATGTATTTGATGCAAGAGTAATAAAACTACAGAGAGTTTGCAGATAGCTTCAGAATTTAGTATAAATGATCCTAAGTGCAAGAGGGAGATGTTGAGGGATGTATGATCTCATTTCATTAGTATTTGATGCAAATGGATTTTAATATTAGATGTGGAAATTTTGCATATGATGCAAAGGAAATTAAATATATCGTAAAATGTTTATGAGCATATTTTATATTATAAACGCGTGGGAAAAAGTTTCACGGATGTCGGGAATGTCCCGGTGAAAATCCAGGTTCAAACGGATCCAAAATCGGAACCCAGATGAACAAGTTACAAAGAAAATGACACTAAAGCTTTATAAGCTTTATATTAAAAAGGGCGCGAATCCTCTCCATATGATGGCCCGGCCCATTAGGCTGGGCAGAATTTTCTTGTGGCCAAAAAGGTGCATGTGATGCGCCCAAATCAGGCACCAAGAGGGTGCCACTTGGTGTCCTCTAACAGGCGCATGCATGGCACATGCATGGTATGCGCCCGCAGGCCTGTACTAGGCATGTGCCACCCTGCTGTGCGTTTGCACCGAGTAAAAGTGGGGCCCACACGGTGGGCCCCACGATGAGGGTTTCGAACCATAGTTTCTGGTTTCTTTTGACCGATGAATTGTTCAGCGAAAAGCATGTTTTGGGCTGACTTTGGAGCCTCATTTGAAGGGTCAAACGGACTCGAAACAGAGTGCCGTTTCTTCCTATGCGTTCATTGTTCAACCCTCTTCGCAAGATGTGTGACATTGTTCTTGGAGCTCAACGGTGAGGGAGAGAAAATTCGTCAAAGTTTGGCCTTTGTGTAAGGCAAACTAATTTGATTTTTTCCTCCAAAAGCATAGTCCCACATCGAAAATTGAGAAGAGAGGAGGGGTCAGCCACCTAAATAAATAGGGGCCTACTCCCCTCCTTGAAACTTGTCCCAAGCTCCAGTTCTGTGTAGCTCCATTAAACATGAGAAAGCCCAGATCTGAGCTTAAAGAAAATATTCCATCTTTCTATCTAAATTCTCCTTTTCTCCTGATCGGGCTCTAGAAACGCTACGAAGGAGTTCGAATCGGATCCGAAGTCTTGACGTATATAATTTTCTTGAGAGATTTATTCCATCCAATGCTCGATTAACTTTCGGAAGCTTTCTTCTAACAAAGGATCCAATCCCAAGAAAAAGTTTCGATGTACCAAAATTCTCTCTGCTCATAACGTCTAGAGGAAATAGGACACTTCTTGGTCGTCATCCATAAGACGAAGGGGCCACCCCCTCAGAACTGAACGACCCAACTCTGTCATCGACCGTATGAAGAAGGGGCCATGCCCCTCGCAACTGAACGACACTTCTCGATCGTCAGCCGTAAGACGAAGGGGCCACCCCTTCGCAACTGAACGACCCAACTCCATCGTCGACCGTAAGACAAAGGGTCCATTCCCCTTGCAACCGAACGACACTTCTCGGTCATCAGCCATAAGATGAAGGGACTGCCCCCTCGTAACTGAGTTACCCAACGTTGGCCTCAGCTGTAAAACAAAGGGGCTATGCCCATCGCAACCGAATGATACTTCTCGGTCGTCAGCCGTACGACAAAGGGGCCACCCCCTTGCAACTGAACGACCCAACTCCTTTGTCGACCGTCAGACGAAGGGTCCATTCCCCTTGCAATTGAACGTCACTTCTCGGTCGTCAACCATAAGACGAAGGGGCCATCCCCTCACAACTAAATGACCCAACTCTGTTGTCGACAATAAGAGGAAGGGGCAATGCCCCTCACAACTGAACAACACTTCTCAGTCGTCCGTCGTAAGACGAAAGGGCCACCTTGCTACTGAAATATCCAACTCTGTCGTTGGCCATAAAACGAAGGGGCCATGCCCCTTACAACCGAATGCCACTTCTCGGTCGTCATCCGAAAGATGAAGGGGCCACCCCCTTGTAACTGAATAACCCAACTCCGTCGTCGGCCTTAAGATGAAGGGGCTATGCCCTTCCCAACCGAACGACACTTCTCGGTCGTCAGTCGTAAGACAAAGTGGCCACCCCCTCACAACTGAACGAACTAACTCTGACGTCGGCCGTAAGACGAAGGGGCCATGCCCATCGCAACCGACCGACACTTCTCGATCATCGGCCGTAAGACGAAGGGGCCACCCCCTCGTAACTAAACGACCCACCTCCATCTCGGCTATAAGATGTGTAGGAGGATATGTGCCCATATGGCAATTTATCCTAAGTGTACGTCTTGTTCATACTGTATATGGTACGTATTATTCTAAGTATGAAATCATTCGTATTAATATACTTAGATAATATCCATAGACTTATAGTTAGGTCCTTACGCATCTAGATGAGATCTCGATTATGAGTTAGTAAGCGACCGAATAGAAACGTAAGTCTTAAACGGTTCATGGTCATAGATGTGTCGAGAACTGGATATCGACACATCGGATAGACAACTGTGTCTTAGTCTTACCTTAGGGTAATGATGATCTCATAGTCATTCGACTTAGTGAAGTCGGAGATGAGACACAGGTGCTCATTGGAGAATGAGTTCACTGAACGACCAAATTAGAGTTATTAAATGGTTAACTTTAACTAAACTGTCTCTAATAACTCTAGGGTGATGATAGGTTAGCTGGTCCTTATGACCTGAAGTCATTTGAACGAACCTGTGAGTGAACCGTGTAGCTTAGACCTATGATCTAGCTTCGAGGCTAGGCCTGCTGAAAGATCTTAGGTTGAGTTGCACCTGAAGCTCTCGAGGTGAGTAGATGACTAAGATGGGATTCGTCGCTTTTAAAGGGAAGTTAGTGTTACAGGCTCAGTACGATCTTTGTGTTAATCCTCGATCAGGCTATGTTGTAAGAAGTACAACGTGTATACAACAAAGACCGCCGTATACTGACCAATGTTGTCTAATAGGGTTGACAGTAAACCATACCCTAGGCCAACAGGAACACATTCTTGATGAAGGGACTATAGCTAACGGCATTCATCACTAACACAGCCAATGTAAACCCAATGATGCTTTTGTCAAAGGGTCGATCACGTTATGATGATTCTGAAACAGGGACAACAGCTACTGCTCGTAGTGACCGTCGTCTAGGGGTTCCGAGCCCCAACCTGTAGTAAGGTCAGGCTGTAGGGTCTCACACCGAGTAGTGTTCGTATCTTAGTAATAGGAAGATTAATTGAGAGAAAATCATTTGATGATATTAAATAGTTAATATTCACAAGTCAAGTTATGAAAGTTAGTCGCAATAGCAATAGGGACAAATGTTGCATTTGATGCAAACCAAAGATAAAAAGTGTCATAAATTGGTTACGACAAATTTAGTAGGAACAAATATATTAGAAAGAGTTACCTAGATGATGGGATCGTCCCGGTCTAAACACAGGTTCAAACCGCGTCCAAATCAGAGCTCAAACGAGCCCAGCAACGCGAAAACAGTCCAAGGCGAAGTGGGTTAGACCCACTGGGCTAACAAGCCCATAGGCAAAGGCAAATGGGCGCAGCCCACTGAAGCAGCGGGCGGGCGCCCGCTGCAGCAGCGGGAGTGGCCCGCTGTGCGCCCACTGCAGCAGCGGGCATGGCCCGCTGACTGCAGCGGGCGGGCGGCCCCTGCAACAGCGGGCGCTGGCCCGCTGCAGCAGCGGGAGTGGCCCGCTGTGCGCCCGCTGCGGCAGCGGGCCAGCGCCCGCTGCCCAACGGGCATGCGGCCCGCCCTTGTCTCCTTGGGCGGGCGCGCCCGCAACTTAAGTCATTTCGGGTTTTTTGAAACCCCAAATGACGGGTACGAAAATCGATTATTTGCCCAACTTTGGGCAATTGTTTGAGGGGTCAAACGAAGTCGAAATTCGTCGCCGTCGGTTCCTACGCGTTCACCATTCGAAGCCCTTCGGATTGATAGCTTGTTTGGTGTCTAAAGTTTAATGATCAGAGAGAATTAATTAGTTAAAGTTTGCTTTTGAGAAAATCTCACTAAACTTTAAATTAAGCTAAATTAGCTTAATTGAATTTTCTCCAAATTAACAATAGTCCCACATTGCTCGCAACGAAAGAGTGAGTGCCGACTCCCTATATAAATAGGGGTGCACTCTCTTTGTTGAAAAACACACCAAGTCATCGATCGAGTAGCTCCAGACTTTTAGAGCAAGCTCAATCGGCGACTAAACTATTCTCTCTCTCTCTCTCTCTCTTCCTATTCTCCGGAGTAGTCCTAGCAAGACTATGAAGGGGATTTGGATTTTGATCCGGACGTCTAAGATGCGGGTTCTTCTCAAGTGAAACTTTCTACCGTGTGTGATCGGCTCGGAGGCGAAAGTCGGTTCGGGCGGATCGGTTCGAGGGTGCGAGGCGGCTCAGGCGGATCGAGTCAAGGCGGCTCGGCTACGAGGAGCTTCAGAAGACGGTGCGGTACATCTTGCCTGCTCCAGGGCCAAGATTCCGGGTATGTGGTTAAGTAATTTTAGTGTAGATTTAATTATTCGCTTTAGAATAGATCCCTCTTGGGGTGGTCAGATCCACCCCAAGTTGGCATAGATCGGGCTAGGTTCTGGCTCCCTCAGAGCCTAGCTAAAAAGTTTAGCTAGTTTAGAAAATTTTGTTTTCAATTTCTGCTGCACTTTTATGCCTCTGTGGTCCGTCCGACTTAGGAGGGACGCAGATCCGAGCTCTGGGGGTCCGCCAAAACCCCAACAGTGGTATCAGAGCCACGGTTATGCTATAGATCTATTATTGCGACTTTTTTAAATCTCTAAATTGCTTACTTTTAAACATACGAACTATTTTAACTTTATGTTAAATTAGTTTAAAATTATTTTGTGTTTTAAAAATTGTTTTTACAACACGGAATTTTTTTTGAGACGATTTATTTTATGCGATAATTTTAAATGGATCTCGAATGTTTAAAAGCTTTATAATAATTTACCAAGCATTTAATAGTTTCATAGTTTATGTAACTTCAAAGAAATATTTTAATTTTGGAATTTAATTTTTTCTTAAGTGACATAAAGATTAGAAATTTTAAAACTTTATTTGAAAGCTTTTAAAAACAATTTCTAATGGTTTTAAAAGTGTTTTAAAATTGTTTTAGAGGATATGTAAATTATAGAAATACTTTATTTTCATGAGATGAAAGATAAATTAGTCTCTTTTAAATTACATATATGTTTCTAAAATTATTTATGCGATATTTTAATTTTAGAAATGATTGATTAAAATTTTAAAACCTAGGTTTAAAATTATTTGAAAATTTTATGATACCTAGTTTTATGCAATGAAATTATTGAAGCTTTAAATTTTGATCTTTAAATTTAATTGTTAAATTTTAGATTTGCATGTTATTTATTATGTAGATAATTTTAAACTTGCAAATACGCATTATATGTCACAAAATGAAACTTTCATTTATGCGGATAAATTAGTTGTTTCATTTTTTTTAATGGACATGTTGAATAATGTATTCATGAACCTTATTAGGTTAGCCATTAAATGTTTAAAATTTTATGAGATGAAATTTTAATAAGCTAGTGACATGTTATGTTTGATAAAACAAAACAACATCAAAACCTAATACCAGATTAGGGTAGTCCCTTTGATTGTCAATCATTTCATTAAATCGTTTAATTGATGATTTTCATAAAAGATTAATGTTGAAACATGTTGTAATTGTTTTATAAAATCCTAATTAGATTGGGGTAGCACGTTGAACGAAGAACCTTATAGTTGATAAGGACTTAATAAAAGTTGTTCAACCAATCCATAAAATTTCGAATTTTAGGATCCACTAGTTGATAAGTATTAACTAGTTTTCTTAATTAAAAGCCATTTAGTTGTTTGGACAAACATACAATTGATGAAAACTCCTTCAATGGATCATGATGTCGGTCAATGTGCTTGGCTAAGTTTGCTGGACCAACCTAGCTAGACTGGGTAACAAGTGGTCCTGGCTTAGTCAATTCCCTGGCCGCGTCCGCTGGACCGCAAGGAGTCGATTCATGACTGTGAAAGTCCATCGACTATACCTAAGTCAAATACGATAATAATCTTGTTCAAGATAAATCGTAGCCCTCCTTGTTTTAGGAGTTGTTGAGCTACACTCAAGCCGTGACATGTCAATCTTATAGAAACCGATTTCTTGATTGACATCTTGACTTGACTGAAATCGTTGTCTCATCCTTCGAGCATCGTTGTAGGTCTAACCAAGAATGTAGTCTAAGTCCTGACCCAAGCCAACGTGTCGTGCATACACCGAGCGGCGGGGCAAGTCAGGCTAGACACGAAAACAAGGGTCTGACTAGGCTAGCCATTGTGATCCGGTTGAGCACACTCATGATCACAAATGACTAGGGGTAAAAATCGATAGGGAATCATAATAGATATGATTGACGACGAGTTCCTCTACCGACTGCAGAGTCGGACAACTTGTTGAGACACACTCAAGGTTGTCAGACTCAGGGTAATCGGATCCCTCTCTCACAAATGTTATTTTATTATAAATTGTTTATTATTATGTCTTTAATAAATTTAGTGGGAGAATATAGTTTTATTAAAACCATTAAAACTATACTACGAACATATACTGACTAAAGTATCTATAAAATGCAGAATGGATTCGGGTCTTAGATATATGGTTGAGAAGAACGTGCTCGATGGAACGAACTATAAAGACTGGCTTAGGAACATTAAGTTGGTCCTTTTCCTAGCCGGGATAGGATACGTACTGTTCGAGGACGCTCCGGATAAGCCCGATGAAGATTCGACCTTCGAAGAAAAGGAATCCTATAAGCTATACCAGAGGGATGCAGAGAAGGCCAGATGCCTTACTCTGGCTTCGATGAGTAACGAGCTGCAGAGGAAGCATGAACATATGGATGTTCAGAGTATGCTTCTCAATGCACAAGAGTTATATAGGAAGCGATCTCGAGCTGCCAAGTTCGAAGCCACTAGCAACATCTGGGGCACAAAGATGGAGGCAGGGCCCGTACAGGATCATGTTATCAAGATGATCGGGTACGTAGAGGACGCCATCCAGTTAGGATTTGTCCTGGACAATGAGATGTCCGTGGACATTATCCTGAAGTCTTTAACTCCTGAGTTTAAGCCTTTCATCACTGGTTTTATAATGAACAGTCTTGAAATGGATCTTCAAGGTCTCCTCAATATGCTTAGGTAATTTGAGGAGATTGAGAAGAAGCTGACTGCATTGGTTGTTGGCTCTGCTTCTTCTGACCAGTCGAAAGGCAAGGGTAAGAAGAGGCAGGTCCTGCAACCTGCGAAGGCGAAGAAAGGGAAGAAAAAGACTAAAGGGGCCCCGTTAAAATCTGAGTGCTTCCATTGCCACAAGATTGGCCACTGGAAGAGGAACTGTAAGATCTATCTTGCAGAGAAGAAGAAGGGGCATACTGATGCCTCTACCTCAGGTACAAATTAAATTCAATAAAACGTAATTATTTCCAATCATATAGTATGAGATACTAAAGACATCTGTGTAATGTATACATGTGACTGATATGAAGCGAAGATTGGGAGAAGTGCGGAGGACGGTCGGCAATCTGAGCAATCGTTACTGCTAGGGCCGTTCAAAGACTTCGAGAGACATGATCAAGAAGGAGATGATACTAATTTTAGTTAAATAAAATGTATCATTTCTTAAAGGTTGAAAACAATGATTGAGTGTTCTACACTCAAAGTTTATTGGATAAACAAATTACGGTTCATCTTAATGAATCCATTGTTTTATGAATGTCTCGGGAATTGCGTTTTCTGTTGAGTTGAAATTTGATTGATTTAAATTTTCTGTGATTGCGGCTTTCTGAGTTGATTGCGGAAATTCTTGAAATTATGAAGCGAAGCTTCGGAAAATGTTGATTTTTGAGCTGACTTAATGTTATAGTCAATTGGTAGTTAAGAATAGGTTCCAGGGGTGTATAAATTGTGTGCGATCACAATCATACGCATATTAAGATTAATTCTTAATAAACCGCATTTAATTATTAAAGAGTTAATATTAAATGTGGTTAAGGGAAAAGTACAGTGTAGGACATTTTGATTGAGCGAGTCAATGTCAAGACTCCTTAAACCGATCTTGACTTGACTCATTCATCAAACCAAACCTGACACTAGTACATTCCATATAAAGCACTTATCAAATGGTTATATCTTCGTATATATAATCTAAATTTGATTTAGATATAATATTAAAGTATTTAACCAGGTAATTCTTAAAGTCAGTGGGAGCTAGCTTGTATACTTAGTTCCGGTCTTTCGGACTAAGTAAAAAGGATTTCCACCTCAAATAAATCATCTAGATAAAACATTGAATTAAAATTGTTTTGATTTAATCGTATATATAGATACTTAGGGTGTCATGTATGTACTTGACATATTGACACAAGAAAAGTGGAATGAGCTGAGACTGACTTATAGATTATAATGTTAGACCCTACATCTAGATTGTATAAGCTAATTGTTAGCTATACAAAGATAAGAAAAATTGATCCAGATCATTTTTCCAAAGGATCAACCCTGTGTGATCAAGAGATGTATTAATTAATCCATTAAAATTCGTTGTAGATACTCGTTAGTAAAACCACTCTTAGGTTTGTCATATAAATGTCAAAGTGACTGATATGCTATAACGGTATGAGATACCGAGATAAATAGCCTAAGTGCAAGTGGGAGATGTAGGAGGACATGTGCCCATAAGGCAATTTATCCTAAGTGTACGTCTTGTTCATACTGTATATGGTACGTATTATTCTAAGTATGAAATCGTTCGTATTAATATACTTAGATAATATCCATAGACTTATAGTTAGGTCCTTACGCATCTAGATGAGATCTCGATTATGAGTTAGTAAGCGACCGAATAGAAACGTAAGTCTTAAACGGTTCGTGGTCATAGATGTGTCGAGAACTGGATATCGACACATCGGATAGACCACTGTGTCTTAGTCTTACCTTAGGTTAATGATGATCTCATAGTCATTCGACTTAGTGAAGTAGGAGACAAGACACAGGTGCTCATTAGAGAATGAGTTCACTGAACGACCAAATTAGAGTTATTAAATGGTTAACTTTAACTAAACTGTCTCTAATAACTCTAGGGTGATGATAGGTTAGCTGGTCCTTATGGCCTGAAGTCATTTGAACGAACCTGTGAGTGAACCGTGTAGCTTAGACCTATGATCTAGCTTCGAGGCTAGGCCTGCTGAAAGATCTTAGGTTGAGTTGCACCTGAAGCTCTCGAGGTGAGTAGATGACTAAGATGGGATTCGTTACTTCAGTTAAAGGGAAGTTAGTGTTATAGGCTCAGTACGATCTTTGTGTTAATCCTCGGCCGGGCTACGTTGTAAGAAGTACAACGTGTATACAACAAAGACTGCCGTATACTGACCAATGTTGTCTAATAGGGTTGACAGTAAACCATACCCTAGGCCAACAGGAACACAGTCTTGACGAAGGGACTATAGCTAACGGCATTCATCACTAACACAGCCAATATAAACCCAATGATGCTTTTGTCAAAGGGTCGATCACGTTATGATGATTCTGAAACAGGGACGACAACTACTGCTCATAGTGACCGTCGTCTAGGGGTTCCGAGCCCCAACATGTAGTAAAGTCAGGCTGTAGGGTCTCACACCGAATAGTGTTCGTATCTTAGTAATAGGAAGATTAATTGAGAGAAAATCATTTGATGATATTGAATAGTTAATATTCACATGTCAAGCTGTGAAAGTTAGTCGCAATAGCAATAGGGACAAATGTTGCATTTGATGCAAACCAAAGATAAAAAGTGTCGTAAATTTGTTACGATAAATTTAGTAGGAATAAATATATTGGAAAGAGTTACCTGGATGACGGCTCAGAGGTGAAAGTCAGTTCGGGCGGATCGGTTCGGGGGTGCGAGGCGGCTCAGGCAGATCGAGTCAAGGCGGCTCGGCTACGAGGAGCTTCAGAAGACGGTGCGGTACATCTTGCCTGCTCCAGGGCCAAGATTCCGGGTATGTGGTTAAGTAATTTTAGTGTAGATTTAATTAGTCGCTTTAGAATAGATCCCTCTTGGGGTGGTCAGATCCACCCCAAGTTGGCATAGATCGGGCTAGGTTCTGGCTCCCTCAGAGCCTAGCTAAAAAGTTTAGCTAGCCTAGAAAATTTTGTTTTCAATTTCCGCTACGCTTTTATGCCTCTGTGGTCCGTCCGACTTAGGACGGACACAGATCCGAGCTCTGGGGGTCCGTAAAAACCCCAACAAGATGAAGGGCACAAGGCCATCATAACCGAATGACACTTCTCGGTAGTCAGCTGTAAGACGAAGGGGCCATCCCCTTGCAATTTAATGATCCAACTCCGTCGTCGGTCGTAAGACAAAGGGGCGGGCCATGCCCCTTGCAACCGAACGATACTTCTCGGTCATAAGCCATAAGACGAAGGGGCCACTCCCTCGTAACTGAATGACCCAACTCTGTCATCGGTCGTAAGACGAAGGGGCCATGTCCCTCACAACTGAACGATAATTCTTGGTCGTCAGCCATAAGATGAAGGGTCCATGTCCCTCGCAACCGAACGACACAACTCCGTCGTTAGTCGTAAGCCGAAGGGGCCATGTCCCTCGCAACCGAATGACACAACTTCGTCATCGACCGTAAGACGAAGGGGCAAACCCCTCGTAACCAAACGACATAACACTATCATCGGCTGTAAGACGAAGGGGCCATACCCCTCGCAACTGAATGATCTGCCTTCATCGTTGGAAATAAATCGAAAATGCCACCTTTTTGCAACAAAACAACAATAACCGAATGACCAATAATTCGAGGGGCTCCTTTGTGCCACCAGACGAATTTTATCATAAAATGCGTGCAGATCATTGTGTTAAGCGATTTAAAGAGACGTTGTTCAACAACTCAATCATGTACTATGGTTTGACTTGTTGAAGGGGGCCAAGCACACTGACGCTCCTCTCCAAAGCAATAAAGTGCAAAACGAGTCCCGTTGATTTTAATTTTATTAAATATCATTTCTGATCCCTTACAAAAACACACGCCTTAGTGTACACAAAAAACCCAAGGGGCACAAAAACGAGAAAAGTTGAAAAAGTTTCAAGACTCCTCGGTCGTGGCAATTTTATCCTCACCCCCTGAAGCAGTCGCACCAGTAGCTTCATCGGTTGTGATAACGGCTTCTACAGTTGGGATAGCAACCTTTGTGGCCATGACTTCGCCAGACTCATCAGACTCACTATCTAAGTCATCGTCATCGAGAGGGACCAGAACTTGGTCAATCTCAGCAACTAAAGTGGGAAATAGATTCTTCATTTCCCTACGACCTCGCTCAAAGCTACTATTGAATAACACATCAAAATTGCACATGCTGGCTTTATATGCCTCGACATCCTTTTCTCCAGTCTCTTTCTCATTTAACTCTGGGGAGATGTTGGGTACTCGAGCTTGAGGCACAATCCCTCTTGCTTCCCACACTTTTCTCTCCTCGAGCAGCTGTTTCTCTACTCGATCACTCAAAGTAGCCTCTTCTTGAATCTGTACTTCAAGGGAAATCCCCTTAATACAAGATTCGTCTAATTCTTGCTCCAATTGCTTCACCAGAGACTTAAGCAGATCATTAAGATGCTTCCATTGTTGCAATGACTCATTTGCCTTATCGATAGCCCTCTTCGCTGAGTCCGTCCACTTTGCATCTTTGGCCAGGGTGGCTTCGTGATTAGCCACTGCCAATGATTGATGGCATAACTCAAGCGTGGCCAAAAGAGCCCACAGACATGCGAGAAGGATTAGCTCCGATACTCAGATTCTAATAAAGAGCAGATATAAGTGAATGTTTTTATGGATTGCCAGCGTGGCTAACCTCTCATGGTTAAACTTCTCCAAGACGTCCTTGTCTTGCAGAAGGGCCAAATTCTCAACAAGTCGAGATGCGCTTTTCCAGCTCAATAGAGCTGATTCGTCCAAACCCACTGGGTAATCCGATCGAAAAATCTCTTCTTCAGAATATTTGATCAGGTTTTGGGGTGTTCGATCTTCCAAAAGGAGCGATCTGAATTCAGATGTGATTTCCTCAGCTAATGAATCCTGAGGAAATAAACCCCCAGGCCAGGAATCCTCAATCTTAAGAGATGCTCGAGGGGAAGAAGACTCCCCTGAGGCCTTCTTCAAAGAAAGAGCCAGACCTTACTCCAAAGACTGACTTGGCTCTGAGACCAAACCTCACTCTACGACTAGATCTATTTCTGAGGCTTAATCTTTCTCATAGGCTACTGATGGAGTACCAGAGTCGTTCGACTGAGAAGGACCTACGTTGGTAATGACGTGTTGCCCTCTTGATTTCTTCTTCTTGGTCACAACCTCTCCAACTTCAACCAATGGGTGTTTTTTCTTCCTCTTCAATGTTTGAGTCGACCGTAGAACTTTATAAACCACCAGGGATAAATTTTCGGTAGTCTCAATTGTTCCAACTTCCAAACAACTTGTTGCAGAAGGCGGTACATTCATTTCAGCTTCTCAAATTGAAGTCTCAAGCGCCTCCCGCATGCTTGGATCGGCTTGATATCCTAGTCTGACCATATATGTGTAGAAGGGAAATCAAATCCAATAATAAGAAATGCATAGTAAAAGCAAGCAAAAGATTCAACCTTTGGTCCATACGGTCCTGAGCAACATATGGTCAGACAAGAGCCATTTTGTTGATTTTTCCCCTCCGGAAACTCCAATAGAAGATCATCGGCTCTCTTTCCTTCATCTAAAAGAGCGGTATCTTCATCCATCGGGAGTTTGGGATTCTCCCATTCGGTGACAAAACTTGCTCACAGGGAACACCACAAAGTCAAATTGCTCTTTCCACCACGGATTAGAGCTGGGGAGATCCTTAAACAATTTCCTATCTCGACGAGTAGTAATCACGAACCAGCCTTGTGATGAGGGATGGAGCACTTTGAATAAGAAATTAAACAACTCCATGGATGGATCAATGTCGTTCGATACACATAGCGCAATGAAATTGACCAAGATGCCGTCGGTATTTGGCATCGGCTGGCAAAGGGAAAGACCCAATGTGCTCAATCATCATAGCATAAAGGGTGCATAAGAAGCCATAGCCCGAGATGAAAAGATCTCACATAGACTCCCACTTCACAGTTGCTAGGAGAATGAACCCTCTCATCCGGTAGTGGCCGACGAATCTGGTAAATACCCCTTACGTATCTCCTTTACAAATTGGAAACTTGATCAACCGTCACGTGAGAGGCTTGGCCAGAGACTATGTCAGTGATGGTGCTCTTCCCTTTCTCCTTCAGAGGGATGGAAGCCGAGGTTTTAGCGGAGACACGAAGGGAGGAGAAAGCCATGATCAGAGGTTAAGACTTAATTTCAGAAAGATTGAATTGATGAAAATTTTCCCTTTCCATGTTACCTTATCAGGGTAAAACAAAGATCGAAGATAATCATATCAAAGACACGTATTGATGACCCAAGTGTCCCAGTATCTCAGATTTCAAACCAATGCAGCGTCCAAATCACGAGAATGGAAATTTTGGCGCTTAAACTCAAATACTCCTGCTTCGACTGCCGTGCCCCATTAATGAGAGATAACGTAACTTGACCCCAATAGGCGGATCGTCCGAGCTCAAGTGATGGGGGCCATTGTTAAATCCTTGGGCCGGCACTCGAGGAGAAAGAAATACTATCGTGAAGGGCCCGCTAGGCCGTTGAGGCACATGAGGGATATTGAATGTTTACCCAGTCAAAGCCCACAATTCATTTTCGTGTTGAGCTTCCATGGCTCAGGGAGGCAGTTGATAATTGGCTCATAAATAGTAGGAGGCATGACTGTAGTTACTCCCATTGATGAGGGATGATTGTTGATTCTGAATGAAAATTGTCATTTTCACCCCTATTTCCTTGGGTTTTAGCGTATATATTTCACATATAGACTATATCTAGATCGTAATTGTGCAAACTTCGTATTTTAGATCTTATCACTTTTTATGCTTAAAACCTACTTCTTGTCATTAATTATTGCATTTCCTATTTTTTTAGGATTTTTCTGGAATTTATGGAGATTTATCGGAAGCAAGAAGAAGAGAAGAAAAATTCTGCGCTGCCTTCTCTTGTGCAGAATTCAGCTGTCATTCCAGTATATATTTTGGCCTCATGATATTTTTTTAGCCATAGTACACTTTGTGATGGTTCCATCGCCACCTGGAATGTGTCATTCTGAGGTCGGATGATTTTTCTAGAATTTTTTGCAAGGTAGGGTGGCAGTTCTGAAATTCTGCAGCTACACTTGAGTTTGTGGGCCACATTTGGATCTGTTTTTCTCCAGATTTGTGATTGAGATTTGTTGGAGCTGTAGAGGAATTTTGGGGCTGATATTTAGGCCCTTGGACAGCCCTTATTACCCCCAAGCCCCATTACACACCTCTCTCAACTTAGGGCTAAGTTTTGGGGGAGATCATCGGAGCAAGGAGGAGCTCAAGGCGGAGATGATCATGATTGCTCAGGAGTGTCACCTCGTTGATTTTGATCCCTCTCTCTTGTAGTTAGATCTAGGGTTTATTAATGTAATGGATGATTTTATATATAATTGACTCATTTTCATGTTTTACTCTTGATCTTTGGTGTTTGTGCTTTCAATTCAATGCTTGGATGTTTTAATTGCTTTCTTCATGCTTGGGCGGTTTTGTTTGCGTTGGGTTGTGAGTTCATGCGGGTGATTTGAAACCAAACCCGTGTCGTCGCTCATTGGTAGGCCTAACAAGCCACCCGTGGTGGACAAGTAGCTTAGTCGCCCACTACTCACTGCGTTGACCTCACTCCGTAGTGAGGAATAAGTCGAGAGAGCTCCTCCTGTAATGCCCTGATAGCTACTGCACAAGTATTAGAAGGGGGGGAGGTGAATAGTACTTTAAAATAATCAAGAGTATAATTCCTAATTATTGTGCAATCACAACCAACAATGCGGAATAAATATAAACAACAAGAATTAAGCAATGCAAACAGGTGATTTAATGGGTTCGGATCCACCCAAGTCTCCTCGACTTGTTCCCGGTGATTCTACGTCCCAGACCTGGATCCCCTCCGGCTACTTGAGCTAGAATCCTCTAACTCAAGTTTGCACTATAAAATTCTTGTAGAAACTACTACAAGATCAAATCATACAAAGATCGAAATGTGACTCCCACAAACCGGGATCACGATTTTCTCTCACAACCGAGAGATAAACTGAAATATCAATTTAAATGAAACAATAAAACACTTACCACAAAATCCTATCCCTTGAGTAAAACTTACTGATTTTAGGGCAGGAAGGATTTTGAGGAAGAAGTTAGCACCAAACCCTAGCTCCACTAAGATGAACAGCAATAGATGGCTTGGGTGAAGTTGGTGACTTGGATTCAAGCTCTTAGCTTGAGTAGCTCATAATGAATGAGAATCTCTCTTGAGGAATTACTGCTCAAAGAGTAAGGGAGAGATTCTTGTGAAGTGAGAGAGCTTAGAAATGAGAGTTTAATGCTCTTCTTTTTGATTCTCAAAATCTCAATAATGGCAGCCTTGAATGCTAGCTTGAAGCTCATCAAGTTTATATATAAAGAGAGAAAAGAGTTCAGCAAAAATCGTGGCTTTAAATGCCTAACGGCTCTATTTCTGAAGCTGCTTAATCGGTCTAAGAAGGATCACTGACCGATTATTTTTGCAACTAGTCAGTCGGTGAACCTTCTTGGACCGACTAGATGGTTGACAGCAAAGATAGTGAAATCAAGAGATAGAACTAGTCGGTCTAAGAAGAAACACCAACCGACTAGTTTGACTACTAGTCGGTCGGTGAACCTTCTTGGACCGACTAATTGATTAACAGTAAATGAGCTGAATTTCACAAGGAAAACTAGTCGATCTGAGAAGAGACACCAACCGACTAGTTTGACAACTAGTCGGTCGGTGATTCTTCTTTGACCGACTAACTTGTCAACAGTGTATAGGCTGAGTTGAACTAGGAGAACTAGTCAGTTCAAGAAGGATTTCCAACCGATTAGATTGTCATCTAGTCGGTTGATTCTTCTTCTTGAACCAACTAAGATGCATAATAAGCAGTGAAATGAAGCGATAAGCTTCGGGAAAGTTTCTAATGTCTTCTAAGGCAATCCTAGATCTAAGATATGAGCGTTAAGAAGATTATTAAGTAAGTCCTACTCAAGGCTTAACATTCTATACGATGAAGCTAGAAGACAATAAAATAAACATGACGAACCATTTTCAAAGCTTCAATCCGAATCCCTTGACTTCATTAATAACTCCTTGAGCTTCAACGAAGCTCCAGGCACACGATCACGCGCTTTAAGAAGTCCTGGGGCGTCGCTTGAGATGTACGAAGTAATTTGGCGACGATCTCCATAACTGCGCTCAAAGAGAATTAGTGCACGATATTTATGTTTGTTCATCATCAAAACCAAATCAGGGGAATCAATACTCAACATTCTCCCCCTTTTTGGTGATGACAAACCAACATAAATATAAATTAATAATAATGATACAAATGAAATTTACTTACTCCCCCTGCATTGATGACTCGTTAATTCCGTATTAAATAATAAACATAAGCATCAAGCAGATGAGAAAAGTATAAAACATGATCCAATTATTGAAATATAGGATCGAAATCCATTTTTATATCTTCACTCCCCCTGAATCTAACATATCAAATTAGATTCACGGTAAATTGCTTTAAATTATCATTTAGCTCAAAGTCATTATTAATTCTCCCCCCCTTTGGCATTAGCAAAAAGAGCGGGAGGAGATCAACGACAACAACCATGGCTAAACAAAAAATTTAAACACGGGAGTCGAAGAATACGACAACGGTCCAAATGACACCAAGGAGAAATATCGAAGAATATCAAAGCGTGCCAATGAGACCATAGTCGAAAAACGAAAAGAGAAATCATCAAAACTCAAAATCAAATTCACGTATTGAGTAAAGGAACATACTCTCCAATATCAACATTTTTAGCTAATTTAGTGCATGGAAAACAATTCTATGTTTTCATACAAACAAAGCTATTTAATCAATATAATCGTCGAGCGACGAAGTCAACATCAGAGACAAAAATACAATGTGCACACAGAAGTGAATGGCAACATGATGTATATATATATATATGGATACAAAAAAAATTATACATCAGCCAGCAAAAAAATATAAACCTTCAGTAGGTCGGTGCACATCATACAACACATGTCACAACATACATCGAAGTGTATCACAAAATATACATACATCAAAATGTATCACAAAACATACAAAAATACATCCACCCATCTATCCTAACTCCACTCTCTCACAAGTAGATATATCGTCCAAATGCTCAGTGGAGAGTCCTCCAACGAAGGCTCAGGAGGCGGAGGCAGGATCAACACCAGCAGCAGGCTGTGCAGATGAAGTGGTGGTCTCTGGAACGACTGGAGAGTCCACCGAAGGGATGGTGGCAGTAGGAGTGCTCTCAGGGGCACGAGCAGAAGAATCAGTGCCAACAGAAGTACCCTCGGGGGCACGAGCTGGAGAATCATCTCGCTCCTCATCCTCATCAATGTCCATGGCTTCCTCATCAGAAAGCGTAGGAGGAACCTCAATGTCCAGATGTTCACAGATGCGTGCAAGCATCTCCTCACATCGTGCAATACGAGCTTCCTGACGGCTCATGGAAGCAGAAGAGTCAGGGCGTGAAGATGGAGGAGGAGCTGAAGGGGTAGTCATCTGAACGTGACGCAAGGCTGCAAGAGACTTCTTGACGGCAGTCGCGTTCAGGGGAGGACCCAAGGGACGCTGATCATCAGGAGGGAGAGGAACGCCAAAGTGGCAGAAGACAAGAGTCAGCAGGCAGGGATAAGGAATATGGGCTGACTTGGTGGACTTCCTGATGCACTCAAAGGAATCCATCTTGTCTAAGATAATGCGGGCCCAATTTATCTCGCTCCCAGCAAAAAGAGCGTAGATAAGCTTAAGGAATGGATGGGATGGCAAGCTGGAGGAGCCGTACTTCGGGAGAAGACACGACTTCAGAATGAGATTTAGGACCCATGCATTAGGCTTGAATGATTTCGATGGAACGCTAATCATTGCGGGATGAATGACATGGAACATCTCAGCAAGAATGGAATGGTCAAGATCATGGATGTCAGCCACGGAGATATCAGAGGGGAGCAGGCCAGAGGAGGAGACACCAAGCAACTGCCCTAAGATCTCTGCCGTAAGGACAATGGGTGTCCCCAAGACAGTGGTCTCAATGCAGTGGGTGTCATCATACTCACCCCGAACTCGATTGGCATAGAATAGTTTGACGAGTCTAGGATAGGGATGAGGATTCGCCTTGGGATCATGGCGAAGATAATCTAGGAGGCCGCTATAAGAGAGGAGATCTGCAAGGTGAGGAAAGTCAGAGAACTGAAGAAATGCTCGAGAATCAACTGACAGTACTCGATACGGTTGTATACCGCAAGACACAACGGGTCATCGTGACACAACGATATATTAACCCCACCCGAAGGCATGTGAGCCTTCCCCTTTGACGGATGAGAGGTAGTGCGAGGAGGAGGAGTAGGTGCCTTCTCGGTAGGCCCAGTCTCTGGGATATAGTCATCGTCGGAGTCAGAGGGTGGTGTGGGAGCATGGAAGGGTCCAGGAGTCAAAATCTTTTTGAGCTTAGGCTGGGGCTTGAGTTTAGATGAGGGTTTGGGCTTGGAAGCGGCAGCTCTCTTCTTCTTGAGAGGAGGCGAAGAAGAGGATGGAGAGGTAGCCATACGAGTGGTTTTGGCACGACGTTTGGGTTGAGGAGGGTTGGTTGGAGGCTCGATGGTCATGGGAGACAGAGCGGTAGGACGGACATGGATGCGTGTTTTCGCCATGAGATTGAGACGAGACAACACACAAATGAACGAGATCGAGCGAGAAATCGAATAATTGAACAAGATAGAACTAGAAGTGAACCCTAATATGAATGAAATAGATCCGAATTGAGACCTAAAAGCAGAGAGAATATATACCCTAGGTCGACTGGAGGAGGAGAAGTGATCTGCGATGGCTGACGGCGGTCGAAAACGACGGCGCACGGTGGAGGGAGCTGAACGGACGAGGGTTTGAGGGTTTTAGGAAGAGAGGACGCACCGATTAGAATGAATTCTAATCGGTGCAGACGAGTTATAAATCGATTCAGGGAGACAAAGACACAAATGCCCCCGTAAATCTAGTCGGTCTAAGTACAAGAGCTGACAGACTAGAATGCAATCTAGTCTGACGGCCGATGAGCTTGGACCAACTAAAATGCAAACAACAAGTGAAGTCAAAAATAGGGCATGAATTAGTCGGTCTGAGTTCAATCACTAACCGACTAGAGCTGAAACCAGTCAGTCAGCAAATGAACTTGGACCGACTAAGTGAGTCCAAAAATTTGAGAATACGAAATTTTGAGTTTTCTCCAAAGAACACTTGGACGAAACATCTAAACATTCTCATACACTCTTATTCTATCCCATAAATACCAGAAAATCTTAAATCCGACGCGCAAATCGAAAATCCAATCATAAATCCAGAATATCACAACAAATCTAGCATGAGCATATAGATATCATTATCATGTAGGATTATAGAGAATATGAATCCTAAATCTCGGATTCACCCCATAATCCCCAATTCTCGACGTAACCGCACAAAGGAATCTTCCTTGAGTGGTTTCGTGAAAATATCGGCGATTTGCTTCTGGGTTTCAACGTATACTAAAATGATGTCCTTTTTAGCAATATGATCATCTAGGAAATGGTGACGGACATCTATGTGTTTGGTACGGGAATGATGTACCGGATTCTTAGAGAGACATATTACACATAGGTTGTCCACCATGATAGGGCAAGTATCACATTTTATACCGAAGTCTTTAAGTGTGTGTCTCATCCAAAGAACCTGTGCACATGCAGCACCGGCGACAATATATTCCGCCTCGGTGGTTGAAAGTGATACGGAATTCTGCTTCTTGGAAAACCAAGAGACAAGAGAATTTCCTATAAAATGGCAAGTGCCACTAGTACTCTTCCTGTCGGATTTGCATCCAGCATAATCTGCGTCACTATATAAGATTAACTCATATGTGCTTGACTTTGGATAGAATAATCCATAGTCGAGTGTGTGACTTAAATAGCGGAAAATACGTTTAACCGCTACTAAGTGTGATTCCTTAGGTTGTGACTGATACCGAGCACAAACACATACGACGAACATTATATCAGGCCTATTGGCAGTAAGATATAATAAACTACCTATCATACCTCGATATAGACGAATGTCTACATCTTTGCCGCACGTATCTTTATCAAGGTGTGTAGTAGTGCTCATTGGAGTCTTCTTGCCAGAAGCATTCTCCATTCCAAATCGCTTTAGCAACTCCACCATGTACTTGGTTTGGTGGATGAAGATTCCATCGTGCATTTGGCGAATTTGGAGTCCTAAGAAATATTTGAGCTCACCCATGTGGCTCATCTTAAATTGGTCCTTCATGACATTAGAAAACTCTTCGCAAAGAGTGAAGTTAGTAGCACCGAAAATGATATCATCAACATAAATTTGAACTAAAATAATATCATGATTGGCATACTTAACAAAAAGCTTTGAATCAACCTCACCCATTTTGAAACCCAAATCCAAAAGAAAGTTCTTTAGGCGGTCATACCAAGCTCTATGAGCTTGTCTCAAACCATAAAGTGCTTTCTTAAGTTTGAAAACGTGATTTGAAAATTTTTCATTTATAAAACCCGGAGGTTGAGAAACATAAACTTCCTCAACGACATCTCCGTTTAAAAACGCACTTTTTACGTCCATTTGAAAGAGTTTGAAATCTTTATGGCATGTAAACGATAATAACAACCTAATAGATTCTAATCTAGCTACAGGTGCGAAAGATTCCTCGAAATCTATACCTTCCTCTTGCCTGTAGCCTTGAGCAACTAACCGAGCTTTGTTCCGGACAATGTTTTGGTTCTCGTCGGTCTTATTCTTGAAAATGCACTTCGTTACTATAACGGCGTGGTTCTTCGAAGGCAATGGAACTAGCTCCCAGACATCATTCCTCTCAAATTGAATGAGTTTCTCTTCCATGGATAGAATCCAAGAACTATCTTCGCACGCCTCATTGATATTCTTTGGCTCCATTGAAGAGGCAAAGGCATAATGAGCGAAGAAGTTGACTTGAGATCTTGTCTTGACACTATCTAGTATGTTGCCAATGACTTGCTCAAGGGGATGGTCATGAACTATATGAAGCCGTTTGGGAACTCCCTGATCACTAGGAACATTCTCAAAACAATCATCAGTAGGGTTAGTATCAATAGAATCAATAGGATTAGATTTACCAATAGAGTCACAAACTACTTCCATAGAATCATCATCATTGATAATTCTAGGAGGGACAAAATTTTCATTGAATGAAACATGAAGAGATTCCTCGATCGTTGATGTTCTTTTGTTGTATATCCGGTAGGCTTTGCTACGGGAGGAATATCCAACAAATATCCCCTCATCGGATCTTGGATCAAATTTGTCCAAACTACCATACGTGTTTTTGATAAAACATTTTGCACCAAAAACTCTAAAATGTTTAACTTGAGGTAACCTACCAAACAACAATTCATAACCAGTTTGTTTGGTGCCGGGCCTCAAGAGTATCCTATTAAACACATAGCAAGCGGTATGTACCGCTTCTGCCCAAAATTGATGGCCAAGTTGGCTATCATCAAGCATCGTGCGAGCACATTCCACTAGCGTCCTATTCTTTCTCTCAACAACACCATTTTGAGGAGGTGCGCGAGGGAAATAAAAGGTGTGAGTAATACCAATTTCATCACAGAAATTTGAGAAAGACTCGTTCTCAAATTCCCCTCCATGATCACTAGGAATAGTGACAATGATGGTTCCAATGAGATTTTGTACTTTCTTAACAAATACTGTGAAGTTTTCAAAAGCATCATTTTTATTAGTTAAAGAAAATACCCAAGTAAATCTAGAATAGTCATCAACGATGACAAGTCTATATCGAGCATTCCCTAATGAAGCAACTCTAGTTGGCCCAAAAAGATCTAGATGTAAAAGCTCTAGAGGCCGTTTAAAGGATACGCTCTTCTTAGGTTTGAATGACGATTTTGGAAGTTTGTCTCGTTAACACGAGTCACAAAAGCTTTTCTTTTGAAAGGCAAGCTTAGGAAATCCTTTTATAGAGTTTAACTTGGATAGTTTGAAAAGTGTTCCAAAGTTCACATGACCAAAACGTCGATGCCTAAGTGTTGTTCACTTGTGTTGGCAATGAGACATTGTTCATGTGATTTTGGAATATCTAGGATATTTATATATCCTTATGGCGTGTGCCAGAGAATAACACATTATTATTATCTTTTCTCAAAATATGACACATTCTTTTTGCAAAGCTAACTTTGTAACCCTTGTCACAAAGTTGGCTTATTGAAATAAGATTGTGATTTAAGCCTTTAACAAGGTAAACATCACTTATAAGGGGTTTAGAGGGGTTACCAACTTTTCCAACACCAATGATGGTTCCGCTCTCGTTGCCTCCAAAGACCACACGGTTTCCATTTTCAATGGGCACCACTCCGGATAACAACTGAGCTTCACCAGTCATGTGTTTTGAACACCCGCTATCAAGTATCCACCAATCCTTGGAGCTAAATTTTGATTTGTTGCTCCTTTTCTTTTTCTTGAGTACCCGATGATAAAAAATATCGTATCATGGTACCCAAGGTCATTGGGTCCTAATAGATTAGACCTTTGGAAGCCAAGTCCAATTGGACTTAGACTTCCCAATATAATCATCATTGTGCACTACATTCATGAAATAAGAATTAATGTATGCTTGTTTTTCATGCATGCTTGTGTCCTTCAGGCCCTAAATAGTGAATATCTTGGGAGCCCTATTCTTATTGGGAGCATGCACATGTGGTTGATTTCTACGTGATGCATGTGGCCTACGAGGAAGTGGCCTAGGGTATGCATGACGTGGATAAGCATACGACACATGATGAAATGGTGGTGGCATCATATGATACGGTGCATGATGGTAATTGTTCATATAGTAATGATGTGGGTGAACATATGCATGTGGAGGAACACGCGCGTGAGTGTGTCTCACTTGGTGTGCACGTGCCCGTGGACGTGAAGCATAAAAATTATCATACGTGTGAACAGGTGGGGTAGGATGTGTGTTCCTATGTGGCATAGTATTGGTGTACATAAAAGCATGACCCTTCTTTGGAGGTCCACCCAAAATGGGTTTCTTTCCAAGAGGGGATGTGTACTTAGTGGAAGTACCATTGGTAGATGAACTACCCATGGGGTGTTTACTCACACTAGTTGAGGCATCGAAAGTTGGCCTTACAAAGGTGGTGGAAGATTTGGATGAATTTTCCTTTTTATACCCCAAGCCAATACGATGATTGGCCGGAAGTAAGTCATTCAGAATATTATCCAAATGATCCTTGCCTTTGTTGAATTTCTCAATTCGGCCTATTGTGGACTCATATTTCTCAGTGAGAGAAAGTATTGAAGTATCCAAAGTGGACACTTGAGTTGTGAGTACACAAACACGAGACTTGAGATTCTCATTCTCAATACTAAAAGTTGAGTTTCGAGAAATCAAATCCGCTATCTCGCGTTCATCCAAATTCTCTTATCCCTGCCTGCTGACTGGAGAGTCCACCACCCCGATGGTGGCAGTAGGAGTGCTCTCAGGGGCACGAGCAGAAGAATCAGTGCTAACAGAAGTACCCTCGGGGGCACGAGCTGGAGAATCATCTCGCTCCTCATCCTCATCAATGTCCATGGCTTCCTCATCAGAAAGCGTAGGAGGAACCTCAATGTCCAGATGTTCACAGATGCATGCAAGCATCTCCTCACATCGTGCAATACGAGCTTCCTGACGGCTCATGGAAGCAGAAGAGTCAGGGTGTGAAGATGGAGGAGGAGCTGAAGGGGTAGTCCTCTGAACGTGACACAAGGCTGCAAGAGACTTCTTGACGGCAGTCGCGTTCAGGGGAGGACCCAAGGGACGCTGATCATCAGGAGGGAGAGGAACGCCAAAGTGGCGGAAGACAAGAGTCAGCAGGCAGGGATAAGGAATATGGGCTGACTTGGTGGACTCATATTTCTCAATTGTTCCTCTTCAATGATCCTTGCCTTTGTTGAATTTCTCAATTCGGCCTATTGTGGACTCATATTTCTCAGTGAGAGAAAGTATTGAAGTATCCAAAGTGGACACTTGAGTTGTGAGTACACAAACACGAGACTTGAGATTCTCATTCTCAATACTAAAAGTTGAGTTTCGAGAAATCAAATCCGCTATCTCGCGTTCATCCGAATTCTCAATGTGAACATGCTCAAGTTGAGATTTAAGATTTACAATCTCATTTCTCAAGCCTTCAACAACGGTGTCGTTGTTGATGATAATAGGCTTATGTGATGTTTGGAGACTAGTTAGCTCATCTTTAATCTTAGTATATATATTTACCAATTTAGAATACTTAGACCAAATTTGTTCGTTAGCTAATCTAAGTTCATCCATAGTTACCTCTTCGCCTTCATCCTCACTTTCATCGGAAGAGGTCTCTTGATCATGTTCCTCTCTTGCCATGAAGCACATGTGTGCTTGCTCCACTTGTTCATCATCCAACTCTCCACTTGAGGAGTCCTCTTCTGAGTCGGTGAATGTGCCGACAAGCCCTTTCTTGTACTTTCGTGACTTGTCGGACTTGGGTGCCTTCCACTTCTCCTTATGTTTGTTGAGAGGACAATCCGCCTTGATGTGTCCTGGCTTGTTGCATTTAAAACACAAAGGAGCAGATGCATTAGTGGAACTACATTTTGATTTATTCTTAAAGTTACCTTTTCCGAAGAATCGGTTGAACTTCTTTGCCATAAGGGCAATGGATTCTATGTCCAACTCGTCTTCCGATTCTTCACCATCGGTCAATTGCCTTTTTCTTTGGCAATTGAAAGCAATTGAAAGCAATTGCCTTTTTATTTGGCTCTTCTTGCTTCAAGTACGCCTTCATCTTGTCCTGCATCTTGATCTTGTTGTCCTTCCGTACCTCATAAGACATTAAGGTACTCATTAGTTGAACAACAGTATATTTATTCATAGCGTTACCTTCCTCGATAGCGTATGTTCGTTTTTCCCAACTCGAAGGAAGTCCGTCAATGATCTTCGCGACTTTCTCCTTTTGGGTATAGGTCTTCCCAAGGGCTTCCAACTCGTTGGATATGTCCACGAAGCGAGCATAGTACTCCTTCATCTTTTCACCTTGTTCCATGTGAAATAACTCGAATTCTTTGTTAGCAACAGTGAGTTTGGAGTCTTTTACCCTACTGGTTCCTTCGTGCAAGATTTGGAGTTGGTTCCAAATTTGATATGCACTCTTACATGTGCATATCTTGTTGAAGTCTTCAGGCTCCAATGCACATTGTAAGGCATTCATTACCTTGGCATTGTTCACCTCCGCGGCGACCTCCACGGTAGTCCACTTCGTGAATCTTCATCGGGCTCGACATACTCCGTTAGCGTCCAAAGTGAAGTGCTCCGGAGGAAGGTTTCCATCCGGCATTTCCAGTACCCATAATTGGCACCGTTGAAGTGAGGATGCCTAGTTGAGGAGTGTCTTTCCATCACTGAAGAAGCTCCTTCACAATTCTTGAAGGTGCTGTAGTCGGAAGGTGGACGAACGGTCGTGTTGTCGTTGGTAGTCATAGCTATGAACTTGGTTCTGATACCAAATGTAATGCCCTGATAGCTACTGCACAAGTATTAGAGGGGGGGGGGGGTGAATAGTACTTTAAAATAATCAAGAGTATAATTCCTAATTATTGTGCAATCACAACCAACAATGCGGAATAAATATAAACAACAAGAATTAAGCAATGCAAACAGGCGATTTAATGGGTTCGAATCTACCCAAGTCTCCCCGACTTGTTCCCGTTGATCCTACGTCCCAGACCCGGATCCCCTCCGGCTACTTGAGCTAGAATCCTCTAACTCAAGTTTGCACTATGAAATTCTTGTAGAAACTACTACAAGATCAAATCATACAAAGATCGAAATGTGACTCCCACAAACCGGGATCACGATCTTCTCTCACAACCGAGAGATAAACTGAAATATCAATTTAAATGAAACAATAAAACACTTACCACAAAATCCTATGCCTTGAGTAAAACTTACTGATTTTAGGGCAAGAAGGATTTTGAGGAAGAAGTTAGCACCAAACCCTAGCTCCACCAAGATGATCAGCAATAGATGGCTAGGGTGAAGTTGGTGATTTGGATTCAAGCTCTTAGCTTGAGTAGCTCACAATGAATGAGAATCTCTCTTGAAGAATTAAGGCTCAAAGAGTAAGAGAGATATTATTGTGAAGTGAGAGAGCATAGAAATGAGAGTTTAATGCTCTTCTATTTGATTCTCTAAATCTCAATAATGGCAGCCTTGAATGCTAGCTTGAAGCTCATCAAGTTTATATATAAAGAGAGAAAAGAGTTCAGCAAAAATTGTGGCATTAAATGCCCAACGGCTCTATTTCTGAAGCTGCTTAATGGTCTAAGAAGGATCACTGACCGATTAGTTTTGCAACTAGTCGGTCGTTGAACCTTCTTGGACCGACTAGATGGTTGACATCAAAGATAGTGAAATCAAGAGATAGAACTAGTCGGTCTAAGAAGTAACACCAACCGACTAGTTTGACAACTAGTCTGTCGGTGAACCTTCTTGGACCGACTAATTGATCAACATTAAATGAGCTGAATTTCACAAGGAAAACTAGTCAGTCTGAGAAGAGACACCAACCGACTAGTTTGACAACTAGTCGGTCGGTGATTCTTCTTTGACCGACTAACTTGTCAACAGTGTATAGGCTGAGTTGAACTAGGAGAACTAGTCAGTTCAAGAAGGATTTCCAACCGACTAGATTGTCATCTAGTCAGTTGGTTCTTCTTCTTGAACCAACTAAGATGCATAAGAAGCCGTGAAATGAAGCGATAAGCTTCGGGAAAGTTTCTAATGGCTTCTAAGGTAATCCTAGATCTAAGATATGAGCGTTAAGAAGATTGTTAAGTAAGTTCTACTCAAGGCTTAACATTTTATACGATGAAGCTAGAAGACAATAAAATAAACATGACGAACCGTCTTCAAAGCTTCAAACCGAATCCCTTGCCTTCATTAATAACTCCTTGAGCTTCAACGAATCTTCAGGCACACGATCACGCGCTTTAAGAAGTCTTGGGGCGTCGCTTGAGATGTACGAAGTAATTTGGCGACGATCTCCATAAGTGCGCTCAAATAGAATTAGTGCACAATATTTATGTTTGTTCATCATCAAAACCAAATCAGGGGAATCAGTACTCAACATTTCCCCCCTTTTTGGTGATGACAAACCAACATAAATATAAATCAATAATAATGATACAAATGAAATTTACTTACTCCCCCTGCATTGATGACTCGTTAATTCCGTATTAAATAATAAACATAAGCATCAAGCAGACGAGAAAAGTATAAAACATGATCCAATTATTGAAATATGGGATCGGAATCCATTTTTATATCTTCACTCCCCCTGAATCTAACATATCAAATTAGATTCACGGTAAATTACTTTAAATTATCATTTAGCTCAAAGTCATTATTAATTCTCTACCCCTTTGACATTAGCAAAAAGAGCGAGAGGAGATCAATGACAACAACCATGGCTAAACAAAAAATCTAAACACGGGAGTCGAAGAACACGACAACGGTCCAAATGACACTAAGGAGAAATATCGAAGAATATTAAAGCATGCCAACGAGACCATAGTCGAAAAACGAAAAGAGAAATCATTAAAACTCAAAATCAAATTCACGTATTGAGTAAAGGAACATACTCTCCAATATCAACATTTTTAGCTAATTTAGTGCATGGAAAACAATTCTATGTTTTCATACAAACAAAGCTATTTAATCAATATAATCGTCGAGCGACGAAGTCAACATCAGAGACAAAAATACAATGTGCACACAGAAATGAATGGTAACATGATGTATATATATATATATATATATATATGGATACAACAAAAATTATACATCAGCCAGCAAAAAAATATAAACCTTCAGCAGGTCGGTGCACATCATACAACACATGTCACAACATACATCGAAGTGTATCACAAAACATACATACATCAAAATGTATCACAAAACATACAAAAATACATCCACCCATCTATCCTAACCCCACTCTCTCACCTAAATACAAAAATACACCGCACCCTTAGCCAGCCTTCTTCGACCTCGGTTCTTCAAATCGAGGGTCATACTTCAACAGTTGAGAGGCTCCAGCCCGACAACAGGAGTCCACGTCAGCCCAAATCACTATTGATCCAGATTTGGATTTAACAAATCCTTAAAAGGATTTTAAACATAATGGACTTGATATAGTTGGAATAACTAAGTCATGTAATTTAGTTGGATAAGAAAGTTCAAACTGATCACTAGGCCAGACCGGCACAATCTAGGGTGGGAGGTTTTTTGTGGGTTGAATCACCAATTCCACGTTCCTTAATTGTGAATCTTACCCAAACTTGCCTTTCTTAGTTAAACACCAATGTGATCAATTGAAATTCAAATCCATTAAAATATACATGCACTATAATAGTTCCAACTTCATTGGATTGTATCTATTAATTAATTAGATTAATTAGATTTTTGTGAAAAATACGAAACATGAGCAAATAATTTGCAAATGATCTATATTTCATAAGTAACTACAACATTTAATTACATTAAATGATTGCAGATAATTACTTGGACTACGTGGCAACGTCCTACACTGTTAGGTCAGATAACTAACAACCGAGCGATTACAAGATCCTTATAATTATTATGAGTAAGCAAAAATAATCAAATAAAACTGGACCACGTGATGGTGTCATACACCGTTAGGTTAGATAACTAATGACAGAGCAGTCGTAGGATCCTCATAATTATTTTAGCCAGTAATCATAGTATAAAGCTAATTAAGCAATTTAAGTATGCGATTAATTTTGCAAGCAATCTTTGTAACAAAACACATTTTTGCAAATACATCATGATCATAACATGAAATAAATAGATCTAAGAATTTTATCTCATAAAATTCTTCCAAAATTTATTTCCCATGAAACCAATTCGTTATCACATAACAAATGTCATGAAAATAAAACCTTAAATTCAAAACTGATTTTATGAATCTTTAAAATCATCACATATACGCAATATCGCATATTGCATATTTAATGCAAATTCTCTAATATTTGGAGCGGAGATAATCAAATTATATTCCTCCTCGTGCAACGTTATAGATCAACATTTGATCTTTGCTATACATTAGAAAATATTCATGTATGCACTTCAAGATCAAATGCAACTTTTGCGTTAATAATTGAATATCATAAATTTAAAAAATCACAATTAGGAAAAAAAATCCCACTGTAACTTACAACCTTAGTCGTCTATATCATATGCTAGTCAACTAATCTGCAATCACCTAGTTAAGCAAATCAGATGATGGTGAGGTAGTCGACAAGCTCTACAAGACTAGTTGACTAGTTACTCGATTAGTCGACTAGGGGTTACCCTCTAGCCAACTAATTTAGTGCTTCGAATGATTTATGCAACCATGAAATTCGAATGAGTAAATATCCGATTTAAATTATTTCAGAGGACATGCATCTTGCATTATAATCATTGCACAAATCATATTTACGCAAGGTTCTCCTAATTGTATTGCGATGAATAAAAATATATTTTTAATCAATTCAAAATTTTGCAGCATGGCTCTGATACCAATATAAGGGAATACGCTAGGTACATTAAATAATTTAGCATGCAACAGAAGACTAAAAAATCTAAATTTTTCTACAACTAGCATATCATAACCAAGATCTAGTAATTGAAATTAATGTTGAATAAAATATCATAAAATTGGCAAGTATATTCTTATGCGATATCTATAGATCCAAAACTTTTTTAGTGAAGACCAAAATGCCGTCACCCATTCACCATTATTGGATCTGGATCTAAGCCTAGAGGGGGGGAGGGGCTGAATAGGCTTATAAAAATTCTTCGAGAACACATGCAGTTATCAGCACAAATAATCAGATGCAGAGAAAATAAAGACAATTTAGAGTGCAGAGATAGAATTACACTGGTTCGGTCACACCAACAACCTACTCCAGCCCCAAAGCAGATACTAGCATTAATATGTCAATGGTACAACTAAAGTGCTACAAGCACCGAATCTATGCTCACCAAATTCGTACTGCACTCACCAACGTGCCAAATACTATTAATTTAGTAAACACACACTCTTGACTAGCACCGACTAGTCAAGACCCTCTTGTCTAGAACCGACTAGACAAGACCCCAAAAGAATGAAAAAGAAACCTACAAAAATCAAAACACCAAGACACGAATGTAAAATAAATATAGAGTTCAGAAAAGCTCAGTTCATGTAGATGTCATCATCTCTGTCGTTCAGCGCTGGTCAGATCTGATCTGACAATATGTAGTCATCTATCTCAAGTCGTGGCACCCCCAAGTGTTGCGGCCTCCTTCTTTGGCTTTGAAGCTTGCGGCAATGCAGGAAGGAGCACTTGGAACTTGCGGCCTTGGATGTTGTATCACTTGAAGCTTGTGGCCTATGGATGATTAGGAGGCTCTCTTTGCAACTTGCGGCCTTAGGAGTTATATCACTTGAAGCTTGCGGCCTATGGATGAAGATAACTATGCAACTTATGGCTTGATGACTAGAGATTGCTCCTTGGAAACTTACGGCCTTGTTGAAGGAGATAGGGTCTTGTGATCTTGCAGCAAGGAGGAGGAAGGAGCTTGGGACTTGAGGCAATGAAGTTTTCACCCTCTTGATGTGTTGCGGCCTTAGGAGAGGATGGACTTGCGGCAATGGAGTTTGTTGAAGCCCTCTTGTAGATGTTGCGGTAAAGGGAAGGAGAACCTATTGGCAATGGAGCTTTCGGCAAGGGTGTTGAAGGAGATGCTTGATGGCCTTGCTTCTTCTTGTTGATGCAATGGATGATGAACTCCTTAATATAGTGCGGCCTTGAGAGCTTGAAGAAGGTTGCAACTTGTGCAATGGAAATAGGAGAGGCTCTTCTTTATTGCGGCTATGGAGATGAGGCTCTTGGGACTTCTTCTTTGTAATGGAAGCACCCTTCTCCTTTGGTTGTTGATGTGTTTGGCCACACCCCCTATCTTCGATACTTGCTTTGGCCGCACCCTATTGCTTTGTTGTAGCCGTATGAATGTCTTCTCTTTTGAAGAGGGGTTTATTTTGGAGAGGGAGAAGATCTTTGGCTCATGTAGAATCCCCCCATAGAATATGGAGATAGGATGGAATCCTAACTAGTATAGATTTCGAAATAATCATATAGAAGATCTCTTCTAATCACAATAGGATTTGGAGTTTGAATTTGGATTGCAATAGGATTTGGATTTGAATGGCAATGGGATTTGAATAGGATCTTGTTAGTGCACATGTACGAATCCAACTGGAGCATCCGTGTACCAGACCCATTAAGCATCCGCAGCCCGATACCACCCCCGCTCATAGCGGGGTACCGCCGAGTCAGACGAATGGGTCGTTCGACCGTTAGGCTGGCGCTAACGTTTAGGGGAACGTTAATGGGGCTGAGTAAATGGGCATCCGTTAACTCGAATCCCGGAGAAGATCGTGCCCAAATCAATGAGGGACGGTTACACATCATCAAGGAAGAATTGCCTATAAATAGGCCAAAGAACGAAGGTAAATGGGTCTAATAAAAAAGGTATGAGGTCTAAGACATAGAACTCTACTTTCTCACCTTACACTTCTTATACATTTCGAGCTTGCACCGCCAGTCTTAGGACGAACCTCCGTGGGTCGATCTCAACTGCACCAAGCACCCTCTGACACACCCCGCTTCAGCTATGCTAGATGTGTGCAAACGATAAGATCGGGGGCGTGAGATTTAAATATTTGTAACCGCAAGCGCACGGTGTTGTAGTGTGGCTTGGGGGTCGAACTCAGGGAGGCGTGGATGTGATTGTGTCAGAGAGGATCAAATTCACCCCATGGGCGAGCTAGCCCAGATCAAATGAGGGTTTGTCACGGTAAATGGAATGCAAGGTATAGACAATATAAAGGAAAAACCCAGGACTTTGGTTTCCACCCCCATCGTGCGATTCTCGCCGATACGGCCTACGAGTAGGATAGCGATCGGAATTAGGGTCTAATGGTGAGACGTTGTCTCTGAAAGTGGTACCGGCGTCCCATGGGCCCGATATTCCGGTCGGTGCCCAGGATGATACACCGGACTTCCCGGGTTCGATCAGTGGGCACTCCCGTGTCAATTAACACTGATCGACTTCGGGAGCACTGAGCTCGCAACGATAACTCCCAATGTCTCGTCCTACCGCTCCCGCACGGTAGGATTCGACATCTACGCTAAAGGCGTGAGCTATGGCTAGGGAGTCAACCGCCAAGTTTATTCCCCCTTGGCCCGACGGTCAAAGGCGGTCTTTTTCCCACCGATGACAATTAAACATCCCGCGTAACCGTTAGATTCCTAATCCCTATTGATTTCCTAACCCTATGGATGCATCGGGGAGAACCCACGAATGGGTTTCCACCAAAATCCCGGATTCGGGAACTACTCACACATATTTAGGAAAAAGCGATCTAAACAGAAATCGACTGTAAAAATCATGATCCTACAATAGAAATGCAATGGTAGTAAAGCAATTAAGATAATACTAAAGTTTCACAAAGATCTAAAAACTTACAAAAACTGGGAAATTACAGCCGTCACAAAATGAAGAAAACAACAAAAAATAATCAGCTCCCGAATCTGGGAAACCTAGGGTTCTATATATAGAAAACGACATCACCCGATCGGTTGACAAGTCAACCGATCGGGTGAACCACTTCACAGAATTACAGCGTGATGCGGAACTTCACCCGGTCAGGATGAACATGTCGGTTGAAACATGGATGCGGTCGGTTGGATCTTGGTGCCGACCGGGTGAGGAGACCGGTTGGATCTTCGTGTCTTGGCTTTTGAAATTCGGCTACAGGTGAATCGATCGGGTGAGGGTCACCCGATCGGTTGGCAATCATCTTCGAATTCCAGAGACTTTGAGCTTTTGACCCGGTCACTGAACCGACCGGGTGACTTCTCGTGAGCTCCAAGCTGCGTCCGGGTGGTGCACGCGTGCATCACCCGATCGGTTGACAATGACCAACCGATCGGGTGAGGGGCTGAAAGATGCAATCTTCGTCGTTTGACCCCCTGGATCATGCGTGACTCCTCTAGTTGCTCCGGAGACTTGCGATATCATCGTTTTATGCCCCATATGCCAGTAAACTCCTGAAAAATACGGAAAACACGGAAAAGTGAAAGAAAACAAGAAAACACGAGAAAACGAATATAAGACGGCGGTAAAATATGGAAAAACACAGAAGAAAACGTGCGCAAATATATGAAATATAAACGCACGTCAAAATCCCCCAAGCTGAACTCTTCCTCGTCCTCGAGGAAGACGAGTGAGAGTAGGAGCTCGGGGAGGAAAAATAGAGAGAAAGAGAGAAAAAGAAAACTCTAAATCCTAGATCGCCCGTCTGGGCCAACAAAATAAAAAACGACACACCAAGCAAGCAAACGCCAAATCACATCACTAAACCAAGGAGTACGGGTCCAGACAAGTGCCATGGGCCCACGCGGTGAAGCACGAGTGAGTGTGGTCGTGCGCTAGCAGTCCGTGTCACTATCTACGATGTGCGATAAAGCTCGATATACACAAATCCAGGAAATGACCCAAATATCGATTCGAATTGAATAAAGCGGTGAATATATAGTTCAAGCATGCATGAGAATAGAGAGAGAATCGAAACATATCATGCATCAGGGGCTCCACAACTAGGGTTGAGGAAATCACCACACTAAAGCCTAGATAATAGCTAAAAAGTTCCTAAGCCAAGTGTTTTCGAAACCGATGGGGGTTGAGATGATGTGGAGAAGAACACTCGGTGCAAATTCTCGCCTTCCCTTTATTCTCGGCAAGTAGGAAAATATATTCACACGGGAAATTTTTTGGGTTTTGGGTATTTGTAAATTTTTTGGATTTTTGGCTATACAATTTTTTTTCTTTCATTTCTTTCATTTCTTTCTTTTCTTTTCTCTTCTTTTTGGGTTTTTCTTTTCTTTTCTCTTTTTTTTGGATTTTTGGATATTGGGGTATATACATGTGTACTCTCCCAAGTGGGAGAACGGTACACGACGAGGGGATTTGCACCAAGTAAAACAAAAGAGAAATCGGAATCTAAACACTTGGGCAAAGGAAACTATTCTCGCTAATTAGAGCATGGGCTAAGTGGGTTATCCTATTCCTTAATTGTGGAATCCCGACACATGCGAAATGAAGCATACGATATATATATAATCATGCATACAGAAACAGGCAAGAGAAGCAAATACCGCATTATTCATATCGATGCGTGATAATCTAGGGGTCATTACTGGACATGTATATAAAGTAAAATCACAAAGCAGAAGCACACCAAACAGCTAGGCACGACGCACGACTCACAAAAAGCTAAGTGGACCCACGATGCGTGAAATGCAAGAGGACTCAATATCCTAGGGTTAGTGAGTATGATTATCGATGTTATGCTAGGTGTGTGTGATTTTGTGGCAATTCATCATAGGGTTCATCTCTAGGAGAAAGAGATAAAAAGAAGAAAAGAAAAATTAAAAACACGATGAAAACGACACAAAAACGAAAAAGAAAGACTCAAACGACGCACAAAGTGCGACTCCCCCAAGCTGACGCTTGCATTGCCCTCAATGCAATAAGAGTGAGTACGGGAGGGCAATGAAATTGGGGGGGGGGGGGAATATGCACCGACACAAAAAAGGAAATGAAAAACATGGAAAACACAGATACGAAACTGAAAATAAAGAAAAAATGAAGAAAAAATCAAAATCAAACCACACGACATGAAAATAGAAAAAGAAAGAAAGAAAGAAAGAAGACACGACACACAAAAAATAAAACAAGCACACACACAAAGGAAACAAAACACGACAACACATCAAAATAGACTTCCCCCAAGCTAGGCATGACAATGCTAGCAAAGAAATATGATCGTGACAATGCAGAGATATGCAAGGGGATGTCAATCGGAGTCGCTAGCGGTAGAATGGTACGGGGACGGCGAAGAAGGTGGTGAATAATGGTAGAAGGAATCCTCGGAGGACGAAGGAGAGGGTGTGCGAATGGGAGAGGGAGGAGTAACAGGCGGGACTACCGGAGGGTCGGGATATATCGGTGGATCGTGGTGGATGATGGTGGGGCGGGGTGGACCAACACATGGGTACCAATCGGGAGGGTCCGTGGGTGGGAAGTGGACGAGCGAGGCATACCAAGGATCAGGGTAGAACTCCCAGGGTAGGTGTGTAAGGTGTAAGGGAAAACGCTCCGGAGATGAGGGTGGGAGGATGGCAAAAGGAGTGTAGGCAGGACTATAGAGATAGGTAGCACGATCCTCCCCAAAAGGAGTAAGCATACCGATAGAGATTAAGTAGTCGCGGTCGATACGGCTACGTCCCGGGACAATAGGGAGGTCGGAGGGCATCCTCAAGACACAACTGACAATAAGAGTGATAATTCCCCCACAGCAGATAGAGCCAGAAACGACGCGGCTGATGGATAAGAGCTCATGGACGATCCAATGGGCGGTGTTTATGGGCAATGGGATAGTGCCATGGATCCGGTCATGGGACATGTCATAAAGGAAGAGTAGCTCATCCCGAGACACCGCAGATACATCAACGCGAGCGAAAATGGTGTTGGCAAGAAAGAAGTGGGCGAAACGGTAGCAAGGGTGTATGATGTAGGAGGCGAGGGCCACCACTGGAAAGGAGGTATATCGGGTGAATCTTTGCCAAACACCATCAGCCCGGAAGTGAGAGAAGACGTCAGATCGATCATGAGTAGAGCACTCAACACGGAAATCGGGGTTGGGGAAGTGTAGAATGTCGTTAAGTGTGTCGAAGCTCATGGAAAAATCACAATTGAAGGCCCGGAAGGTGAAACCATGATCAGACACCTCGAGAGAACTGAGGAATTCAAGTTTGAGATTTTTGTGTGTATTGGCTTGGGTCTGCAGAAGATAATCACAACCTATGAAGCGAAAAAGTGCACAGACACCCCTAAAGAGTCCAAGGGATTGTAGAGTGGGGAAGTCTGCGAATAGAGTAGGTCGGATAAGGCGATGAAGGAGGGCTTGTAAACGATCGATTGCTCCTCAGACGTAGGGTTTATGCCAAGGAAAGAGGGTGAAAAGGGTCCGTAAAGCGGATTACGGTGCGAAGATGAGGCAATCTCTTTCCCTTTTCTAGACATGGCGACTACATGGATGGTGAAAAGGAAAGTGGGAGCGTGCCTATGATAATTATAAAGCAGGTGAAGCAGGTATAACACCAATTCAGGACATTACAGATAATGTAAGAGATGTGTAGAGTGGAAAGGTGTTACCCATCAATGTAGCAAGACCAAGCTCCCGGAGGACTCACGTAGTAGGAGGAAGCGATTTGGGAAGCCGCCGCTCGCTGATCAGACAAGATACAGGATTTTCGAAAATTTGGGGGCTAGGGTTAGGGTTTGGATGTTTTGATGATGGAATATTGATGATGGCAAGGTGACGAGGGTGGGGAAGTATGGAAATGAGTGGGGATGAAGATCTAGGGGCAGTATGTTGGATGGAGGAGGTCGATTCGACAGTTGGAGGGTGGGTAATCGCGTGAAGGGGAGTTTGGGGGTCGGGTGGCGGTCATCGTGCGGCAGGGGTATTTATAGGGGCGAAAATGAACCGATCGGGTGAGTTCTCACCCGATCGGGTGGAAGAATTTCGAAAATTTTCTGTCGGCCAACAGCTACAGGTGAACCGATCGGGTGGGTAGTCACCCGATCGGTTTACCGCTTCCCAAATCTTTCCCGAGAGTATGTGACATTTCACCCGGCCACTCACTCGTCCGCAGTATTACTCAACCGATCGGTTGATGTGATCTCCAAATTTCCCGAAAGTTCAGCTCTACCCACACGGTCAGCGACCTGGTCTCGGCTGTCTTTACCCGGTCGGTTGACCAATTCCTCAAAATTCCCGAGACTTTTTGTACAGATCACACTGTCTTTCACCCGGTCTCGGCTGACTTCACCCGATCGGTTCGTTAAGTGACTGATACGGCCGTTTAGCTGATACATCCCACCCGATCGGTTGAGTTATCAACCGATCGGTTGGGGTCTTCTTTCCTGCAAAAAAATGCATACATGGCCTCAGTCCTCAACGGAAGTTCTTGCGACTGGATTTATTTATTAAAAATAGATAAAATAAAGTTAGAAATAATTCTAAAAATTGGAGATAGAGATTTAGAGCGTGGGTTGCCTCCCACGAAGCGCTTTTGTTTAACGTCGTTCGCTCGACGCCTCAAGCGGTGGTCAATTAGGATCCGGAGGGTTCGAGGAAGAGTTGTCGGTCGTTGAGAATCTGACCGGAGAGAATTCTGGTTCTCCTACTGCATAGTGTTTCAGACGCTATCCGTTGACTTTAAACGGCTCATCCCTTCCCATTATCTCAATAGCCCCATGCGGGAAAACCTTGGTGACGCGGAATGGTCCCGACCACCTTGACTTGAGCTTTCCAGGAAAGAGCTTCAGCTTTGAGTTGAATAGGTGAACTAGGTCCCCTACCTTGCATTCCTTCTTCAAGATTCGCTTATCGTGCCATCGCTTCAGCTTTTCCTTGTAAATCTTGGTGTTTTCATAGGCATTAAGCTGGATCTCGTCGAGCTCGTTGAGTTGTAACTGCCGGTGCCCACCTACCTCCTTGGCGTCGAAGTTTAGATTCTTAATTGCCCAAAATGCCTTATGCTCCAATTCCACAGGTAGATGGCAAGCCTTCCCATAGACAAGCCGGTAGGGGGTTGTGCCGATCGGAGTTTTAAATACCGTCCTATAGGCCCAAAGCGCGTCAGGAAGTTTTGATGACCAATCCTTCCTAGAGTTGGCCACCATCTTTTCTAGTATGCTTTTAATCTCCCGGTTAGAGACTTCCGCCTGACCGCTGGTCTGCGGGTGGTAGGCACGCCCCACCCGGTGTTGTACCCCGTACTTTTTCAAGAGAGGCTCGAATTTCTTCTCTATAAAGTGGCTCCCTCCATCACTGATCAGGACATGAGGAACACCGAAACGCGGGAAGATGTTGTTTTTAAAGAACTTGGCCACCACTTTGGAATCATTGGTTGGACTGGCTATCGCTTCAACCCACTTCGATACGTAGTCCACAGCCACCAAGATATACTGGTTCCCTGAAGAGGAAGGGAACGGTCCCATGAAGTCCACTCCCCACACATCAAAGATTTCTACCTCCAGGATGTAGTGTTGAGGCATCTCATTCCTTTTGGAGATATTCCCCGTCCTTTGGCATTTGTCGCAGGCCTGGACATAAACATGTGTGTCCTTGAAGAGGGTTGGCCAGTAGAATCCGCTCTGGAGAATTTTCGCTATGGTTTTGTAGGTGCCCGCATGCCCTCCACATTGCTGACCGTGCAATGGGAAATAATGGAGGTCGCCTTAGTTTCAGGGATGCATCTTCATATCACCCCATCATTGCAGGTTTTGTACAGATGGGGGTCATCCCAATAAAATTTGCGGACCTCATGGAAAACTTTCTTCTTCTGCTGGTAGCTCACATTGTGGGGGACGATGGCACAAGCCAGATAATTTGCGATGTTGGCGTACCAGGGGGTCCAGGAGGAAGAGACGGAGAAAAGATGCTCGTCAGGGAGAGAATCATCGATCGGCGTAGCATTTAAATCGAGGGTAGACATCCTGGACAGGTGATCGGCAACGAAATTCTCCGCCCCCTTCTTGTCTCTGATTTCTAGGTCGAATTCCTGGAGGAGGAGAATCCACCTAATGAGCCGCGGCTTAGCTTCCTTCTTGCTCAATAGGTATTTAAGAGCCGCGTGATCAGTGTGCATGATCACCTTGGCACCAACAAGATATTGCCAAAACTTGTCCATGGCGTAGATGACCGCTAGCAATTCTTTTTCCGTGGTAGTATAATTTCTTTGGGTGGCATCAAGGGTCTTGCTCGTATAATATATGACATGCAGATTTTTATCCTTCCTCTACCCCAAGACGGCACCAACGGCATAATCACTAGCGTCACACATCAGCTCAAAGGGTAGATTCCAGTCTGGTGGTTGTATTATGGGCGCGGAAATCAAAGCTTGCTTCAGGGCGCGGAAGGCCTTCATACACTCCTCGCTGAAGACGAAAGGCACGTCCTTCACGAGGAGTTGGGTCAGCGGCCTGGAAATCTTCGAGAAGTCTTTTATGAAGCGACGATAAAATCCCGCATGTCCTAAAAAACCACGGACTCCTCGATGATTGAGCGGTGGCGGAAGCTTTTCAATCACCTCAACTTTAGCCTTATCAACCTCGATTCCCCTCGAAGAGATGACGTGCCCCATCACAACCCCTTCTTGGACCATGAAGTGGCACTTCTCCCAGTTTAGGACTAATCCCTTTTCTTGACATCTCTCCAGGACCTTAGTTAGATTACTGAGGCACGAGTCAAACTTAGTTCCATAGACGGAAAAGTCGTCCATGAAAACCTCCATGATGTCCTGGGAGTAGTCAGAGAAGATATCGGACATGAGTCTTTGGAATGTAGCAGGGGCGTTACAAAGTCCGAACGGCATTCTTCTATAGTCATATGTCCTGAATGGGCAAGTGAAAGTCGTCTTCTCCTGGTCATCGTTATGAATAGGGATCTGAAGAAATCCTGAGTACCCGTCCATGAAACAAAAATAGTTGTGCTTCGCCAGCCTGTCGAGCATTTGGTCAATGAAGGGGAGAGGGTAATGATCCTTCCTCGTAGCCTTGTTCAGCTTTCTATAGTCAATGCACATCCTGTACCCCGTGATGGTCCTCGTCGGTATTAGCTCGTTCTTCTCGTTGCGAACCACCGTCATTCCTCCTTTCTTGGGTACGACATGCACCGGGCTAACCCAGCGACTATCGGAGAAAGGGTATATGATACCGGTATGTAGAAGCCTAACAGTCTCCTTTTTTACAACTTCCATCATTATGGGATTTAGCCTCCGCCACGGCTCAATCGAGGAGGCTTGCTCATCTTCAAGCAGAATTCTGTGTGAGCAGAGGCCTAAGCTAACCCCTTTTAAATCTTCAATTGCATATCCGAAAACTCCTTTAAACCTTTTTAAAACACCAAGAAGTTTGGTCATTTGGTCTTCAGGCAGTGAAGAGTTCACTATGACCGGCAGGGTCGAGCCCGCCCCCAAATATTCATACTTTAGCCCCGGGGGTAACTCTTTCATCTCAACTTCATGAGGCCCTAACGCATACTTCTCAAGCTGAGCATCCTCAAGGGAAAGGAGTTCTTCATGGATTTCTTGGAAGCCAGCATCTGGAACCTCACTCCCAGCCGTGGTTCCGCATGGCAAAGTCTCGCAAGGTATTGTGGGAATGACCGAGGAAGGCACTGGGTCTCTTTCAAGCTCATAATAATTATCCGGGAAGAAGGCTTCTAAGTGAAAATAGGTTTCAACCGTTGATGGTTCCCCACAACTGCTTCTAGCTTCCTCATTGTCCAAAGATCCGGGATGCTCGATAGAAGTCTGCAAGGAATAGATCGGTTCCTGTCCAACGTAACCGACAGACTCAGCCTGATGGTTCTCCTGACAAAACTCTGCGAACAACTCTTCCTCACTAAACTCGGGACTAGGAATGTCGATATACGCCACTTCATCATGAGGAAAGAGAGTTTCCGTGGCAAGGTGCTACTGCGTATCTTGATACCTCCTCTGATTTTCCACGGCGGCAGCCAGAAGGGATAGTATATTCGAAGTATCTTGGGATTCTGCTAAGCTTCGTGCCAAACAACGGATGTGGTGTGAGTGATCCCAGATGTCTCCTGAAACTGCATGCAACATCCTCGTCGTGGGGCAAAGAACCTATAAGAAAGGAGAGAGAGAGAACTGCACAAATAGCAAACACGTCAAAAGCACGGGTTGCATAAATAGGAACCGAATGTAGCGACGGCAGCACGGCGATTCAGTCAATTAGTACTATACAATTACTATCTACAATATGTACAAGTGAAACTGAAAAGTGTAGAGTGCGAAAATTATCACGAGGTAGGGATGAGAGCTAGACACAATGGTTCATGAAATCCAAAAATAACAAGCACGTTACCTCCTCGGTAACGGCGCCATAAAGCTTGACGCCCCCTGCTTCAGCTATGCTAGATGTGTGCAACGATAAGATCGGGGGCGTGAGATTTAAATATTTTTAACCGCAAGCGCACGGTGTTGTAGTGTGGCTTGGGGGTCGAACTCAGGGAGGCGTGGATGTGCTTGTGTTAGAGAGAATCAAATTCACCCCATGGGCGAGCTAGCCCGGATCAAATGAGGGTTTGTCACGGTAAATGGAATGCAAGGTATAGACAATATAAAGGAAAAACCCAGGACTTTGGTTTCCACCCCCATCGTGTGATTCTCGCCGATACAGCCTACAGGTAGGATAGCGATCGAAATTAGGGTCTAATGGTGAGACGTTGCTTCTGAAAGTGGTACCGACGTCCCATGGGCCCGATATTCCGGTCGGTGCCCAGGATGATACACAGGACTTCCCGGGTTCGATCAGTGGGCACTCCCGTGTCCATTAACACTGATCGACTCCGGGAGCACTGTGCTCGCAACGATAACTTCCAATGTCTCGTCCTGCCGCTCCCGCGCGCTAGGATTCGACATCTACGCTAAAGGCGTGAGCTATGGCTAGGGAGTCAACCGCCAAGTTTATTCCCCCTTGACCCGACGGTCAAAGGCGGTCTTTTTCCCGCCGATGACAATTAAACACCCAGTGTAACCATTAGATTCCTAATCCCTATCGATTTCCTAACCCTATGGATGCATCGGGGAGAACCCACGAAGGGGTTTCCACCAAAATCCCGGATTCGGGAACTACTCACACATATTTAGGAAAAAGCGATCTAAATAGAAATCGACCGTAAAAATCATGATTCGACAATTGAAATGCAATGGTAGTAAAGCAATTAAGATAATACTAAAGTTTCACAAAGATCTGAAAACTTACAAAAATTGGGAAATTACAGCCGTCACAAAATGAAGAAAACAGCAAAAAATAATCAGCTCCCGAATCTGGGAAACCTAGTGTTCTATATATAGAAAACGACATCACCCGATCGGTTGACAAGTCAACCGATCGGGTGAACCGCTTCACAGAATTACAGCGCGATGCGGAACTTCACCCGGTCAGGATGAACAGGTCGGTTGAAACATGGATGCGGTCGGTTGGATCTTGGTGCCGACCGGGTGAGGAGACTGGTTGGATCTTCGTGTCTTGGCTTTTGAAATTTGGCTACAGGTGAACCGATCAGGTGAAGGTCACCCGATCGGTTGGTAATCAGCTTCGAATTTCAGAGACTATGAGCTTTTGACCCGGTCACTGAACCGACCGGGTGACTTCTCGTGAGCTCCAAGCTGCGTCCGGGTGGTGCACGCGTGCATCACCCGATCGGTTGACAATGACCAACCGATCGGGTGACGGGCTGAAAGATGCAATCTTCGTCGTTTGACCCCCTGGATCACGCGTGACTCCTTTCGTTGCTCCGGGGACTTGCGATATCATCGTTTTATGCCCCATATGCCAGTAAACTCCTGAAAAATACGGAAAACACGGAAAAGTGAAAGAAAACAAGAAAACACGAGAAAACGAATATAAGACGGCGGTAAAATACGGAAAAACACGGAAGAAAACGTGCGCAAATATATGAAATATAAACGCACGTCACCCTCTCTCCCTTAAGTTCTTTACTAACTTAAGCATCGGAGAGGATTTGAGACGGAACCCAGATCTGACCCCCTAACGAGTCCCTGTGGTGTAGATCGATGGACATCATCCAACATCAAAGGTCGACATTAAGCTTTCCAGCCTCGAACGATCGACGCAACTCCCGCTCGAAGGTCGATAGAATGTTGCATCATCTTCAACTACCATCACTCCACCCTGGTTCTTCCAACCGAGGGTCCTACTCCAACTGCTAACGAGGCTCCGACTCAGCATCTCGAGTCTACGTCAGCTTGACAACTGTCTCGGTCAATTTTGGCCTTAACAATTTGGCGCCGTCTGTGGAAAACCACGAGTCGACATCCCGATCGACGAACCACTCTACCATGTCGACTCACCCATCACATCCTCTGAGGATACCACGAGACCTCCCAGCGTCAGTCTCATCAGCATGATAATGGGAGGTCCCCACACCCAGAGTTATCGACCTCTCTCCAAAGCTCCTACACCGAAAGGTTGATGACAGTATCTGTGGGGTGAAAGCACCCAGAGATTCTACACCACCTATCTCCTTCTCAGATGAAGATTTAGAAGGTGTGGAACTGTCGCATGATGATGTCATCGTCATCACGGCTACCATCAAGGAGATCGTCGTAAAAAGGTTGCTTGTCGACACCGGAAGCTCGTGCGACATTCTCTTCTACACTACATTGGAAAGGATGAAGATGTGATCCGTGGAGTTTACACCTTGTTCGAGGCCCCTGGTGGGATTCACTGGACATTCTATCCCGATAGTGGGCATCATCACCTTACCTGTGACCCTCGACATGTATCCTCAACAAATCACTCGCATAACCAGCTTCATGGTGGTGAAGATCAACTCGGTGTATAACGGGATCATCGGAAGACAACTACTGAACGCTATTGAAGCAGTGGTTTCAACCTTCCATAAGATGATCAAATTCCAGACCCCCGAAGGAGTCGAAAAAGCAAGAGGGAATCAGAGACAGGCACGGTTGTGCTATACACTATCCACCACTCTGAGGAGGATCGAGCAGGTGGATCCAGTCGATCCACAGGTCGAAGATCGGTGGCTTGCCATAGTCGAAGAAACGGAGAACATCCGAATCTCCGAAGAGGAAGGAAAAATTGTCTCTATTGGGTCGCTGCTCCCTTTCAACCTAAAGGAACAATTAATTGCCCTCCTCAGAGAGCATGCCGACATCTTCACCTGGACCCCGAAGGACATGCCCGGCATCGACCCAGGGATAGCCTCCCACAAGCTGGAGGTCGACCTGACCTTCAGACCCATGAAGCAAAAGAAGAGAAATATGTGAGGCAAAAAAATTAAAGCTGCGATCGAAGAAGTGGATCGACTCCTAGAAGCTGGCTTCATTCGAAAAGTCAAATACCCTGAATGGCTCTCGAATGTCGTGATGGTCAAGAAGGCGAACAATAAATGGCAAATATACGTCGACTTCACTGACCTTAATAAAGCTTGCCCGAAGGATAGCTACCCCCCTGCCACGAATCGGCCATTTGGTCGATAGTGCTTCGGGCTACGAAATCCTCAGCTTCATGGATGCATTCTCAGGATACAACCAGATCCAGATGGCACTAGAGGATGAGGAGAAAACTTCTTTCATCACCGATCGATGTATTTTTTGTTACACCAAAATGCCATTTGGTTTGAAAAAAGCAGGATCGACATACCAACGCATGATGAACGACGTCTTCGAGGCTCAAATAAGACGAAACCTAGAAGTCTACGGTGACGACATGTTGGTCAAGTCGAATAAGCCAACGGATCACCTCGCAGACCTCCGAGAGATATTTGCACAGATTCGACGATACAACCTTCGGGTAAACCCGGCCAAATATACCTTCGGGGTTCGGTCGGGGAAGTTTCATGGTTTCATGCTGACGAGTCAAGGGATCGAGGCCAACCCCGACAAGATCACTGCCATCGTCACAATGAAGGAGCATTCGACTCTTAGAGATCTCTAGAGGCTGAACGAAAGGATAGCTGTCTTGGGATGATTCTTGTCTAAGTCAGCCAAGAGATCACTACCTTTCTTCAAGGTGTTGAGAAAGGCGATAGCCTCCGCATCAAGTGGCAAGAGATTCATCGAATAGGATGCGGACTGTAAAAAATCTTTCTCCGAGTTGAAGGAGTACCTTCGCACCCCACCGCTCCTGACCAAGCTAGATAAAGATGACTAGCTCATCATCTACCTGGCTGCCACCGAGGAGGCCGTAAGTTCGGTGCTTGTCAAAGAAGACGCATGGGTACCATCTATTACGTCAGTCAGGTTCTCCGAGGTGCAGAGGTCAACTACTCAATGATCGAAAAGATGGCTTTCGCACTGGTCCAATCTGCAAGGAGGTTACGATTGTACGTCCAAGAGCACACCATCCTAGTCCACACAGACACTCCCTTAGAGCAGACCCTAAAGAGGCTCGATCGTTCATGGAGAATGATGAAATGGGGGGTCAAACTAAGCAAATTCGACATCTAGTTTAAATCGAGGACCGCCATTAAAGGGCAGGCTCTTGTCGACGTTATCATCGAACTTACTTACAACGATGGCCCGCAAGAAGAGGTATATGCAACTAGCATACTACCTGAGGCTACCCTCTCATCCTCAACAAGTATCAATCCACTGAATGGAGCAAATGATGCAATTGAATACGAGGGAAACTGGATCGTACAAGTCGACGGTTCGGCCACTCAAGCTGGAAGCAGGGCCAAAATAATTGTCCAAACATCAGCAGGCAATATATTCGAATACGCCCTTCGCTTTGATTTCCAAACCACTAACAATGGTGTGGAATATGAAGCAGCCATCACTGACTGGCTCGAGCCCTAGGTGCGAGAGTGGTCCAACTTCTCAGCAACTCCAGCCTCGTCGTCCACCAACTAAACGGGACCTTCGAGACCCACAAAGACTCGATGCAGAGTTACATGCAGGTCACCAAAGCTGAGCTCACCAAGTTCACTTGCGTGGAAATCCATCATGTGCCAAGGTCGAAGAATCATCGAGCTGACGCCTTGTCGAAGCTTGCATCCTCCTCCCCTGCGGGACTCAGTCAAATTATGTCTGTACAACATCTACCCCATCCCAGCGAGCTGGTGTCAAAGCTGCTAAGCCTCAACCAAGGGATCACTTGGATGGATCCTATAATCAGTTATCTAAACACAGGGGAGAAGCTGACCGACCCAGTGGAGGCACGAAAGCTAGAACGGAAGGCCTACCAATTCATCCTGCTAGATGGTTCATTGTACAAAAGACGATGGACCATGTATGACATCTTTCCCTACCTTAAATGTTTATCCCTGTAGGAGGCACACTACGTGATCCAAGAGATCCACGAGGGCGATTACGAAAACCACCGTGGAGGAAAATCCATAGTCTTGAAGGCTGTGAGACAGGGGAATTTTTGGCCAACGATGTTCAAAGATTCCGTCGAATACGTTTGCTGGTGCTCGACCTGCCAAAAGTTCTCAAAGATCAGCTTGGCCCCACCAACTAAACTGATCCCTATCATCAGTCCAGTTCCTTTTTCCAAGTGGGGACTAGACCTCCTTGGCCCATTCAAGCCAGCGAGTAGACAACGGAAATACCTAATAGTGGCGATCGACTATTTCACAAAGTGGATCGAGGCGGAACCTCTGTCCCGGATCACTTGGAAGGAAGCTCGAAGCTTCATCTAGAAGTCCATCGTCTGTCGTTTTGGCATCCCACAATCCATAGTGACGGACAATGGGACACAGTTCGACAGCTCCGGCTTCAGAGACTTTTGCTCAGAGCTGAAGATCAAGTTGCACTTTGCGTCCGTCAACCATCCCCAGTCGAACGGATTGGCGGAAGTAGCCAACAAAAGCAATCTCGGGCCCCTACGGAAGAGACTAACCGGGCTCGAAGGAACTTGGTCGGACGAAATCTCTGCCATACTATGTATAACGGTCTGTTTCGTTGTACTTTGTTCGTGCACGTGCTTTTGGCCGTGCACGTGTTTATTTCAGACTTTATTTGTTTGCGAACACTTTTGTGTGATATGCCGTTGTGAACGTCTCTGAGAGTATTAAATAGTGGCACTAATTTGGAACGACATTTCTTGAGTCGTTTTCCCACAATTTAATCTTATTCGATGAGACGTTGCGATTTTCACTTTTGACGGGAGACATTTCTATTTTTAGTTTCGTCGTCCGACGTCGAAATCAAGAACCGTTTTCTTAGTTAGCTCACTTTCATCACCACGATCACCCCGATATTTATTTTATAATTTTTGGAGCACATTTGACCTACTTTATATTTTTAGCAAGGTTTAAAATATTTTTAAAAGCTAGGTTTTAAATTAATTTCGGCCAAATAAAATTTATTTGAGTTTAAAACATTTTAAATAATTTTTGAGCCGAATTCCAGCTCATTTGGGCCGCACCCAAGCCTAGGGTGAGTTGGAGAGGGTGAAATTTGAATTTTAAATATTTTTAAACTCCTAATCCCATTAGGATTAGCCCTAGACCTAGTCAACCTATCTACACTATATAAACAACCTCTAGGAAGACCTATTTTCGCAAGAAATTAACCCTAGCCGCTTCCAAAACCCAAATTTCACGTTGGGACGAATCGTCGCAACGTTGCAACAGCCAACCCAGCACCGACCGACGGAATCAGCTCCGTTCCCCCGCTCCGACCGATAGCTGCCCCCGCACCAAGCCCCGTCCGCATCGCTGCACAGCCGCCTGCTTCGTTCTCCCGCTCCGACCGAGAGGAGCTCTCGGTCTGACCGAGAGCTTGGCCCACTCACGCCCGCATCTCCGCACCGCACAGTGCCCCGCTCCAAGTCCCCGCTCCGCTCCGTGCCCGACCGAAGCCCCCGCCCGCACCGACCGAAGCCCCGCTACGTTGCAACGCTTGCAACGTTGCAACGTTGCAGCCCCGCATCCAAGGCGCCCGATCGACGGCCTGCCCCGCACCGACCGAGAGCCCCGACCTCGCACCGACCCGCTGCGCTGTGCAAGCCCATTCACCCGCACCGACCGAGCAAAACCTCCGCACCGAGGCTGTCTGACCGAGAGCCAAACGTCGCAACCCCGTACCTGTCGCACCACTTGCCACCGTGGGACCCCAAGTTCTCCAGAGGTATTGTGGGTCCCATATTGGTCCCTAGGACTACTGTGGGCCCCACCTAGGTGATTTCTCTCCGACGATTTATCGCGTACGACGTTGCGACACGTCGTAGCCCATCGTCACACGTGCTAGCTTTGGAATCTGGAATCGTTGCTCCGGTTGCTGCTCTGAACTTTCCAGCGAGGAATCTATATTGGAATCAGGACTTGAAGCGCGTTCTTTTATTCCAACCCCTGGCGTCGCCACCCGACGCCAGTGTAGCTTTCGCGTCGTGTTGAGGTAACGCTTTGCACCCCTAGGACCCCTAACCCATTGCATGCTAATCAAGACTAAAATCAACGTTTTAAAGTATTTTAAATGTTTTAGAACACACTAATCAAGATTAATAAAACGGTTGTAGGCCGGTGGACTTGTGCACGTAGATTATTGTGACTTTGGACTCGTTGGACGGTGTTTCTCTGACGTGAGACTTGCAGGCAAGTGAAACTTGCCAATTCTTGCTTAGGGCCATGTTTTTAGGCCACTTCCCTGTTTTTAGCATAAAAGAGACTAGACAGTGAAATGAGAGCTGTCTAGACGCAACTTTAAGATCTAGCTTGACAACGAAGCTAGATCTGACACCCTACCATGTCATGCATGCATTGATATCTGTCACGTTTAAATTCCTTATTTGTACGCACTTTTAAGTGCCATGCATTGCATCTTACATGTCATCCAAGTTAATTGTTGCATCCGTAGCACACGCTACAATACTCGTACTTGTACTTCCTTGTCCGGCTAGGTGCACCCCTATGCCATCGTGATAAAACACTTCCTGGCTCGTGATCCAGAAGATGGGCGCCAGTCCATACATACGTGGAGGGGTAGGGATAAGCGATCACTTGAGCTTAGGAGTTGGCCCGCGCAGCCACTCTAGCCAAAAGGCGTAATCTCTGTGCACGACGTGCTTACTTTACTTGTCTTGTACTAGTGAGTGTTTATTATAAAACTTGACATCCATGCCATGCTCGTACTTTACTTTACCTTACTTGTTGCACTCTTGCTTTAACTGCCATGTCATTGCATTCATGCTAGAACTGCTAGGTTGCTTTACTTTCACCTACCTTCAGTTTCTTTGTACAAGTCTCTTGTAGACTTGCTGACATGTGCCCCTTGCTCTTTTGGGTGTCACATGTTAGACCCTGAGCCAGAGACCGTAGCTAAGGACGAGGTGTTTGCTGACGCTGAGCCGGAGCCTACTTTTGACGAGGAGTTGGTGGACACCGGAGACCAGTCTTAGAGACTGATTTTAGTTGCTTTTGCTTTAGACTGCTGTTAGTTGTCGGTGCTTGCACCATTACTTTGCTTTCGTACTTTGTACTTTTGTTGGCCATGCTGGGGCCTCTTTTAGACTCTTTTATTTGAGCCTGGTGGCTTTTCTGCGATGTTGAAATTTATTAATATGGATATTCTGAGATTTATCTTTTGTCTCATTTCCTTATTATTATCTTTGTTTCGTTTCGCGTTGCAAGGACCTGCAGTTTTAAGTGATTGACGCTTATCGGACTTGCAGCTTTGTAGCTTCAATTCTGAGCGGACCTTCTCACTCTTCGCCTCCACGTTTTTGGGAAGCGGGGCGTGACAGGTTTTGTTGGTGGCCCATGCAGGTCCCCTTCTTGCGATTGCGAACTAACGGAACAACGATAATAACGGAATGTCCATTAAATAAATTGCAACATCCAAGTCATTAAGTTTGAGTCTAATTTGTTTGTTCGTTTTCTATGTCATTAGATGGCTGGACGATGACAGACCCGATCTGGTAGTGGGCCCAATCGTGCTGAGGTACCGGATAGAGAGCCCACCAATGCTGAGATCATGAGGATGATGCATCAGATGATGCAGGTGCAGCAGGGCATGCTCCAGAATACCCAGAATACCCAGAGTCCTCCTCGCCACGAGCCGGGAGCGAAGCAGTTGCGGGAGCTGGGCCCGACTTACTTTGATGGATCTGAGGGACCGTTGGCTACTGAGGAGTGGATCAGGAATACCGAGGATAATCTGAAGATGTCGACGGTCAACCCGGCTGGATGGGTTGATCTGGTGAAGAAGCAGCTTAAGGATAATGCCCGCAACTGGTGGGATACAGAGGAGGAGCTGTTGGTGAGCCCTATACCTTGGGCTACTTTCAAGTCTAGGGATGAGGAGTACTTTCCGAAGGCTGCTAGGAGGGAGATGTTGCAGCGATTCATTGAGCTGAAGCAGGGAAATCTGACGGTGGACCAGTACCACCAGGAGTTTACTAGGCTGAGTCGCTTCACATCGAAGATGGTGGAGGATGCTGAGGAGAAGGCTCAGAGGTTTCTGTAGGGTCTTTCCCTAGACTTGCAGAGCCTGATGTCTACGACGGACATGGAGTCATATCAGAAGTTGTTGGTAGCTGCTCGGAGACAGGAGAGGGTTGCGAGGCAGAAGAGAGGACATGCACCAGGAGCTGGGAAGAGGCCTGTGGAGAGATTAGAGGAGTGGTGAGGCCTAATCAGACGGTGCAGTTCAAGAGGCCAGGTGGGGCTACTCAGAAGACTTGCCATTTCTATGGCAAGACCAGGCATGTTAAGGAGCAGTGTAGGAGGATGTTGGGACAATGCCTGGTTTGTGGAGATCCTACACATACTATTAAGGAGTGCCCGAAGTCTAAGCAGCCTTGAAAGGAACCAGTCGCAGCACAGCCGTTGCAGCAGAGAGCACCTGTACCTGCAGGTCGTGGACCAGCCCTCGTTCCACAGAAGCAGGCTTTTCAGCAGGCCATGCAGCCGAGGAAGCAGGCTTATCTGATGACGGCAGTGGAGAGCGAGGCTGTGGATGAGGTTATCACAGGTAACTCTCGACCCAGTTGTTTCCTTCCTTAAGATAATTTTGATTGATAGCCATGATTGATTGTTTGCATATGATTGGTTGCTAGAATAGGGTTTGATTGTTAGACTGTTTGTTAGGTGTGATTTTGGTTTGCACATTTCCCGCACGAGTCCTCTTTGACTCAGGTGCATCGATGTGCATTATTTCTCGGAGCTTCGTGGAGAAGCATTCCTTGACGACTTCCCCTCTTCCCAAGAGTTGGAACATCGTTACAGGAAACGGTGTGATCTCGGTGCATCGTGGGTGCAATTCTTGCCCTTTGGTGGTCTGTGGACATGAGCTTTATGCTGACTTCATTGTCCACGACATCATCAACTATGATGCAGTGCTTGGAATGGATTGGCTTGCGAGTTTCTATGCTACGATCGATTGTCAGAGGAAGAAGGTGGTGTTCGAGATCCCTGGACATCCGGTGTTTGAGTTCAGTCGAGGTAGCAGTTCGCTTGGTCCGGTCAGGTTTCGGGCCAAGCCGGTGGAGATCGTTGCTATGCAGATGGAGCAGAGTAGACCAGCTGTGGTACGTGAATTTGAAGACGTCTTCCCCGAGGAGATGTCTGGACTGCCGCCCGATCGAGCTCTCGAGTTTTCGATCGATCTTATTCCGGGAGCGCAGCCTATTTCAAAGGCGCCATATCGTATGGCTCCGACAGAGTTGGAGGAGTTACGTAGGCAGCTGGATGAGCTTCTACAGAAAGGTTACATCAATCCTAGTGTGTCTCCGTGGGGAGCACCGGTGTTGCTGGTAAAGAAGAAGGATGGTTCACGCCGCATGTGTGTGGATTACCGGGAGCTGAATGCTGTGACTATCAAGAATAAATATCCACTGCCACGTATAGACGACATCTTTGATCAACTTGGAGGATCGAGGGTGTTCTCTAAGTTGGATTTGAGGAGTGGTTACCATCAGCTTAAGGTGAAGAAGGAGGACATCCCGAAGACAGCTTTCAGGACGAAGTATGGTCACTACGAGTTTGTGGTTATGCCTTTCGGTGTGACCAACGCACCCGCAGTTTTTATGAACCTGATGAATTTGATCTTCTACGACTTTATGGACAAGTTTGTCGTTATCTTTATTGACGACATCCTGATCTATTCGAAGTCGGAGGAAGAGCATGCATCGCACTTGAGGACAGTATTGGAGATTTTGAGGAAGCATCGTATGTATGCTAAGTATTCCAAGTGCGAGTTTTGGCTGGATAAAGTTGCTTTTCTCGGGCATGTGGTGTCTGGCGATGGAATTTCTGTGGATACCGAGAAGATTATGGCTATCAGAGAGTGGCCTGTTCTGCAGTCAGCGTCTGAGATCCGGAGCTTCCTTGGACTTGCAGGATATTATCGACGTTTCATTAAGGACTTTTTCCGGATTGCTGAGCCGATGACCAGACTGACACGGAAGGATGTACCATATGTTTGGTCTGAGGATTGTGAGAAGGCTTTTGGTGTTCTGAAGGAGAGATTGACGACTGCCCCTGTTCTTGCTGTGCCTGATCGGAGTGGAGGATTCGAGATCTTTTGCGATGCTTCTAGCAAGGGTCTTGGTTGTGTGTTACACCAGCATGGGCACGTGGTTGCGTATGCTTCTCTTCAGCTTAAGGCTCATAAGAAGAATTACCCGACACACGATTTGGAGTTGGCTGCTGTCGTGTTTGCGCTGAAGATTTGGAGGCACTTCCTGCTGAGTGAGAACGTGACGATCTTCACTGATCATAAAAACTTGAAGTATATCTTTACGCAGAAGGAGCTCAACATGCGACAACGTCGATGGTTGGAGCTCATGGCAGACTACGAGATTGATTTGCAGTATCACCCTGGCAAGGTGAATGTGGTTCCGGATGCGCTGAGTAGACTTCCAGCGGTGATGATGTTGACTTCACAGTGGAGATTGCAGCAGGATTTTTGCAAGATTGGTATTGAGAGTATTCTTCCTGGAGAGACCTCTTCGTTGATGAGTATGCAGATACAGTCGACGATCATGGATATGATCAAGGCTGGACAGGCTAGAGATGCTAAGCTGGTGAAGATTCGGGAGCAAGTGGAAGCCGGTCTGTAGACTGACTTATTGATTCACGAGGATGGTTTGTTGAGATTTGGAGCCAGGTTGTGTGTGCCAGCTAGAGATATCAGAGAGGAATTATTGGTTGAGGCACACAGTTTGCCGTATTCTGTGCATCCTGGTGGCACCAAGATGTACAAGCACCTTCATCTGAACTTTTGGTGGCATGGTATGAAGAGGAGTGTGGCTCGGAGTGTAGCCAAGTGTTTGGTTTGCCAACAAGTAAAGGCGGAGCATCAGCGTACGGCTGGGCTGCTACAACCACTTCCGATTCGGGAGTGAAAGTGGCAGCACATCACTATGGATTTCGTGACTGGACTACCTCGGAGTCCGAAGCAGAATGACGCGATTTGGGTGATCGTAGACCGATTGACTAAATCCGCGCACTTCATTCCCTTCCGAGTAGGACAGTTTACTGAGATGCTAGCGAGGAGATATATGGAGGTAAATTCGTTTACTCTCCGTTTCTATTTCCTTTTCCTAGTTTAGATAGTGATGTAACGTGAATCGTGCAGGAGATCGTACGACTTCACGGAGTCCCTGTGAGTATCGTGTCGGACAGAGACACGAGATTCACGTCTCAGTTTTGGCAGAGTCTGCAGAAGAGCTTGGGTACGAGTCTGAGTTTCAGCACGGCGTACCACCTGTAGACGGATGGCCAGTCCGAGAGGACGATTCAGATTTTGGAGGACATGCTGAGAGCGTGCATGTTGGACTTCAAGGGATCTTGGGAGGATCATCTCCATGAGTTTGCCTACAATAACAGCTACCAGGCGAGTATTGGAATGGCGCCTTTCGCCGTGCTATATGGAAAGAAATGTCGATCGCCACTGAGCTGGGATGACATTGGAGATCGGGAGCTGTTAGGACCGGAGATGATTGTGGAGGCCGTGGATGTTGTGAGGAACATCCGGGAGAAGCTGAGGATTGCGCAGGACCGTTTCAAGCTTTGGGCCGATGCTAAACGTAGACCTTTGGAGTTTTTGCCTGGCGATCATGTCTTTCTGAAGATTTCTCCGAACCGCGGAGTCATCCGATTTGGGAAGAGAGGCAAGCTGAGTCCAAGGTACATTGGGCCGTTTGATATCCTGGAGAGAGTTGGAGCTGTGGCTTATCGTTTGGCGTTGCCGCCGTCGCTGGAGGGAGTTCACGACGTATTTCACGTATCTCAGTTACGTCGATACGTTAGTGATCCATCCCATGCTGTGGATTTCTCGGAGATTACGGTTCGTCTGGATCTGTCTTATGATCAGCAGCCCGTTGAGATTCTAGATCGTCGACAGAAGCAGCTGAGGAATAAGACCGTCGACTTGGTTCGAGTTCAGTAGCGTCATGGTTCCCCTGGTGAGTCCACCTGGGAGCGTGAGGATGAGATGAGAGAGCGCTTCCCGCACCTTTTCCCGAGCAGTGCTTGATGTTGATTCTGAGGACGGAATCATTTTTAAGGTGGGGAGGATGTAACGGTCTGTTTTCGTTGTACTTTGTTCGTGCACGTGCTTTTGGCCGTGCACGTGTTTATTTAAGACTTTAATTGTTTGCGAACACTTTTGTGTGATATGCCGTTGTGAACGTCTCTGAGAGTATTAAATAGTGGCACTAATTTGGAACGACATTTCTCGAGTCGTTTTCCCACAATTTAATCTTATTCGATGAGACGTTGCGATTTTCACTTTTGACGGGAGACGTTTCTATTTTTAGATTTCGTCGTCCGACGTCGAAATCGAGAACCGTCTTCTTAATTAGCTCACTTTCGTTACCACGATCACCCCGATATTTATTTTATAATTTTTGGAGCACATTTGACCTACTTTATATTTTTAGCAAGGTTTAAAATATTTTTAAAAGCTAGGTTTTAAATTAATTTCGGCCAAATAAAATTTATTTGAGTTTAAAACGTTTTAAATAATTTTTGAGCCGAATTCCAGCTCATTTGGGCCGCACCCAAGCCTAGGGTGAGTTGGAGAGGGTGAAATTTGAATTTTAAATATTTTTAAACTCCTAATCCCATTAGGATTAGCCCTAGACCTAGTCAACCCATCTACACTATATAAACAACCTCTAGGAAGACCTATTTTCGCAAGAAATTAATCCTAGCCGCTTCCAAAACCCAAATTTCACGTTGCGACGAATCGTCGCAACTTGCGACAGCTAACCCCGCACTGACCGACGGAATCAGCTCCGTTCCCCCGCTCCGACCGATAGCCGCCCCCGCACCAATCCCCGTCCACATCGCTGCACAACCGCTCGCTCCGTTCTCCCGCTCCGACCGAGAGGAGCTCTCGGTCTGACCGAGAGCTTGGCCCGCTCACGCCCGCATCTCCGCACCGCACAGCGCCCCGCTCCAAGTCCCCGCTCCGCTCCGTGCCCGACCGAAGCACCCGCCCCACCGACCGAAGCCCCGCTACGTTGCAACGCTTGCAACGTTGCAACGTTGCAGCCCCTGCATCTAAGTGTAGGATCCTGTCAAAACAACGACGTTAGGATCGAAATAAAGTAGAGACTTACGTTTACGTATGCAGCACCGTAATCTCTGAACTTTGCCCTCGGATTTGCCACAACGGTCGATACTTCGTCACAGAGGATCGAAGCAGAGTTTCACCGCCTAAATCTCTATTTAGAAGAGGATTTTAATGGAAGGGAGAAGAAGAACATAAGATGCCTTATGCAAACTTATGGCATGGAAAGTGTGGAATGAATGCCTTACCCTTGGGTCCTATTTATAGGCTTTAGGGGTGGTTATTGTAGGAAATAACCAATTATAAGCTTATTAGCCTATAGAAGCACATTCATTTATCCTCTTCTTCATTCACTTATCAAGTGCCTTTATGCACTTATAAAGTGACTTTTTCCACTTATCGAGTGGCCTTTTCCACTTATCGAGTGGTCCTTTTCACACGAGAAAAGGTTCCCTTCGTGCACGCTTTCGTGCACGCGACATCTGAGGTCCGTATACCCTCATACATCCCCTAATGGGTGTATTCATGTCGTCCATATCCAACATCTCCCACTCACACTTGAGGGGATTGTAAGGAAACATCTTTCCTTTAACTCTTCTGTTTATCATACCGAGAAATAGGCCGTGTGACCGTCATGCGCATAGAATCCGTTGTTGTGCACTTGTTAGAGATACATAACACACCTCGAGGTGCAAAGTTGAGTAGATCAACGCATGCTTTACCCTAGATTATTTCTTCACATTTCTTATACTTTACATTCAACAATTGAATCCCATCTGGATTACAATTGGCTGGCCAGCTTTGAATCTCTAAAGTCCAAATGTGAATATGAAATTAATCTTCCTCTTCTTGCGATCCTTTTGATCTTGACTTGACTCGCTTTTCTAACATGCCCCGCCGGACCGAATTAACCATAGTCCATAAGCAACATGCTAAGATAGCAATCACCCAGTCAAATCTTAAGGAACCAATTAGAGTCCATAAGGGTAACGAATTAAGACCCATGTGGTCTTTGGGTCTCACATAATAGTAAACACAATTACTATTCTAACCCAATGGTCAAAATGCATACGTAGTATGAATACGTATTACAACATCACTCCTTTCCCAGGGAGCGTAAGTCTTAATGATGTTGTAAGGATGATAACCAGACACCACAATGTCTGACTTTGAGTCCCTTTTACAACTCAAATAATCTTTTGGACTCACATCCCGCATAAGAAAGATAGGATTTCAAATCCTTTTAGATCTTTTGAAAGCATCCATATGATGCAGATCTTTCATACGACCATTTTGTTTAAGTCATGACTCTAAATCGTCCGTCTGACGATTTTGACTTTAAACAGGTCTCATCTTTATTTTACCCGTCTGATAAAAATAAAGGCGGTTGCTCATGTGAGAGAGCCAACCTTAATCTGTCTGTAACGACTGGTTTTCATGTATCTGGATTTATTATATTATATTATATGTTTTAGTGGATTTTCTCCTCATGTGTGGTTTTCGTCTCCGTAGCTTTCATTTCGATCGTTTTGTCGTGATTTTCTAGCTTCTTCATTAGAATCGTCGATTTCGGAGTAAGTCATTCGTGACGGGCTTCATATCGGTCATATCTTGTTGTTAGATCAAGCCTAGGAGTCTTAGGAATCGATCCCGGAGCTTCGCGCTCCATTTCAGAACTTTTAGGGCTCATTAGCCGGTGTAAGAAGGGGCACCGACCGACTAGATGACGATCCAGTCGGTCGAAAAACCTTCTTGAACCGACTAGTTGGCTTTGTTAATTTCTCAGGAGTTACTGTTTGTCGTTAGTCGGTCTAAGAACGTTGGTTGACCGACTAGGTTGCAAACTAGTCGGTCATCAATGCTTCTTTAACCGACTAACTCATTAACTATTTTTGGTACCAGCTACTGTTCATTCTTAGTCGGTCTAAGAACGGTCATCGACCAACTAGATGTCAAACTAGCCGGTCAGTGGTTGTTCTTTGACCGACTAAATCTAAATCCTATTTTTGTACAGGAGTTACTGTTTGGACTTAGTCGGTCTGCGTTGGTCAACCGACCGACTAGTTTCCAAACTAGTCGGTCAGTGGTTGTTCTCTGACCGACTAATCAGTGTCGAAACCCTAATTTCTGGGCAGCCGCCAGCCCTTCCTATTTAAACCCCTCCCAAACGTTTTCTTCTTCTTCCTCATGACCTAAAACCCTAGTTTCTTCCACATTGAGCCACCTACTACCTCAAACCATTATTCCTTCATCCCAAGCCCAAAATCAATCATCCAAACCCTCACTTAACACATTCTACCTCTCATCTTCCTCAAACTTTCATCAAATCCCCCAAAATCCCCCAAAACCCCATTTCTCCAGATTTACCCCATCTATTCCAGATCTGAACCCTAGGTTCCCCGGAGCGTTTCTTCTGTTGCCGTGCTTGCTCGGCATCGTTCTTCCGCTTCCTATACGGTAATAATCGATCTCTTAATGTTTTCATAGCCCGTTGTGTTTTTGTGAAACCCTAATGAAATGAATGTTGTTTTGATGATTGTTTCTCCATATCAGCGACTTCCCCGTAGATTAGCATCCGTGGGACGAACCCTCGTTGATCATCATCCTCGGTGCTAGGTAAGTGAAACTTGCCACTTAGGGTTTGGGCCATGTTTTAGGCCATTTGCTTGTTGTAGGCGTAAAAGAGACTAGGCGACGAAATGATACTCGCCTAGGCACAATTTTCGGAACTAGCTTGACAACGAAGCTAGGACCGTCATTTATTATGTTGCATAACTATCATGTCATGTTTAATTTTGATTAACGGTACACGAATTAATTGTCATCCATGCTATCCATGTTGAATGTCGCATTCGTAGCACACGCTACAATACTTGTGTTTCCTGGCTCGTGTCCAGAAGCGGGCTACGTGAGTTGGTTGATAGCCAATGCCCGATCTACTTGTTTACCGGCTAGGCACCTACGTTGCAGGCATAACCCTACGCCATACTAGTTAAATACACTTCCTGGATCGTGTTCCAGAAGCGAGCATTCTATGTTCGGGGTAATTCCCTGGCTCGATACACGTGGAGGGGTAGAGATAAACAGTCACTTGAGCTTAGGAGTTGGCCCGATCAGCCACTCTAGCCAACAGGCGGAATCTCTGTGCACAACTTGTTTACTTGACTGTTCACTTGACGTGAACCACTTGACTTGTACTTGTCCGTGTTTTACTTGTTATCCGAGACATACTTGCTACTTGCACTTCCCTTTACTTGTCACTTCCATACTATACTTGTCATGCCATGCAACATACTATAACTGCTAGGTTGCTAGTTTACCTTACCTTCAGTTTCCTTGCCCAAGTCTTTTAAACTTGCTGACATGTGCCCCTTTACTCTTTTGGGTGACACATGTTAGATCCCGAGCCTGAGTCCGTTGTTGAGAACGAGGTGTTTGAGGACGCCATGCCCGAGTCTGAGTTTGGCGAGGAGTACGTGGACACTGGGGACCAGTCCTAGTGTCTTCGTTGTGCTTTCCTCTTTTGTTTTAGACTGCTGTTTTGTTGTCGGTACGTTGCACCTATACTCTGTTTACGTTGTTCCCTTTTGTTGACCTTGTTCTGGGCCTTAGACTCTTTCTTTTAGCCTGGTGGCTTTTCTGGATGTTGAACTTAATTTTAATGTTGGACATTTTCTGAGATTGAGATTTGTTTCTGTCTCTCCTTGTGTTATTGTGGTTGTTCCGCTTGCGGTTACAGGGACCTGCTTACGTTTTATCGACGCTTATCGGGTTTGGGGCTTCACAGCTCCACTCTCGTGCGGACCTTCTCATGTCTCGCCTCCATTTTAGGGAAGCGGGGCGTGACAGGTTTTATTGGTGGCCCATGCAGGTCCTTCTGTACCTGCGAATTGTCGGAATAGCGATAATAATATTAGAATGTCCAATAAACTAAGTTCGACGTCCGAGTCATAAGCTATGAGTCTAATTGTTTCGTTTTCTGTGTCACTAGATGGCAGGAAGACGAATCACCCGTGGTGGAGGTAGTGGTGCGTCCCCTCATGACGAGGAGCCTGAGCGGGAACCCACCAATGGGGAGATGATGCGGATGATGCTTCAGATGATGCAGGTGCAGCAAGGCGTGCTCCTGCAAGTCCAGAATGCTCCGGCTGGTCGAGCTCCTCGGGCGACTCCGGATGCCCCTCGCTCCGAGCCGGGAGCGAAGTAATTTCGGGAGCTGGGTCCCGCATATTTTGATGGGTCTGAGGGTCCTCTGGCTGCCGATGAGTGGATTCGGAACATTGAGGATAACTTGAAGATGGCCAAGATCACTCCAGCTGGATGGGTTGATTTGGTGAAGCGGTAACTCAAGGATAATGCTCGGAACTGGTGGGATGCGGAAGAGAAGATGCTGGTGGAGCCGATAGCTTGGGCTACCTTTAAGTTCAGGTTTGATGAGGAGTTCTTTCCGAAGGCTGCTAAGAAGGAGATGATGCAGCATTTCATTGATCTGAAGCAAGGGAGCTTGACGGTGGACCAGTACCACCAAGAGTTCACTAGGCTTAGTCGGTTCGCGCCGAAGATGGTGCAGGATGCTGACGAGAGGGCTCAGAGGTTCCTGCAGGGACTTGCTTTGGAGCTCCAGAGTTTTGTGTCTTCCTCTGATCTGGACTCTTATCAGAAGGTTCTGGTCGCTGCGAGGCGGCAGGAGCTGAACCTGAGTCAGAGGAGAGGACATGTTTCTGGTGCTGGGAAGAGGCATATGGAGCAGGCCAGAGCGGTGGTTAGGCCTGGTTTCAAGCCTAATCAGCCAGCTCAGTTCAAGAGGCCAGGAGGGCCTATTCTGAAGACTTGCCATTTCTGCGGTAGGACCGGGCACGTCAAGGATCAGTGTAGGAGATTCCTGGGCCAGTGTGTCGTCTGTGGGGATCCTACTCATGCCATGAAGGATTGTCCGAGGTCGAAGCAGCCTTGGAGGGCACCTGTTGCAGCACCGCCGTTGCAGGAGAGAGCCCCTGTGCCCGCTGGACGTGGAGCGCCCCTTGTTCCACAGAGGCAGGCTTTCCAGCAGGCTGTTCCGTCGAGGAGGCAGGCCTTTCTGATGACTGAGGAGGAGAGCATGGCCGTGGACGAGGTTATTACAGGTAACGCTCATTCTAGATATTTTCTTCCTTAGTTAGTTTGATTGTTGATTATGTTGGTTGCTTGCTCATGTTTGTTGCTAGAATAGGATTTGATTGTTAGACTGTTTGCTAGGTGTGGTTTTGGTTTGCATATTTCCTGCACGAGTCCTCTTTGACTCAGGTGCGTCGATGTGCATTTTGGCTCGGAGCTTCGTGGAGAAGCATTCCTTATCGACGTCCTCTCTTCCTAAGAGTTGGAATATCGTCACAGGGAACGGTGTGGTCTTGGTGCATCGTGGGTGTAATTCTTGCCTGTTGGTGGTTTGTGGACATGAGCTTTGTGCTGATTTCATTATCCATGACATCATTAACTACGATGCGGTCCTTGGGATGGATTGGCTTGCGAGCGTCTTTGCTACGATTGACTGTCGGAGGAAGAAGGTGGTGTTCGAGATTCCCGGACATCCAGTATTTGAGTTCAGCCGTGGTAGCAGCTCGCTTGGTCCTGTCAGATTTCGGGCCAGGCCGGTGGAGGTTGTGGCTATGCAGATGGAGCTGGAGAGGCCAGCTGTGGTGCGTGATTTCGATGACGTCTTCCCCGAGGAGATGTCCGGTTTGCCACCTGATCGAGCTTTAGAATTTTCTATTGATCTTATTCCGGGAGCGCAACCGATTTCGAAGGCGCCTTATCGTATGGCGCCTGCAGAATTGGAAGAGTTACGGAAGCAGTTGGATGAGCTTTTGCAGAAGGGTTATATCAATCCTAGTGTGACTCCGTGGGGAGCACCGGTGCTGCTGGTGAAGAAGAAGGATGGTTCGCGTCGCATGTGCGTGGACTATCAGGAGTTGAATGCGGTAACCATCAAGAATAAATACCCGTTGCCTCGCATCGATGATATTTTTGATCAGCTTGGAGGTTTGTGGGTGTTCTCTAAATTGGATTTGAGGAGTGGTTACCATCAGTTGAAGGTGAAGAAGGATGATGTTCCGAAGACAGCGTTCAGGACGAAGTATGGACACTATGAGTTTGTGGTTATGCCTTTCGGCGTAACTAACGCACCCGCAGTTTTCATGAATCTGATGAACCTGATTTTCTATGACTTTTTGGATAAGTTTGTTGTTATCTTCATTGATGACATTCTGATTTATTTGAGGTCGGAGGAGGAGCATGCCTCGCACTTGAGGACGGTATTGGAGATTTTGAGGAAGCATCGGTTGTATGCTAAGTTTTCGAAGTGCGAGTTTTGGCTGGATAGAGTTGCTTTTTTGGGGCATGTGGTGACTGGGGATGGTATTTCAGTGGATCCCGAGAAGATTAGGGCCATCAGAGAATGGCCTGTTCCGCAGTCAGCATCTGAGATTCGGAGTTTCCTTGGGCTTGCCGGTTACTATCGGCGCTTCATTAAGGACTTTTTTCGTGTTGCTGAGCCGATGACCAGATTGACTCGGAAGGATGTACCTTTTGTTTGGTCGGGTGATTGTGAGAATGCTTTTGGTGTTCTGAGAGAGCGTTTGACGTCTGCCCCTGTCCTTGCTGTGCCTGAATGTAGTGGAGGATTCGAGATCTTTTGCGATGCTTCTGGCAAGGGTCTCGGTTGCGTTTTGCATCAGCACGGGCATGTTGTGGCTTATGCGTCTCGTCGGCTCAAGACTCATGAGAAGAATTACCCGACGCATGATTTGGAGTTGGCTGCTGTTGTGTTTGCGCTCAAGATTTGGAGGCACTTCCTACTGAGTGAGAAAGTGAAGATCTTCACCGATCACAAAAGCTTGATTTATATTTTTACTCAGAAGGAGCTCAACATGCGACAGCGTCGATGGTTGGAGCTTATGGCAGATTATGAGATTGAATTGCAGTATCACCCTGGCAAGGTGAATGTGGTTCCTGATGCGCTGAGTAGGCTTCCAGCGGTGATGATTTTGACCTCGCAGTGGAGATTGCAGCAGGATTTTTGCGAGTCTGGTGTGGAGATTGTTCTTCCTGGGGAGGCTTCTTCGTTGATGTGTATGCAGATACAGTCGACGATCGTGGATCGGATCAAGGTTGGCCAGGTTGGAGATCCGAAGTTGGTGAAGATTCGGGAGCAGGTGGGAGCTGGTCTGCGGATTGACTTTTTGATTCATGAGGATGGCTCGCTGAGGTTTGGAGCCAGGTTGTGTGTGCCGGCTGGGGATATTAGAGAGGAGTTGATGGTGGAGGCACACAGTTCACCGTATTCTATGCATCCTGGTGGGACCAAGATGTACCAAGATCTTCGTCTGAATTATTGGTGGCATGGCATGAAGAGGAGTGTGGCTCGGAGTGTAGCCAAGTGTTTGGTTTGCCAACAAGTGAAGGCGGAGCATCAGCGTGCGATCGGGTTGCTACAACCGCTTCCGATTCCGGAGTGGAAGTGGCAACACATCACTATGGATTTCATGACTGGACTACCTCTGAGTCCGAAGCAGAATGCCGCGATTTGGGTGATCGTAGATCGATTAACCAAATCCGCGCACTTTATTCCGTTCCGAGTGGGACAGTCCACTGAGGCGCTAGCGAGGAGATATATGGAGGAGGTCGTGCGACTTCACGGAGTCCCCGTGAGTATCGTGTCAGACAGAGACACGAGGTTCACATCTTAGTTCTGGCAGAGTTTGCAGAAGAGCTTGGGTACGCGTCTGAGTTTCAGCACGGCGTACCATCCGCAGACGGATGGCCAGTCCGAGAGGACGATTCAGATCTTGGAAGACATGCTGAGAGCGTGCATGTTGGATTTCAAGGGTTCGTGGGAGGACCATCTACACTTGGTGGAGTTCTCTTACAACAACAGCTTCCAGGCGAGTATTGGCATGGCGCCTTTCGCCGCTCTTTATGGGAGGAAATGTCGATCGCCATTGAGTTGGGATGACGTTGGTGATCGGGAGCTGTTGGGACCTGAGATGATTGTGGAGGCTGTGGAGGTCGTCAGGAACATTCGGGAGATGTTGAGAATTGCTCAGGACCGTTTTAAGCATTGGGCGGATACTAAACGTCGTCCTTTGGAGTTTCAGCCCGGAGATCATGTGTTTCTGAAGATTTCCCTGAATCGTGGAGTGATTCGTTTTGGGAAGCGAGGGAAGTTGAGCTCACGATACATTGAACCGTTTGACATTCTGGAGAAAGTTGGCGAGGTAGCCTACCGCTTAGCCTTGCCACCATCTTTGGAGGGAATTCACAATGTTTTCCATGTGTCGCAGCTTTGTCAATACATTAGCGATCCATCTCATGCTGTGGATTTTTCGGAGATTACCGTTCGCCCTGATATGACGTATGACCAGCAACCAGTGCTGATTCTGGACAGGCGTCAGAAGTCACTTCGGAACAAGGTTGTCAATCTTGTGAGGGTGATGTGGCGACACGGCTCGCCTGGAGAGTCTACTTGGGAGAATGAGGATGAGATGCGAGAGCGTTTTCAACTTTTGTTCCCGGACACGTGAGTGTTGGGAAATTCCGAGGACGGAATTTTTCTTAAGTTGGGGAGGATGTAACGACTGGTTTTCATGTATCTGGATTTATTATATTATATTATATGTTTTAGTGGATTTTCTCCTCATGTGTGGCTTTCGTCTCCGTAGCTTTCATTTCGATCGTTTCGTCGTGATTTTCTAGCTTCTTCCTTAGAATCGTCGATTTCGGAGTAAGTCATTCGTGACGGGCTTCATATCGGTCATATCTTGTTGTTAGATCAAGCCTAGGAGTCTTAGAAATCGATCCCGGAGCTTCGCGCTCCATTTCGGAACTTTTGGTGCTCATTAGCCGGTGTAAGAAGGGGCACCGACCGACTAGATGACGATCCAGTCGGTCAGAAAGTCTTCTTGAACCGACTAGTTGGCTTTGTTAATTTCTCAGGAGTTACTGTATCTCGTTAGTCGGTCTAAGAACATTGGTCGACCGACTAGGTTGCAAACTAGTCGGTCAGCAATGCTTCTTTAACCGACTAACTCATTAACTATTTTTGGTACCAGCTACTGTTCATTCTTAGTCGGTCTAAGAACGTTCATCGACCGACTAGATGTCAAACTAGTCGGTCAGTGGTTGTTCTTTGACCGACTAAATCTAAATCCTATTTTTGTACAGGAGTTACTGTTTGGACTTAGTCGGTCTGCGTTGGTCAACCGACCGACTAGTTTCCAAACTAGTCGGTCAGTGGTTGTTCTCTGACCGACTAATCAGTGTCGAAACCCTAATTTCTGGGCAGCCGCCAGCCCTTCCTATTTAAACCCCTCCCAAACGTTTTCTTCTTCTTCCTCATGACCTAAAACCCTGGTTTCTCCCACATTGAGCCCCCTACTACCTCAAACCCTTATTCCTTCATCCCAAGCCCAAAATCCATCATCCAAACCCTCACTTAACACATTCTACCTCTCATCTTCCTCAAACTTTCATCAAATCCCCCAAAATCCCCCAAAACCCCATTTCTCCAGATTTACCCCATCTATTCCAGATCTGAACCCTAGGTTCCCCGGATCGTTTCTTCCGTTGCCGTGCTTGCTCGGCATCGTTCTTCCGCTTCCTTTACGGTAATAATCAATCTCTTAATGTTTTCATAGCCCGTTGTGTTTTTGTGAAACCCTAATGAAATGAATGTTGTTTTGATGATTGTTTCTCCATATCAGCGACTTCCCCGTAGATTAGCATCCGTGGGACGAACCCTCTTTGATCATCATCCTCGGTGCTAGGCAAGTGAAACTTGCCACTTAGGGTTTGGGCCATGTTTTAGGTCATTTGCTTGTTGTAGGCGTAAAAGAGACTAGGCGACGAAATGATACTCGCCTAGGCGCAATTTCCGGAACTAGCGTGACAACGAAGCTAGGACCGTCATTTATCATGTTGCATAACTATCATGTCATGTTTAATTTTGATCAACGGTACGCGAATTAATTGTCATCCATGCTATCCATGTTGAATGTCGCATTCGTAGCACACGCTACAATACTTGTGTTTCCTGGCTCGTGTCCAGAAGCGGGCTACGTGAGTTAGTTGATAGCCAATGCCCGATCTACTTGTTTACCGGCTAGGCACCTGCGTTGCAGGCATAACCCTACGCCATACTAGTTAAATACACTTCCTGGCTCGTGTTCCAGAAGCGAGCATTCCGTGTTCGGGGTAATTCCCTGGCTCGATACACGTGGAGGGGTAGAGATAAACAGTCACTTGAGCTTAGGAGTTGGCCCGATCAGCCACTCTAGCCAACAGGCGGAATCTCTGTGCACAACTTGTTTACTTGACTGTTCACTTGACGTGAACCACTTGACTTGTACTTGTCCGTGTTTTACTTGTTATCCGAGACATACTTGCTACTTGCACTTCCCTTTACTTGTCACTTCCATACTATACTTGTCATGCCATGCAACATACTATAACTGCTAGGTTGCTAGTTTACCTTACCTTCAGTTTCATTGCCCAAGTCTTTTAGACTTGCTGACATGTGCCCCTTTACTCTTTTAGGTGACACATGTTAGATCCCGAGCCTGAGTCCGTTGTTGAGGACGAGGTGTTTGCGGACGCCATGCCCGAGTCTGCGTTTGGCGAGGAGTACGTGGACACGGGGGACCAGTCCTAGTGTCTTCGTTGTGCTTTCCTCTTTTGTTTTAGACTGCTGTTTTGTTGTCGGTGCGTGGCACCTATACTCTGTTTACATTGTTCCCTTTTGTTGACCTTGTTCTGGGCCTTAGACTCTTTCTTTTAGCCTGGTGGCTTTTCTGGATGTTGAACTTAATTTTATTGTTGGACATTTTCTGAGATTGAGATTTGTTTCTGTCTCTCCTTGTGTTATTATGGTTGTTCCGCTTGCGGTTACAGGGACCTGCTTATGTTTTATCGACGCTTATCTGGTTTGGGGCTTCACAGCTCCACTCTCGTGCGGACCTTCTCACTTCTCGCCTCCATTTTAGGGAAGCGGGGCGTGACACTGTCCGACATACTAGAATTCAGCTGAGATTTCAAAAAATGTACACAAACATTTCTTAAGAAATTCATATGTAATGTTGAAAAGAGCATATTCTTTTATTAAATTTGATCATTTCAGACATGGGAATTTACATTGGTACAACTCAGCTCTTACGCAATCCTTGAGATGATAAGTGTTTGTAAAACACATCTCTGGGGATCGCCTTCGTAAGCGGATCCGCTATCATCTCATGCGTAGGTATGTACCTTATGTCTACCTTCTTGGTCTTATCATAGTCTTTTGCAAGTCTGCAGTTCCTTTAAGATACTGCATTATCCTCTTAACCGCTTTCCAGTGTTCTTGCCCTGGGTTGGATTGGTAACGACTTACGATTCCAACGGCAAAACAGATGTCCGGTCTTGTACGCATCATAGCGTACATAAGACTATCAACTGCACTGGAATATGGAACTTTTTTCATAATTTCCTTTTCCTTTTGGTTCTTTGGACATGATTTCAGACATAAATTATCGCATCTGCTTATAGGAGTATCAATGGACTTGCAGTCCTACATATTAAACCGTTCTAGAACCTTCTTTATATAAGTCTCTTGTGAAAGAGAAAGAAGTTTCTTCGAACGATTCCTTGAAATCTTAATTCCAAGGATATATGCGGCTTCTCCCATGTCTTTCATCTCAAAAACTGATGAAAGCCAAGCCTTGATATCCATCACAAAGCCCTTGTCATTTCAGGCTATTAAAATGTCATCTACATATAGAGACACAATAACGTACTTGCTCTTAATCCTCTTGATATATACGCAGTTGTCTTCATCAAGCATGGAAAAACCATTTGATAAGACAACTTCTTGAAATCGTATATACCATTGCCTCGAGGATTGTTTAAGACCATATATGGATTTACGAAGTTTACAAACCTTATGTTCGTTTCCTTCTTTTACAAACCCTGTTGGTTGTTCCATATAGATCTCCTCGTCCAATTCTCCATTGAGAAAGGCAGTCTTTACATCCATCTGATGTAATTCGAGGTCTAAGCAAGCTACCATTGCCAGAATCAGGCGAATCGAGGTAAAACGAACAACAGGTGAGAAGGTCTCTTCGTAGTCTATCCCTTCCTGTTGCGTAAAATCTTTCGCGACAAGGCGAGCTTTATATCTGTCTATAGAGCCATCAGCCTTATGCTTGATCTTGATAACCCATTTGTTCCTAATAGCTCTACGTCCTCTGGGTAAGTCAACTAAGTCCCAGACTTGGTTAACTTTCATGGATTCCAACTCTTCCTTCATCGCTTCCATCCATTTGTCTTTAGCAGGGCATGATACGGCCTGTTTGAAAGTAGCAGGCTCGTCATCATCTTGTAGTAAAGTCATAAAGGTTTGCGGAAATTCAGCCTCAAATCTAGAGGAGCCAACCTTGTACGACTACTACGTCGTATTTGAGATTCTTCAAGTCCTTGTTGACTCGAATTTAGATCAATTCTAATATCACTCCCACTTGGAATGTTGTTAGAAATGCTCCCACTTGGATCATTATTCCCGTATGGAATAGGATTAGCATCATTCGTATCATCCATTGGTGAAGGTTGAAACGTATTTTCGTCTTCACCAAGAATTCTCCCACTCGAATGAGGTAATCCTTCTTGATCATTAATCTCAAATAGAGATAAGTCCTGACTTATCCCGCCATGTCTTGGAAACTTGTTTTCCAAGAAAGTGACATCCCTCGACTCAAATTCAATTAGACCACCATTGTCTTCCTGACTAACGAAAACATAACCTTTGGAGTTTTCTGCGTATCGTATAAAGATACATTTCCTTCCCCGTGGCCCAAGTTTGCCATACTTATGGGAGGAAATATGTGCGTAGGATGCACATCCCCAAGGTTTTAAAATGTTAAGTCAGGAGACTTTTGGTTCCACAACTCATAAGGAGTGGAGCTAACTGATTTCGAGGGTACGTGGTTCAAAATGAAAGTGGCCGTTAATAATGCATCACCCCAAAAGGTGATTGTCAAGTTAGCTTGCGCCATCATTGAACGGACCATTTCCATTAAAGTCCTATTTCTCCTTTCAGCAACACCATTTTGTTGAGGAGTATATGGCATATTTACCTGATGTAATATGCCCTTTTCATCACAAAGTTCCTTAAAACTTGTTGATTGATATTCACCGCCCCTATCGGTTCGTAAGACCTTAATCTTGCGATCTAATTGATTCTCCACTAAACTAATATAGTTTTTAAAGCAGGTTAATGCTTCACTTTTGTGGGATATCAAATAGATATGTCCGAATCGGGTGAAATCATCAATATAATTGATGAAATAGGACTTCCCGCGTCTTGTCTTGACATTCATTGGACCACATATGTCCGAATGGATGAGCTGTAATGGAACCTCGGCCCTTGTGCTGGTTCCAAACGGCTTGCAACAAGATTTCCCCACAAGGCAATATTCGCAGGTCGACATTTCAACCTTTGAAACATTGGATAGAAGGCCACGTTTGGCAAGTCTATCCATTCGTGTTGGTCCAATATGACCAAGCCTTGCGTGCCAACAAATTATATCAGACTCATAAGTCGAAGAATTTGTAACAAAGAAATTTTCATTACAAAATGAAGAGTCATATATTGTATTTAATACAATAAATCCATTAAATACATACCCAGTGCCAATTAAGGAATTATTACAAAAACAAGTCCACTTTACAATTTTGAAAGAACCAGCTATAACCAAGACCCATTAACACGACCACAGATATAATATTCCTTCGAATATCTGGAGCGAAGAGGATATCATGAAGTAGGAGATTGCGGCCGTTGTCCAAGACTAGCTTGCAAGTCCCAATGCCTTTCACTTCAACACGTGTGTTGTTTCCTACATAGATCCACTTCGTTCCTTGGGGTATCCGGTGATACTCCACGAAGGACCGTCTGTCCCTTGCTATGTGGTCGGTGGCACCTGAATCAATTATCCAAAATGGATTAGATTCCACAAGAAATATTGAACTAGAAACACATATGTAACTAGTATAATTACAAGTTACCTCGTCACCTCCACTCGTACACGAACGAGCATAGTGACCGAGCTTGTTGCACTTGAAGCACTTGATCCTCTTCAAGTCTTTCTTCTTGTGCCATTTCTTGTGCCCACCCTTATGTTTGGGTTTCTTGATAGACTCAGGTTGCTTATTACGTTCATTAGAAGACTTCGAACGATCTTTACGTTTCTTTCCCCCGTGTGAGGAACTAGCAACCATGTGCACTTCTGCACTTGGCTCGGCAGCCCCAAGCTGCTCTTCCTCTAATTCGAGGTGCTTAGAAACATCGCTGAAGGTCTTGATGCTCTCATTATGAGTGAGATGCATCTTCATCTGGTCCCACCCATTTGGTAGGGAATGTATGACTGCTTGGATTTGTTGCTCATCAGTGAGCACATGACCTGCATCCTTTAACTCTGAGATTAGATTCGCAATATGTCGCAGATGTTTCCCCATGGAATGATCTGGACATTTCTTGTATGAATCAAATCTTATAGTTAAGGCGCGAAGTTTGGACACCGATCTGCCACCAAACTTCTCCTCAAGCTTGGACCATATGTCCATGGCTAAGTCATATTCTCGGAAGATGCGCATTATGTCATCAGCCATACTGCTTAATAACGTAATGCGTGCTATTTTATTCTACCAAGACCAAGCATCAAAAGCTTCCTTGTCTCGTCTGTGTTGGGCCATAGTGCCCAACTCGGGTTCAATCATTACGTTCTTTAGAGTTTCGAGCACTTCTTGCTCCTCTAGAACGTATTGTATCTTGATGGACCAAAGTTTGTAATTATCGCCGTTGAGTTTTTCACCACTGTTTAACTTAGCGACGATATTCTTTGAAGCGGAAGACATTTTACTTTTAAAATGTTGCAAAAGACACAAAACCGAAGGTTTGATCAAAAACATTGCATTGAAAATTCTTAAAATATAATTCCCATTTGAAATGATAATAGAATATCCCATTTGGATAGTTCTAATTTCAACTCCCACTTGGAATGATATTTATAATTTGATAAGTTACTTTCGAAAAATATTGAAGATGTTACTCTAGAATCGGAAAGGTCACTACGTTTCTAATCACCATCTAGAGTAACTTTCAATATTTCCCCATCACTTTATCAAATAAAAGTACTCTTATAGTACTTCGCAGCGGAAAAGCGTTTTTGAAAACGTATTTTTCAAAAATATTTTGCTAACGTATTTTGCAGTATTTTGAAAACGTATTTTTCAAATGCATTTTGCAAACGTATTTTGCAAGGCTTATACCCCATTATAGGGTGTCATAGCCGAAATATTTCGACAATTCCCCGGCCATTGTCGGGGTCGTGTAAAAGCCGTGCCAAGGCCGAATTCATCTTCCTTCCGAAGTGAGAGTTGCCATCGCAACTTGGCAAAAGCCGGATCCCCCCTTGGGAATTATGCGATATTTCAACTTAGTACCCTTATAATACTAGTGAAATGTACGGTAATCCCTGGCCATTTGCCGGGAAGAGTCGTACTTGTACCAAGGCCAGATCCCCCTTTGGGGATTTTTCTGCAAGCTATCGTCGCCGGCTCCCGTATGGATCTAGGCGCTTCCCCCTTATTGGAGAATTTTGCCGCAGATGACTACCGTCGGTCCCGTATGGGCTAGCCTTGCAGGTTGTCGGGGCCGAAATCACTGGCAAGGCCTCTGGCTGAATTGGTCGACCAAAAATCCCGGATTGGTCGACCAATACCGACCAAGGATCTGGCACCTTCTCCGGCGGCCAGGGCCTCTGCCCTGGCCGAGGCTGGCCATGGGCCGGCCAGGGGCCCTGGCCCCTCGGCCAGGGCCTCTGCCCTGGCCGAGGCCGGCCAGGGCCGGCCAGGGCCTGGCCATGGCCCTGGCAGAGGCCAGGGCCAGCCAGGCTCTGCCCTGGCCTCTGCCAGGGCCGGCAGGGCCAGCCAGGCTCTGCCCTGGCCTCTGCCAGGGCCGGCAGGGCCCTGGCTTCCGGCCAAGGCCGGCCGGGCCCTGGCCTGGCCGCGGCCAGGGCTCTCTAGCCCTGGCCGAGGCCGGCCAGGGCCGGCCCTGGCCTGGCCAGGGCCCTCTGGCCGTGGCCTAGCCGTGGCCAGGGCCCCCTGGCCCTGGCCGTGGCCGGCCAGTGTCGGCCTGGCCATGGCCGGCCATGGCCCATATGGCCATGGCCGGCCATGGCCCATATGGCCATGGCCGGCCACCCCCTTGTATGGGGTTGCCGCACACACTTTTCCCCCCCCATGGCGGGGTGGTTTTCGTTGTCATTTGGCCGTAGCCAACCCCCTCCACATGGGGAGTGGGGATGCATTGCCTCCATAGCCCATTTGGCCATGGTGATCATGCACCAAAGGTCATCTTCTCCGATGGGATAACTACCATCATCTTCCTCGATGAAGCACCCGTTCGTCGATGAAGCACCCGTTCGTCGAGAGAGTAGTTATTCTCTAATGGCCGTGTGCCAAAATGGAAAAATAACATACTTTAAAGTTCGCAAACTACACGCTCCATATGAAGAGAGTTCACATTCCCTATGAATGGAGACTCGGCATCCATGAAGAGTGCGAGCTTGACGATATGAACGGTCGGTTCTTCCCGTCACGGAGAGTTCCTGCCATATCCGTAATGGTAGGAGACCCTAACGTGAAAAGAACAACCGCTGCATTGTCTCCGTCACGAAGCATTCCTTCCATATCCATAATGGTAGGAAACCCATTCGTGAAAAAGACAACGCCTCGTTCATCGGTTCGACGGGGCGGCGGTTTGACCGGGGCGAACCCGTATGGCTCTGATACCAATGTAGGATCCTGTCAAAACAGCGACGTTAGGATCGAAATAAAGTAGAGACTTATGTTTGCGTATGCAGCACCGTAATCTCTGAACTTTGCCCTCGGATTCGCTGCAACGGTCGATACTTCGTCACAGAGGATCGAAGCAGAGTTTCACCGCCTAAATCTCTATTTAGAAGAGGATTTTAATGGAAGGGAGAAGAAGAACATAAGATGCCTTATGCAAACTTATGGCATGAAAAGTGTGGAATGAATGCCTTACCCTTGGGTCCTATTTATAGGCTTTAGGGGTGGTTATTGTAGGAAATAACCAATTATAAGCTTATTAGCCTATAGAAGCACATTCATTTATCCTCTTCTTCATTCAATTATCAAGTGCCTTTATGCACTTATAAAGTGACTTTTTCCACTTATCGAGTGGCTTTTTCCACTTATCGAGTGGTCCTTTTCACACGAGAAAAGGTTCCCTTCGTGCACGCTTTCGTGCACGCGACATCTGAGGTCCGTATACCCTCATACATCCCCTCATGGGTGTATTCATGTCGTCCATATCCAACACCAAGGCGCCCGACCGACAGCCTGCCCCGCACCGACCGAGAGCCCCGACCCCGCACCAACCCACTGCGCTGTGCAAGCCCGTTCCCCCGCACCGACCGAGCAAAACCCCCGCACCGAGGCTGTCTGACCGAGAGCCAAACGTCGCAACCCCGCACCCGTCACACCACTTGCCACCGTGGGCCCCCCAAGTTCTCCAGAGGTATTGTGGGTCCTCTATTGGTCCCTAGGACTACTGTGGGCCCCACCTAGGTGATTTCTCTCCGACGATTTGCCGCGTACAATGTTGCGACACGTCGTAGCCCGTCGTCGCACGTGCTAGCTTTGGAATCTGGAATCGTTGCTCCGGTTGCTGCTCTGAACTTTCTAGCGAGGAATCTATATTGGAATCAGGACTTGGAGCGCGTTCTTTTATTCCAACCCCTGGCGTCGCCACCCGACGCCAGTGTAGCTTTCGCGTCGTGTTGAGGTAACGCTTTGCACCCTTAGGACCCCCAACCCATTGCATACTAATCAAGACTAAAATAAACATTTTTAAAGTATTTTAAATGTTTTAGAACTCACTAATCAAGATTAATAAAACGGTTGTAGGCCGGTGGACTTGTGCACGTAGATTATTGTGACTTTGGACTCGTTGGACGGTGTTTCTCTGACGTGAGACTTGCAGGCAAGTGAAACTTGCCAATTCTTGCTTAGGGCCATGTTTTTAGGCCACTTCCCTGTTTTTAGCGTAAAAGAGACTAGACAGTGAAATGATAGCTGTCTAGACGCAACTTTAAGATCTAGCTTGACAACGAAGCTAGATCTGACACCCTACCATGTCATGCATGCATTGATATCTGTCACGATTAAATTCCTTATCTGTACGCACTTTTAACTGCCATGCATTGCATCTTACATGTCATCCAAGTTAATTGTTGCATCCGTAGCACACGCTACAATACTCGTACTTGTACTTCCTTGTCCGGCTAGGTGCACCCCTATGCCATCGCGATAAAACACTTCCTGGCTCGTGATCCAGAAGATGGGCGCCAGTCCATACACACGTGGAGGGGTAGGGATAAGTGATCACTTGAGCTTAGGAGTTGGCCCGTGCAGCTACTCTAGCCAAAAGGTGTAATCTCTGTGCACGACGTGCTTACTTTACTTGTCTTGTACTAGTGAGTGTTTATTGTAAAACTTGACATCCAAGCTAACGTGCCCCCGGTTTGCGAGCCGCAAATGGTCGGGGGGCCCGGTGGAGGTTTAGAAATTTGTAACCGCAAGCGCACGGTGTTGTAGTGTGGCTTGGGGGTCGAACACAGGGAGGCTAGGATGTGCTTGTGTCAAAGAGGACCAAAATCACCCCATGGGCGAGCTAGCCCGGATCGAAAGTGGGTTGTCACGGTAAAAGAATGCAAGGTATAGACAATATGAAAGTAAAACCCGGGACTTTGGTTTCTGCCCCAACGAGCAACTCTCGCCGATACGGCCTACGGGTAGGATGGCGATCGGAATTAGGGTCTAATGGTGAGACGTTGCCTCTAAAAGTGGTACCGGCATCCCATGGGCCCGATATTCCGGTCGGTGCCCAGGATGATACGCCAGACTTTTCGGGTTCGATCAGTGGGCACTCATGTGTCCATTAACACTGATCGACTCAGGGAGCACTAAGCTCGTAACGATAACTCCCAACGTCTCATCCTGCCGCTCCCGCGCGCTAGGATTCGACGTCTACGCTAAGGGCGTGAGCTATGGCTAGGGAGTCAACCGCCAAGTTTATTCCCCCTTGGCCCAACGGTCAAAGGCGGTCTTTTTCCTGTCGATGACAATAAAACACCCCGCGTAACCGTTAGATTCCTAATCCCTATCGATTTCCTAACCCTATGGACGCATCGGGAAGAGCCCCCGAAGGGGTTTCCGCCAAAATCCCGGATTAGGGAACTACTCACAAATATTCATTAAAAAGCGATCTAAATGAAAATGGACCGTCAAAATCATAATCAGGCAATAGGAATGCAAAGGTAGTAAAGCAATTAAGATAATACTAAAGTTTTACAAAGATCCGAAAACTTACAAAAACTGGGAAATTACAGCCGTCACAAAATGAAGAAAACAGTAAAAAATAACCAACTCCCCAATCTGGGAAACCTAGGGTTCTATTTATAGAAAACGACATCACCCAAGTCAACCGGTCGGGTGAGCCGCTTCACAAAATCACAGCGCAAAGCGGGGGTTTTACCCGGTCAGTATGAACCGGTCGGTTGGAACTTGGTGCGGTCGGTTGGATCTTGGTGCCGACCGGTTGGATCTTGGTGCAGACCGGGTGAGGAGACCGGTTGGAAATTCGAGTCTTGGCTGTTGAAATTCAGCTACAGGTGAACCGATCGGGTGAAGGTCACCCGATCGGTTGGCAATCAGCTCCGAATTCCAGTGACTTTGAGCTTTTGACCCGGTCACTGAACCGACCGAGTGACTTCTCGTGAGCTCCAAGCTGCGTCCGGGTGGTGCACGCGTGCATCACCCGATCGGTTGGAGATGACCAACCGACCGGGTGAGGGGTTGAAAGATGCAATCTTCGTGGTTTGACCCCCTGGATCACGCGTGACTCCTCCCGTTGCTCCGGGGACACATGATATCATCGTTTTATGCCCCAAATGCCAACAAACTCCTGTAAAACATGGAAAACACGGAAAAGAGAAAGAAAACAAGAAAACACAAGAAAACAAGAGAAAACGAATAAAAGACGGCGGTAAAATACGGAGAAACATGGAAGAAAACGTGCGTAAATGTATGAAATATAAACGCACGTCAAAATCCCCAAAGCTGAACTCTTCCTCGTCCTCGAGGAAGACGAGTGAGAGTAGGAGCTCGGAGGGGAAAAATAGAGAGAAAGAGAGAAAAAGAAAACTCTATATCCTAGATCGCCCGTCAGGGCCAACAAAATCAAAAACGACACACCAAGCAAGCAAACGCGAAATCACATCACTAAACCTAGGAGTACGAGTCCAGACAAGTGCCGTGGGTCCACGCGGTGAAGCGTGAGTGAGTGTGGTCGTGCGCTAGCAGTCGATGTCACTATCTACGATGTGCAATAAAGCTCGATATAGACAAATCCAGGAAACGACCCAAATATTGATTCGAATTGAATAAAGCGGTGAATATATAGTTCAATCATGCATGCAAATAGAGAGAATCGAAACATATCATGCGTCAGGGACTCCACAACTATGGTTAAGGAAATCACCACACTATAGCCTAGATAATAGCTAAAAAGTTCCTAAGCCAAGTGTTTTCGAAAACGATGGGGGTTGAGATGATGTGGAGTAGATCACTCGGTGCAAATTCTGGCCTTCCCTTTATTCTCGGCAAGTAGGAAAATATTCACATGGGAATTTTTTTTGGTTTTGGGCATTTGTATTTTTTTTGAATTTTTGGCTATACAAATATTTTTTTAATTCATTTCTTTCTTTTTGGGTTTTTGTTTTCTTTTCTCCTTTTTTGGATTTTTGTATATTGGGGTATATACATGTGTACTCTCCCAAGTGGGAGAACGGTACACGACGAGGGGATTTGCACCAAGTAAAGCAAAAGAGAAATCGGAATCTAAACACTTGGGCAAAGGAAGCTATTCTTGCTAATTAGAGCATGGGCTAAATGGGTCATCCTAGTTCTTAATTGTGGAATCCCGACACATGCGAAATGAAGCGTACAATATATATAGCATGCAGAAGAAGCAGATAGTAGAAATAAGTACCGCATAGTCATATCGAAACATGATAATCTAGGGGTCATTCCTGGACAGGTATATAAAGTGAATCACAAAGTAGAAGCACACCACACGGCTAGGCACGACACACGACTCATAAAACAGCTAAGTGGACCCACGATGCGTGAAATGCAGGGGACTCGACATCCTAGGGTTAGTGAGTGTGATTATCGATGCCATGCTAGGTGTGTTTGATTTTATGGCAATTCATCATAGGGTTCATCTCTAGGAGAGAGAGATAAAAAGAAGAAAAGAAAAAATTAAAAACACGATGAAAACGACACGAAAACGAAAAAGAAAGACTCAAACGACGCACAAAGTGCGACTCCCCCAAGCTGAAGTTTGCATTGCCCTCAATGCAATTAGAGTGAGTACGGGAGGGCAATGAAAATGGGGGGGAAATACGCACCGACACAAAAAGAAATGAAAAACATGAAAAACACACGAACGAAACTGAAAATAAAGAAAAATCAAAATCAAACCACTCGACACGAAAATAGAAAAAGAAAGAAGGAAAACGAACAAACTAGACGACACGACACGACATGATCAAAGCATACGACACGACACGACAAAGAGTAAAACGAGCACGCACACACGAAGAAAATAAAACACGACAACACACCAAAATAAAGGAAGGGGGAAGTTAATCGGAGTCGCTGGCGGTGGAATGGTAAGGGGATGGCGAGGAGGGTGGTGAATAATGGTAGAATGAATCCTCCGAGGAAGAAGGAGAGGGTGTGAGAATAGGAGAAGGGGGGCAACAGGCAGGACAACCGGAGGATCGGGATACATCGGTGGATCGTGGTGGATAATGGTTGGACGGGGTGGATCGACGTACGGGTGCCAATCGGGAGGATCCAAGGGCGGGAAGTGGACGAGCGAAGCGTACCAAGGATCAGGGTAGAACTCCCAGGGCAAGTGTGTAAGGCGTAGGGGGAAACGCTCCAAAGACGAGGGTGGGAGGATGGCAAAAGGAGTGCAGGAGGGACTATAGAGGTAGGCTGCACGATCCTCCCCAAAAGGAGTAAGCACGCCGAGAGATCAAATAGTCGCGATCGATAAGGTTACATCCCGGGACGATAGGGAGGTCGGAGGGCATCCAGAGCTGACAATAAGAGTGACAATACCCCCGCAGCAGATAGACCCAGAAGCGGCACGGCTGACGGATAAGAGCTCGTGGATGATCCAATGGGCGGTGCTTAAGGGGAAAGGGATTTCGCCATGAATCCAGTCATGGGACATGGCATAGAGAAAGAGCAGCTCATCGCTAGATACAATGGATACATCAACACGAGCGAAAATGGTGTTGGCAAGGAAGCAGTGAGCAAAACGGTAGCAAGGGTGTATGATGTAGGAGGCGAGGGCTACCGCCGGAAAGGAGGTGTATCGGGTGAATCGTTGCCAAACACCATCAGCCCAGAAGCGAGAAAAAATGTCAGATCGATCATGAGTAGGCCATTCAATAGGGCGATCGGGGTTGGGGAAGAGTAGATTGTTGTTAAGCTGGACGAAGCTCATGGAAAAATCGCAGTTGAAGGCCCGGAAAGTGAAGCCATGATCAGACACCTCGAGAGAACTGAGGAATTCAAGCGTGAGATTTCTGTGTGTATTGGCTTGGGTCCGCAGAAGATAATCACAACCTATGAAACGGAAAAGTGCACAGACGCCCCTAAAGAGTCCAAAGGATTGTGGGGTGGGGAAGTCCGCGAAAAGAGTAGGTCGGATAGGGCAATGAAGGAGGGCTTGTAAATGGTCAGATTGCTCCTCGGACGTAGGGTTTATGCCAAGGAAAGAGGGTGAAAAGGGTCCGTAAAGCGGATTACGGCGTGAAGATGAGGCAATCTCTTTCCCTTTTCTAGACATGGCGACAACATGGATGGTGAAAAGGAAAGTGGGAGCGTGCCTATGATAATTATAAAGCAGGTGAAGCAGGTATAACACCAATTCAGGACATTACAGATAAGGTAAGAGATGTGTAGAGTGGAAAGGTGTTACCCATCAATGTAGCAAGATCAAGCTCCCGGGGGACTCACGTAGTAGGAGGAAGCAATTCGGGAAGCCGCCGCTCGCTGATCCAACAAGAAACAGGTTTTCGAAAATTTTGGGGGCTAGGGTTAGGGTTTGGATGTTTTGATGATGGAATGTTGATGATGGCAAGGTGGCGAGGGTGGGGAAGTATGGGAGTGAGTGGGGATGAGGGTTTAGGGGCAGTATGTTGGATGGAGGAGATCGATTCGACAGTTGGGGGGTTTGTAACCGCGTGAAGGGGATTTTTGGGGGTCGGGTGGCGGTCATCGCGCGGTTTGGTATTTATAGGGGTGAAACTGAACCGATCGGGTGAGTTCTCACCTGATCGGGTGGACGAATTTCGAAAATTTCCTGTCGGCCAACAGCTACAGGTGAACCGACCGGGTGGATAGTCACCTGATCGGTTGATCGCTTCTCAAATCTTTCCCGAGAACATGTGATATTTCACCCGGCCACTCACCCGATCGCGATATTACTCAACCGATCGGTTGATGCGATCTCCAAATTTCCCGAAAGTTCAGCACTACCCACACGGTCAGCGACCCGGTCTCGGCTGTCTTCACTCGATCGGTTCGTTAGGTAACTGATTCGGCCATTTACCTGATACGTCCAAACCGATCGGGTGAGTTCTCACCCGATCGGTTGGGGTCTTGTTTCCTGCAAAAAATGCACACATGGCATCAGTCCTCAACGGAAGTTTTTGCGGCTGGATATAATGAAGTTAGAAATAATTCCAAAGATTGGAGATAGAGATTTTAGAGCATGGGTTGCCTCCCATGAAGCGCTTTTATTTAACGTCGTTCGCTCGACGCCTCTAGCGGTGGTCAATTAGGATCCGGAGGGTTAGAGGAAGGGTTGTCATTCGTTGGGGATCCGACCGGAGAGAATTCTGGTTCTCCAACCGCATAGTGTTTCAGACGCTGTCCGTTGACTTTAAACGGCTCATCCCTTCCCATTATCTCAATAGCCCCATGCGGGAAAACCTTGGTGACGCGGAACGGTCCCGACCACCTTGACTTGAGTTTTCCAGGAAAGAGCTTCAGCTTTGAGTTGAATAGGAGAACTAAGTCCCCTTCTTTGAATTCCCTCTTCAAGATTCGCTTATCGTGCCACCGCTTCAGCTTCTCCTTGTAAATCTTGGCGTTCTCATAGGCATTTAGCCGGATTTCGCCGAGCTCGTTGAGTTGTAACTGCCGGTGCCCCCCTACCTCCTTGGCGTCGAAGTTCAGATTTTTAATAGCCCAAAAAGCCTTATGCTCCAATTCCACAGGAAGATGGCAAGCTTTCCCATAGACAAGGCGGTAGGGAGTCGTGCCGATCGGGGTTTTAAATGCCGTCCTGTAGGCCCAAAGCGCGTCAGGAAGCTTTGATGACCAATCCTTTCTAGAATTGGCCACCGTCTTTTCTAGTATGCTTTTAATCTCCCGGTTAGAGACTTCCGCCTGGCCGCTGGTCTGTGGGTGGTAGGCACGCCCCACCCGGTGTTGTACCCCGTATTTTTTAAGAGAGCCTCGAATTTCTTCTCTATAAAGTGGCTCCCTCCGTCACTGATCAGGACACGAGGTACACCGAACCGCGGGAAGATGTTGCTTTTGAAGAACTTGGCCACCACTATGGAATTATTGGTTGGACTGGCTATCGCTTCAACCCATTTCGACACGTAGTCCACAGCAGCCAAGATATACTGGTTCCCTGAAGAGGAAGGGAACGGTCCCATGAAGTCCACTCCCCACACATCGAAGATTTCTACCTTCAGGATGTAGTGTTGAGGCATCTCATTCCGTTTGGAGATATTCCCCACCCTTTGGCATTTATCACAGGCTTGGACATAAGCATGTGTGTCCTTGAAGAGTGTAGGCCAGTAGAATCCGCTCTGGAGAATTTTTGCGGTGGTCTTGTAGGTGCTCGCGTGCCCTCCACATTGCTGACCGTGGCAGTGGGAAATGATGGAGGTCGCCTCAGTTTCAGGGATGCATCTTCGTATCACCCCATCATTGCAGGTTTTGTATAGGTGGGGGTCATCCCAATAAAATTTGCGGACCTCATGGAAAAATTTCTTCTTCTGCTGAAAGCTCACATTGTGGTGGACGATGGCACAAGCCAGATAATTTACGATGTCGGCGTACCAGGGGGTCCAGGAGGAAGAGACAAAGAAAAGATGCTCGTCAGGGAGCGAATCATCGATCGGCGTAGCATTTAAATCGAGGGTAGGCATCCTGGACAGGTGATCGGCAACAACATTCTCCGCCCCCTTCTTGTCTCTGATTTCCAGGTCGAATTCCTGGAGGAGGAGAATCCATCTAATGAGCCGCGTCTTAGCTTCTTTCTTGCTCAATAGGTATTTAAGAGCCGCGTGATCTGTGTGCACGATCACCTTGGCACCAACGAGATATTGCCGGAACTTATCCATGGCGTAGATGACCGCTAGCAATTCTTTTTCCGTGGTAGTATAATTTCTTTGGGCGGCATCAATGGTTTTGCTCGTATAATATATGACATGAAGATTTTTATCCTTCCTCTGCCCCAAGACGGCTCCAACCGCATAATCACTAGCGTCACACATCAGCTCAAAGGGTAGATTCCAGTCCGGTGGCTGTATTATGGGTGCGGAAATCAAAGCTTGCTTCAAAGTGCGGAAGGCCTCCATACAATCCTCGCTGAAGACGAAAGGTACGTCCTTCACAAGGAGTTGGGTCAGCGGCTTGGAAATCTTCGAGAAGTCTTTTATGAAGCGACGATAAAATCCCGCATGTCCTAAGAAACCACGGACTCCTCGAAGATTGAGCGGTGGTGGAAGCTTTTCAATGACCTCAACTTTAGCCGTATCAACCTCGATTCCCCTCGAAGAGATGACGTGCCCCAGCATAACTCCTTCTTGGACCATGAAGTGACACTTCTCCCAGTTTAGGACTAATCCCTTTTCTTGACATCTCTTCAGGACTTTAGTTAGATTACTGAGGCACGAGTCAAACTTAGCTCCATAGACGGAGAAGTCGTCCATGAAAACCTCCATGATGTCCTGGGAGTAGTTAGAGAAGATAGCGGACATGAGTCTTTGGAATGTAGCAGGGGGGTTACAAAGTCCGAACGACATTCTTCTATAAGCATATGTCCCGAATGGGCAAGTGAAAGTCGTCTTCTCATGGTCATCGTTATGAATAGGGATCTGAAGAAATCCTGAGTACCCTTCCTTGAAACAGAAATAATTATGCTTCGCCAATCTCTCGAGCATCTGGTCAATAAAGGGGAGAGGGTAATGATCCTTCCTCGTTGCCTTGTTCAGCTTTCTATAGTCAATGCACATCCTGTACCCCGTGACGGTCCTCATTGGTATTAGCTCGTTCTTCTCGTTGCAAACCACCGTCATTCCTCCTTTCTTGGGTACGACGTGCACTGGGCTAACCCAGCGACTATCGGAGATATGGTATATGATACCGGCATGTAGAAGCCTAACAATCTCCTTTTTTACAACTTCCATCATTATGGGATTTAGCCTCCGCTGCGGCTCAATCGAGGAGGCTTGCTCATCTTCAAGCAGAATTCTGTGTGAGCAGAGGCCTAAGCTAACCCCTTTTAAATCTTCAATTGCATATCCGAAAACTCCTTTAAACCTTTTTAAAACACCAAGAAGTTTGGTCATTTGGTCTTCAGGCAGTGAAGAGTTCACTATGACCGGAAGGGTCGAGCCAGCCCCCAAATATTCATACTTCAACCCCGGGGGTAACTCTTTCATCTCAACTTCATGAGGCCCCGACGCATACTTCTCAAGCTGAGAATCCTCAAGGGAAAGGAGATCTTCGTGGATTTCTTGGAAGCCAGCATCCAGAATCTCACTCCCAGCCGCGGTTTCGCATGGCAAAGTTTTGCAAGGTATTGTGGGAACGATCGAGGGAGGCATTGGGTCTCTTTCAAGCTCATAATAATTGTCCGGAAAGAAGGCTTCTAAGTGAAAACAGGTTTCAACTGTCGATGGTTCCCCACAAATGTTTCTAGCTTCCTCATTGTCCAAAGATCCGGGATGCTCGATAGAAGTCTGCAAGGAATAGATCGGTTCCTGTCCAACGTAGCCCACAGACTCAGGCTGATGGTTCTCCTGACAAAACTCCGCGAACAACTCTTCTTCACTAAATTCGGGACTAGGAATGTCGAAATACGCCACTTCACCATGAGGAAAGAGAGTTGCCGTGGCAAGGTGCTCCTGCGTATCTCGATATCTCCTCTGATTTTCCACGGCGGTAGACAGGAGGGATAGTATATTCGAAGTATTCAGGGATTCCGCTAAGCTTCGTGCCAAACAGCGGATATGGTGTGAGTGATCCCAGATGTCTGCTGAAACTGCATGCAACATCTTCGTCATGGGGCGAAGAACCTATACGAAAGGAGAGAGAGAACTGCACAAGTAGCAAACACGTCAAAAGCACGGGTTGCATAAACGGGAACCGAATGTAGCGATGGTAGCACGTCGATTCAGTCAATTAGCACTATACAATTACTATCTACAATATGTACAAGCGAAATTGGAAAGTGTAGAGTGCGAAAATAATCGCGAGGTAGGGATAAGAGCTAGACACTAGGGTTCATGATATCCAAAAATAACAAGCACGTTGCCTCCCCGGCAACGACGCCATAAACTTGACGTGCCCCCGGTTTGCGAGCCGCAAATGGCCGGGGGACCCGGTGGAGGTTTAGAAATTTGTAACCGCAAGCGCACGGTGTTGTAGTGTGGCTTGGGGGTCGAACACAGGGAGGCTAGGATGTGCTTGTGTCAAAGAGGACCAAAATCACCCCATGGGCGAGCTAGCCCGGATCGAAAGTGGGTTGTCACGGTAAAAGAATGCAAGGTATAGACAATATGAAAGTAAAACACGGGACTTTGGTTTCCGCCCCCAACGAGCAACTCTCGCCGATACGGCCTACGGGTAGGATGGCGATCGGAATTAGGGTCTAATGGTGAGACGTTGCCTCTAAAAGTGGTACCGGCATCCCATGGGTCAGATATTCCGGTCGGTGCCCAGGATGATACGCCAGACTTTTCGGGTTCGATCAGTGGGCACTCCTGTGTCCATTAACACTGATCGACTCAGGGAGCACTAAGCTCGTAACGATAACTCCCAACGTCTCATCCTGCCGCTCCCGCGCGCTAGGATTCGACGTCTACGCTAAGGGCGTGAGCTATGGCTAGGGAGTCAACCGCCAAGTTTATTCCCCCTTGGCCCAACGGTCAAAGGCGGTCTTTTTCCCCCGATAACAATAAAACACCCCGCGTAACCGTTAGATTCCTAATCCCTATCGATTTCCTAACCCTATGGACGCATCGGGAAGAGCCCCCGAAGGGGTTTCCGCCAAAATCCTTGATTAGGGAACTACTCACAAATATTCATTAAAAAGTGATCTAAATGAAAATAGACCGTCAAAATCATAATCAGGCAATAGGAATGCAAAGGTAGTAAAGCAATTAAGATAATACTAAAGTTTTACAAAGATCCGAAAAATTACAAAACTGGGAAATTACAGCCGTCACAAAATGAAGAAAACAGTAAAAAATAACCAACTCCCCAATCTGGGAAACCTAGGGTTCTATTTATAGAAAACGACATCACCCGACCGGTTGACAAGTCAACCGGTCGGGTGAGCCGCTTCACAAAATCACAGCGCAAAGCGGGGGTTTCACCCAGTCAGTATGAACCGGTCGGTTAGAACTTGGTGCGGTCGGTTGGATCTTGGTGCCGACCGGTTGGATCTTAGTGCGGACCGGGTGAGGAGACCGGTTGGAACTTCGAGTCTTGGCTGTTGAAATTCAGTTACAGGTGATCCGATCGGGTGAAGGTCACCCGATCGGTTGGCAATCAGCTCCGAATTCCAGAGACTTTGAGCTTTTGACCCGGTCACTGAACCGACCGGGTGACTTCTCGTGAGCTCCAAGCTGCGTCCGGGTGGTGCACGCGTGCATCACCCGATCGGTTGGAGATGACCAACCGACTGGGTGAGGGGCTGAAAGATGCAATCTTCGTCGTTTGACCCCCTGGATCACGCGTGACTCCTCCCGTTGCTCCGGGGACACATGATATCATCGTTTTATGCCCCAAATGCCAGCAAACTCCTGCAAAACACGGAAAAAACGGAAAAGAGAAAGAAAACAAGAAAACACAAGAAAACACGAGAAAATGAATAAAATACGGCAGTAAAATACGGAGAAACACGGAAGAAAACGTGCGTAAATGTATGAAATATAAACGCACGTCACATGACATGCTCGTACTTTACTTTACCTTACTTGTTGCACTCTTACTTTAACTGCCATGTCATTTCATTCATGCTAGAACTGCTAGGTTGCTTTACTTTCACCTACCTTCAGTTTCCGTGCACAAGTCTCTTGTAGACTTGCTGACATGTGCCACTTGCTCTTTTGGGTATCACATGTTAGACCATGAGCCAGAAACTATAGCTGAGGACGAGGTGTTTGCTGACGCTGAGCCGGAGCCTACTTTTGACGAGGAGTTGGTGGACACCGGAGACCAGTCTTAGAGACTGATTTTAGTTGTTTTTGCTTTAGACTGCTGTTAGTTTTCGGTGCTTGCACCATTACTTTGCTTTCGTACTTTGTACTTTTGTTGGCCATGCTGGGGCCTCTTTTAGACTCTTTTATTTGAGCCTGGTGGCTTTTCTGCGATGTTGAAATTTATTAATATGGATATTCTGAGATTTATCTTTTGTCTCATTTTCTTATTATTATCTTTGTTTCGTTTCACGTTGCAAGGACCTGCAGTTTTAAGTGATTGACGCTTATTGGACTTGCAGCTTTGTAGCTTCAAGTCTGAGCGGACCTTCTCACGCTTCGCCTCCACGTTTTTGGGAAGCGGGGCGTGACAGGTTTTGGTGGTGGCCCAGCAGGTCCCCTTCTTGCGATTGCGAACTAACAGAACACCAATAATAACGGAATGTCCATTAAATAAATTGCAACATCCAAGTCATTAAGCTTTGAGTCTAATTTGTTTGTTCGTTTTCGATGTCATTAGATGGCTGGATGACGACAGACCCGATCTGGTAGTGGGCCCAATCATGCTGAGGTACCGGATAGAGAGCCCACCAATGCTGGGATCATGAGGATGATGCATCAGATGATGCAGGTGCAGCAGGGCATGCTCCAGAATACCCAGAATACCCAGAGTGCTCCTCGACACGAGCCGGGAGCGAAGCAGTTTCGGGAGCTGGGCCCGACTTACTTTGATGGATCTGAGGGATCGTTGGCTGCTGAGGAGTGGATCAGGAATACCGAGGATAATCTGAAGATGTTGAAGGTCAACCCGGCTGGATGGGTTGATCTGGTGAAGAAGCAGCTTAAGGATAATGCCCGCAAATGGTGGGATGCAGAGGAGGAGCTGTTGGTGAGCCTTATACCTTGGGCTACTTTCAAGTCTAGGTTCGATGAGGAGTACTTTCCGAAGGCTGCTAGGAGGGAGATGTTGCAGCGATTCATTGAGCTGAAGCAGGGAAATCTGACGGTGGACCAGTACCACCAGGAGTTTACTAGGCTGAGTCGCTTCGCGTCGAAGATGGTGGAGGATGCTGAGGAGAAGGCTCAGAGGTTTCTGCAGGGTCTTTCCCTAGACTTGCAGAGCCTGATGTCTACGACGGACATGGAGTCATATCAGAAGTTGCTGGTAGCTGCTCAGAGACAGGAGAGGATTGCGAGGCAGAAGAGAGGACAGGCACCGGGAGCTGGGAAGAGGCCTGTGGAGCAGATCAGAGGAGTGGTGAGGCTTAATCAGACGGTGCAGTTCAAGAGGCCAGGTGGGCCTACTCAGAAGACTTGCCATTTCTGTGGCAAGACCGGGCATGTTAAGGAGCAGTGTAGGAGGATGTTGGGATAGTGCCTGGTTTGTGGAGATCCTACACATACTATTAAGGAGTGCCCGAAGTCTAAGCAGCCTTGGAAGGAACCAGTCACAGCACAGCCGTTGCAGCAGAGAGCACCTTTACCTGCAGGTCGTGGACCAGCCCTCGTTCCTCGGAAGCAGGCTTTTTAGCAGGCCATGCAGCCGAGGAAGCAGGCTTATCTGATGACGGCAGTGGAGAGCGAGGCTGTGGATGAGGTTATCGCAGGTAACTTGTAACGGTCTGTTTTTATTGTACTTTGTTCGTACACGTGCTTCTGGCCGTGCACGTGTTTATTTTAGACTTTATTTGATTGTGAACACTTTTGTGTGATATGCCGTTGTGAACGTCTCTGAGAGTATTAAATAGTGGCACTATCTTGGAACGACATTTCTCGAGTCGTTTTTCCACAATTTAATCTTACTCGATGAAACGTGACGATTTTCACTTTTGACGGGAGACGTTTCTATTTATAGTTTCGTCGTCCGACGTCGAAATTGAGATCCGTCTTCTTAGTTAGCTTTCTTTCGTCATCACGATCACCACAATATTTATTTTATAATTTTTGGAGCTTATTTGACCACTTTTATATTTTTAGCAAGGTTTAAAATATTTTTAAATGCTAGGTTTTAAATTAATTTCGGCCAAAAAAAATTTATTTGAGTTTAAAACGTTTTAAAGAATTTTTGAGCCAATTTCCAGCTCATTTGGACCGCATCAAATCCTTGTGTGAGTTGGAGAAGTTGAGATTCAAATTTTAAATATTTTTGAACTTCTAATCCTATTAGATTTAGCCCTAGACCAAGTCAACCCATCTACACTATATAAACAACCTCTTGGAAGACCTATTTTCGCAAGAAATTAACCCTAGCCGCTTCCAAAACTCAAATTTGACGTTGCGACGATTCGTCGCAACGTTGCGACGAACTTCTGCCGCACGACCGAGGAAAACTAGCCCGTTCCCCCTCTCCGACCGAAGCCCCGCCCCGAACCAAGCCCGCTCCGCACGCTGCAGCCGCACGCCCGCTCCGTTCCCCCGCTCCGACCGAGAGAAGCTCTCGGTCAGACCGAGAGCTACGCCCGCATCCCGCTCCGTACAGCCGCCCGCCCTGTCGCCCCGCTCCGCACCGTGCCCGACCGAAGGCCTTGCTCGCACCGACCGCTCTCCGCATCGTTGCAGCGTTGCAACGTTGCAATCCCCGCATCCGCAGCTCCCGACCGGCCCGTTCTCCCACACGGACCGAGAGAACCAAGCCCCCGCCCGCACCGCTGCAGCCCGCAGCGCTGCACAGCGCCGTGCGCTGTGTCTGACCGAGCCAATCTCTCGGTCAGGCTAGTGTCCGACCGAGGGCCATTCATCGCAACCCCGCATCCGTCGCACCACTTGCCACCGTGGGCCCCCCAAGTTCTCCAGAGGTATTGTGGGTCCCCCATAGGTCCATAGGACTACTGTGGGCCCCACCTAGGTGCTTGCTCTTCGAGGAATTGCCGCGTACGACATTGCGACACGTCGTAGCCCGTCGTCGCACGTGCTAGCTTTGGAATCTGGAATCGTGGCTCCGGTTGATTGCTCTGAAATTTCCAGCGAGGAATCTAATTGGAATCTGGACTTGGAGCGCGATCTTTTATTCCAACCCCTGGCGTCGCTACCCGACGCCAGTGTAGCTTTCGCGTCGTGTTGAGGTAACGCTTTGCACCCCTAGGACCCCCAACCCAATGCATGCTAATCAAGACTAAAATTGACATTTTTAAAGTATTTTAAATGTTTTAGAATTCACTAATCAAGATTAATAAAACGGATGTAGGCCGGTGGACTTGTGCACGTAGGACTATTGTGATTTTTGACTCGTTGGACGGTGTTGCTCAGACGTGATACTTGCAGGCAAGTGAAACTTGCCAACTTTTGTGTAGGGCCATGTTTTTAGGCCACTCCCTTGTTTTTAGCGTAAAAGAGACTAGTCAGTGAAATGATAGCTGGCTAGACGCCTACTTGATCTAGTTTGACAACGAAACTAGATCCGTCACCTAAATTGATCTAGCTTGACAACGAAGCTAGATCCAACCTCTTTAATTTATTGATCATGCATACTTTAACTGTCATGTTTCCTTTCCCTACCTGTACGCTTTACTACTTGTCATGTCATGTCATCCATCCATTGAATGTCGCATTCGTAGCACACGCTACATACTTATACTTGCTTGTCCCGGGCTAGGTGCACCCCTATGCCATCATGAAAAACACTTCATGGCTCATGATCTAGAAGCGAGAATTCCCGTTCGGGGGTAAGGCCCTGGCTCGATACACGTGGAGGGGTAGGGTTGAGCGACCACTCAGCGTAGAAGTGTACCCGTACAGCCTCTTCACCTGTAAGGCGTGAACTCTGTGCACGACATGAAAACGTGACTTGTGATTGATAGTACTTGCTACTCTTGCCATGCCATGCTAGTTGTCCTCTTGTACTTGTTGTACCTTACTTTACTTTACTTGTTGCACTCGTACTTTAACTGCCATGTCATTGCATTATGCTAGAACTTTTAGGTTGCTTGCTTCACTTTCAGTTTCCTTGCTCAAGTCTTCCAGACTTGCTGACATGTGCCCCTTGCTCTTTTGGGTGTCACATGTTAGATCCTGAGCCAGGGACAGTTGTTGAGGACGAGGTGTTTGCTGACGCTGAGCCTGAGCCTACGTTCGTCGAGGAGTTCGAGGACACCGGGGACCAGTCTTAGTGACTGTTGAGTTGCTTTTGCTTTAGGTTGCTGTTAGTTGTCGATGCTTGCACCATTACTTTGTTTTCGTACTTTGTACTTTTGTTGGCCATGCTAGGGCCTCTTTTAGACTCTTTTAGCCTGGTGGCTTTTCTGCGATGTTGGAATTTATTATTATGGATATTCTGAGATTTATCTTTTTGTCTCATCTTCTTTTATTATCTTTGTTTCGTAATGCAATTGCAAGGACCTACTATTAGTGTGTAATTGACGCTTATCGGACTTGCAGCTTTGTAGCTTCAAGTCTGAGCGGACCTTCTCACGCTTCGCCTCCACATTTTGGGAAGCGGGGCGTGACAGGTTTTGTTGGTGGCCCATGCAGGTCCTCTTCTTGCAATTGTGAACTAACGGAACAACGATAATAACGGAATGTCCATTAAATAAATTGCAACATCCAAGGCATTAAGCTATTGAGTCTAATTTGTTTGTTCGTTTTCTATGTCATTTGATGGCTGGACGACGACAGACCCGATCTGGTAGTGGGCCCAATCGTGCTGAGGAGACGGATAGAGAGCCCACCAATGCTGAGATCATGAGGATGATGCATCAGATGATGCAGGTGCAGCAGGGCATGCTCCAGAACACTCAGAGTGCTCCTCGCCATGAGCCGGGAGCGAAGCAGTTCCGGGAGCTGGGCCCGACTTACTTTGATGGATCTGAAGGACCGTTGGCTGCAGAGGAGTGGATCAGAAATATCGAGGATAATCTGAAGATGTCGAAGGTCAACTCGGCTGGATGGGTTGATCGGGTGAAGAAGCAGCTTAAGGATAATGCCCGCAACTGGTGGGATGCAGAGGAGGAGCTGTTGACGATGCTGATACCTTGGGCTACTTTCAAGTCCAGGTTCGATGAGGAGTACTTTCCGAAGGCTGCCATGAGGGAGATGTTGCAGCGATTCATTGACCTGAAGCAGGGAAATCTGACGGTGGACCAGTACCACCAGGAGTTCACCAGGAGTTCACTAGATTGAGTTCACCAGTACCACCAGGTTTCTGCAGGGCCTTTCCCTAGACTTGCAGAGCCTGGTGTCTACGACGGACATGGAGTCATATCAGAAGTTGCTGGTAGCTGCTAGGAGGCAGGAGCTGATTGCGAGGCAGAAGAGAGGGCAGATTTCTGGAGCTGGGAAGAGGCCTATGGAGCAGGCCAGAGGAGTGGCTAGGCCTGGGTTCAAGCCTACCCAGCCAGTGCAGTTCAAGAGGCCTGGTGGGCCTACCGTGAAGACTTGCCATTTCTGCGGCAAGACTGGCCACATCAAGGAGCAGTGCAGGAAATTTCTGGGGCAGTGCCTGATCTGTGGAGATGCTACTCATGTAGCGAGGGATTGTCAGCATGCGAACCAGTTGAGGAGAGGACCTGATGGAGCACAGCTACAGAGGGGACCAGTTGCAGCCCAGCCGTTGCAGCAGAGAGCACCTGTACCTGCTGGACGTGGAGCGCCTCTTCTTCCACAGAAGCATGCGTTTTAGCAGGCTGTTCAGCCGAGGAGGCAGGCTTACTTGATGACTGCAGTGGAGACCGAGGCTGTGGACGAGGTTATCGCAGGTAACCCTCTGTCTAGTTGTTCTTTCGTTAGTTAGTTTTGATTGTTAGATTATGTTTGTTGCTTGCATATGATTGTTTGTTAGAATAGGTTTGATTGTTAGGATGTTTGTTAGGTGTGATTTTGGTTTGCACATTTCCTGCACGAGTCCTCTTCGACTCAAGTGCATCGATGTGCATTATATCTCGGAGCTTCGTGGAGAAGCATTCCTTGACGACTTCCCCTCTTCCCAGGAGCTGGAACATCGTTACAGGAAATGGCGTGACCTCGGTGCATCGTGTGTGCAATTCTTGCCCCTTGGTGGTCTGTGGACATGAGCTTTACGCAGATTTTATTGTCCACGACATCATCAACTACGACGCAGTGCTTGGAATGGATTGGCTTGCGAGTTTTTATGCTACGATCGATTGTCGGAGGAAGAAGGTGGTGTTTGAGATCCCTGGACATCCAGCGTTTGAGTTCAGTCGAGGTAGCAGTTCGCTGGGCCCTGTCAGGTTTCGGGCCAAGCCGGTGGAGATTGTTGCTATGCAGATGGAGCAGAGTAGACCAGCTGTGGTACGTGAATTCGACGACGTCTTCCCCGAGGAGATGTCTAGACTGCCACTCGATCGAGCTCTCGAGTTTTCGATCAATCTTATTCCGGGAGCGCAGCCTATTTCGAAGGCGCCGTATCGGATGGCTCCAGCAGAATTGGAGGAGTTGCGTAGGCAGCTGGATGAGCTTCTACAGAAGGGTTACATCAATCCTAGTGTGTCTCCGTGGGGAGCACCGGTGTTGCTGGTGAAGAAGGATGGTTCTCGTCGCATGTGTGTGGATTACCGGGAGCTGAATGCTGTGACTATCAAGAATTAATATCCCTTGCCTCGCATATATGACATCTTTGATCAGCTCGGAGGATCGAGGGTGTTCTCTAAGTTGGATTTGAGGAGTGGTTACCATCAGCTTAAGGTAAAGAAGGAGGACATCCCGAAGACTGCGTTCAGGACGAAGTATGATCACTACGAGTTCGTGGTTATGCCTTTTGGTGTAACCAACGCACCCACAGTTTTTATGAACCTGATGAATCTGATCTTCTACGACCTTCTAGACAAGTTTGTCGTTATCTTTATTGACGACATCCTGATCTATTCAAAGTCGGAGGAAGAGCATGCATCGCACTTGAGGACAGTGTTGGAGATTTTAAGGAAGCATCGCTTGTATGCTAAGTATTCCAAGTGCGAGTTTTGGCTGGATAGAGTTGCTTTTCTCGGGCATGTGGTGTCTGGTGATGGAATTTCCGTGGATCCCGAGAAGATTATGGCTATCAGAGAGTGGCCTATTCCGCAGTCAGCGTCCGAGATCCGGAGCTTCCTTGGACTTGCAGGATATTATCGACGTTTCATTAAGGACTTTTCCCGGATTGCTGAGCCGATGACCAGACTGACGTGGAAGGATGTACCATATGTTTGGTCTGAGGATTATGAGAAGGCTTTTGGTGTTCTGAAGGAGAGATTGACGACTGCCCCTGTTCTTGCTGTGCCTGATCGGAGTGGAGGATTCGAGATCTTTTGCGATGCTTCTGGCAAGGGTCTTGGTTGTGTGTTGCACCAGCATGGGCACGTGGTTGCGTATGCTTCTCGTTAGCTTAAGGCTCATGAGAAGAATTACCCGACACACGATTTGGAGTTGGCTACTGTCGTGTTTGCGCTGAAGATTTGGAGTCACTTCCTGCTGAGTGAGAAGGTGAAGATCTTCACTGATCACAAAAGCTTGAAGTATATCTTTACGCAGAAGGAGCTCAACATGCGACAACGCCGATGGTTGGAGCTCATGGCTGACTATGAGATCGATTTGCAGTATCACCATGGCAATGTGAATGTGGTTCCGGATGCACTGAGCAGACTTCCAGCGGTGATGATGTTGACTTCGCAGTGGAGATTGCAGCAGGATTTTTGCGAGACTGGTATCGAGATTATTCTTCTTGGAGAGACTTCTTCGTTGATGTGTATGCAGATACAGTCGACGATCGTGGATAGGATCAAGGCTGGACAGGCTGGAGATGCTAAGCTGGTGAAGATTCGGGAGCAGGTGGAAGCCGGTCTGCGGACTGACTTCTTGATTCACGAGGATGGTTTGTTGAGATTTGGAGCCTGGTTGTGTGTGCCAGCTGGAGATATCAGAGAGGAATTATTGGTGGAGGCACACAGTTCGCCGTATTCTGTGCATCCTGGTGGCACCAAGATGTACAAGGATCTTCGTCTGAACTTTTGGTGGCATGGTATGAAGAGGAGTGTGGCTCGGAGTGTAGCCAAGTGTTTGGTTTGCCAACAAGTAAAGGCGGAGCATCAGCGTACGGCAGGGTTGCTACAACCGCTTCCGATTCCGGAGTGGAAGTGGCAGCACATCACTATGGATTTCGTGACTGGACTACCTCGGAGTCTGAAGCAGAATGACGCGATTTGGGTGATCGTAGACCAATTGACCAAATCCGCGCACTTTATACCCTTCCGAGTAGGACAGTCTACTGAGACGCTAGCGAGGAGATATATGGATGTAAATTCTTTTTACTCTCCGTTCCTATTTTCTTTTCCTAGTTTAGATAGTGATGTAACGAGAATCGTGCAGGAGATCGTACGACTTCATGGAGTCCCAGTGAGTATCGTGTCAGACAGAGACACGAGATTCACATCTCAGTTTTGGCAGAGTCTACAGAAGAGCTTGGGTACGAGTCTGAGTTTCAGCACGGCGTACCACCCGCAGACGGATGGCCAGTCCGAGAGGGCGATTCAGATTTTGGAGGACATGCTGAGAGCGTGCATGTTGGACTTTAAGGGATCTTGGGAGGATCATCTCCATCACGTTGAGTTTGCCTACAATAACAGCTACCAGGCGAGTATTGGAATGGCGCCTTTCACCGCGCTATATGGAAAGAAATGTCGATCGCCACTGAGCTGGGATGACATTGGAGATTGGGAGCTGTTAGGACCGGAGATGATTGTGGAGGTCGTGGATGTTGTGAGGAACATTCGGGAGAAGCTGAGGATTGCGCATGACCGTTTCAAGCATTGGGCCGATGCTAAACTGAGGCCTTTGGAGTTTCAGCCTGGCGATCATGTCTTTCTGAAGATTTCTCCGAACCGCGGAGTTATTCGATTTGGGAAGAGAGGCAAGCTGAGTCTGAGGTACATTGGGCCGTTTGATGTCCTGGAGAGAGTTGGAGCTATGGCTTATCGCTTGGCGTTGCCGCCGTCGCTGGTGGGAGTTCACGACGTATTTCACGTATCTCAGTTACGTCGATACGTTAGTGATCCATCCCATGCTGTGGATTTCTCGGAGATTACGGTTCATCCGGATCTGTCTTATGATCAGCAGCCAGTTGAGATTCTGGATCGTAGACAGAAGCAGCTGAGGAATAAGACCATCGACTTGGTTCGAGTGCAGTGGCGTCACGGTTCCCCTGGTGAGTCTACCTGGGAACGTGAGGATGAGATGAGAGAGCGTTTCCCGCACCTTTTCCCGAGCAGTGCTTGATGTTGATTCAGAGATGGAATCATTTCTAAGGTGGGGAGGATGTAACGGTCTGTTTTTATTGTACTTTGTTCATACACGTGCTTCTGGCCGTGCACGTGTTTATTTTAGACTTTATTTGATTGTGAACACTTTTGTGTGATATGCCGTTGTGAACGTCTCCAAGTGTATTAAATAGTGGCACTATCTTGGAACGACATTTCTCGAGTCGTGTTCCCACAATTTAATCTTATTCGATGAGACGTTGCGATTTTCACTTTTGACGGGAGACGTTTCTATTTTTAGTTTCGTCGTCTGACATCGAAATCGAGAACCATCTTCTTAGTTTGCTCACTTTCATCACCACGATCACCCCGATATTTATTTTATAATTTTTGGAGCACATTTAACCTACTTTATATTTTTAGCAAGGTTTAAAATATTTTTAAAAGCTAGGTTTTAAATTAATTTCGGCCAAATAAAATTTATTTGAGTTTAAAACGTTTTAAATAATTTTTGAGCCGAATTCCAGCTCATTTGGGCTGCACCCAAGCCTAGGGTGAGTTGGAGAGGGTGAAATTTGAATTTTAAATATTTTTAAACTCCGAATCCCATTAGGATTAGCCCTAGACCTAGTCAACCCATCTACACTATATAAACAACCTCTAGGAAGACCTATTTTCGCAAGAAATTAACCCTAGCCGCTTCCAAAACCCAAATTTCACGTTGCGACGAATCGTCGCAACGTTGCGACAGCCAACCCCGCACCGACCGACGGAATCAGCTCCGTTCCCCCGCTCCGACCGATAGCCGCCCCCGCACCAAGCCCCGTCCGCATCGCTGCACAGCCGCCCGCTCCGTTCTCCCGCTCCGACCGAGAGGAGCTCTCGGTCTGACCGAGAGCTTGGCCCGCTCACGCCCGCATCTCCGCACCGCACATCGCCCCGCTCCAAGTCCCCGCTCCGCTCCGTGCCCGACCGAAGCCCCCGCCCGCACCGACCGAAGCCCCGCTACGTTGCAACGCTTGCAACGTTGCAACGGTGCAGCCCCCACATCCAAGGCGCCCGACCGATGGCCTGCCCCGCACCGACCGAGAGCCCCGACCCCGCACCGACCCGCTGCGCTGTGCAAGCCCGTTCCCCCGCACCGACCGAGCAAAACCCCCGCACCGAGGCTGTCTGACCGAGAGCCAAACATCGCAACCCCGCACCCGTCGCACCACTTGCCACCGTGGGCCCCCCAAGTTCTCCAGAGGTATTGTGGGTCCCGTATTGGTCCCTAAGACTACTGTGGGCCCCACCTAGGTGATTTCTCTCCGACGATTTGTCACGTACGACGTTGCGACACGTCGTAGCCCGTTGTCGCACGTGCTAGCTTTGGAATCTGGAATCGTTGCTCCGGTTGCTGCTCTGAACTTTCCAACGAGGAATCTATATTGGAATCAGGACTTGGAACGCGTTCTTTTATTCCAACCCCTGGCGTCGCCACCTGACGCCAGTGTAGCTTTCGCGTCGTGTTGAGGTAACGCTTTGCACCCCTAGGACCCCTAACCCATTGCATGCTAATCAAGACTAAAATCAACGTTATTAAAGTATTTTAAATGTTTTAGAACTCACTAATCAAGATTAATAAAACGGTTGTAGGCCGGTGGACTTGTGCACGTAGATTATTGTGACTTTGGACTCGTTGAACGGTGTTTCTCTGACGTGAGACTTGCAGGCAAGTGAAACTTGCCAATTCTTGCTTAGGGACATGTTTTTAGGCCACTTCCCTGTTTTTAGCATAAAAGAGACTAGACAGTGAAATGATAGCTGTCTAGACGCAACTTTAAGATCTAGCTTGACAACGAAGCTAGATCTGACACCCTACCATGTCATGCATGCATTGATATCTGTCACGTTTAAATTCCTTATCTGTACGCACTTTTTGTAGGGGAATTGGCGGTCCCTTAGGGCACAAAAATTCTAGTCCCGTCCTAAGTCAGACGGAACATAGACACAAAAACATTTGCAGCGGAAGAAAAACTTATGTTAACTAATTAACATGCAGTTAAAAACAATTTTCTAACTTAGCCCTAAGGTCCAAGACCCTATGCCAAGATCTATGCCGACTTGGGATGGATCTGACCATCCCAAGAAGGATCTAGCCTACTGCGATTAAACTAAACTAATGCTAAAAATACTTTAACCACATACCCGGAATCTCAGCCCTGGAGCAGGCGAGATGTTCAGCGCCGTCTTCCGAGCTGCTCCCGTCCCACGCCGAGCCGCTCCTTGAACCGCTCCCCGAACCGCTCCTCGAACCGCTCCGCATCCCGAGGCGATCAATCCCCGTGCTGCCGAGCCAACCAACCGCCGAAGAAAGTTTCACGCGAGTGAAACCTCCGCCAAGATTTCAGATCCAGAATCCGAACTCCTTTGTGGCTTTGCTAGAGCCCGCAGGAGTAAGGCAGAAATTTATAGGGAGAGAGAGAAATATTTATTTAAGCTTATATCCGAGCGTGCTCCAACATTTACGAGAGCCGCTCAGATCTAGAGCTTGGGACGAGTTTTGAGAAAGGGGGGAGACCCCTATTTATATAGGCGGCGGACTCTCCCCTTTTCTCAAAATCCGATGTGGGACTAAAAATTAGAGTTAATTAAATCAAGTTAGTTTGCACTTCACAAAGTGCAAACTTCCGTGAATTTTAACTCACTCACCGTTGAGCTTCAAGATTGATACAACCTATCAATACGACAAGCGTTCAACGGTGAACGCATAGGAAAAAACCGTTCGTCAATCGGAGTCCGTTTGACCCTCCAATTGAGTGTCCAAAGATTGACAAAAATCAGATTTTCGCCAAAGTAATCAGCCGTCATGCAAATCTGTGACTAGGGTTCGAAACCCTAGGCTTGGGGCCCACCCGTGGGCCCTGCTGCATCAAATCGCGCGCGCTACACAGCCTGGGCAGAGCCCAGGCCGCGCCTGGGCGCGCCTAGGCCCGCGCCTGGGCTCGCCCAGGCGGCCTGGGCTCGCCCAGGCGGCCTGGGCTCGCCCAGGCGGCCTGGGCTTAGCCCAGGCCTGCGCCTGGGCTAAGCCCAGGCCTGCGCCTGGGCTAAGCCCAGGCAGCAAGCCCAGGCAGCCTGTTCTGCCTGGGCCTGACTTGGTCTGATGCTTTGGGCTGTTTTGGCTCTAACTTGAGCATTTGGCGTCCGATTTGGACGCCGTTCGAACCTGGGTTTAGACCGGGACATTCCCGTCTTACCCGTGAAATTTTCCTTGCGTTTATTTTATTAAATATTGTATTAAACAATTTAATACGCATTTAATCGCTTTTGCATCAAATGCAAAATAGTCCCTATCTAAGCTTAAATTACCATATTGCATCAAATGTAATTATCTCTTCTTTTGCATCAAATGCAAATATTCTCCCTAACTATTTTCTACCTATTACTAGACGAAGCGTTGCACTCTGTGTGAGACCCTACAGCCTGACCCTTACAACAGGTTGGGCTCGAAACCCTATACGGCAGTGACCACGAGCAGTGGTTGCCGTCCCTGCTTCAGGAATCATCATTATGTGGTTAACTCATTGACATGAGTATTGTCGGGACCACCTGACTGTTTCCATGATGAATTCCGCAGTTATAGTCTCTTCGTCTTAAATATGTCGTTCGGATCAAGTCTGGGGTACGGTCAAACTGTCAACCCCAATAACTTGACTCCGGTTAGTTTCTATCGATCTTTAGTCAACTAATGTTGGACTTCTTCCAACATACTCTGCGCAGAGTTTTTACTAAAGACCGAACTAACTCTACGACACTAACTCCCATTGACCGGGAGAGACGAATCCTCTCTTGGTCATTACTCGCCTCGTACGTTTCAAGTGACACCCAATCAAAAGACCTTTCGACAGGCCTTGCCTCGAAGCTAGGTCAGTTGATCTAAGTGGCACCGTTCACGCACAGGTCTGTCAAAATGACCTCAAGTCAAAAGACCAACTATCCTATCATCACTCAGAGTTATCACTGACAGATTGGTCAATATAACCATATGATAACTCTAGTGGATCGTTCAGTGAACTCATTCTAATGAGCACATGTGTCTCGTCTTCGACTTCGCCAAGTCAAGCGATCATGAGATCATCGCCACCGCTAAACGGTGAAGACTAAGACACAATGGTCTGTCCGATGTTTCGATATCCTTGTCTCGGAACATCTACGACCACGAACCATTTCAGACTTATGCTACAGACGGTCAAACGTTTCTCCATGATCGAGATACTCATCTCGATACCCGTTTGACCTTGCATAAAGTCTCAGGACTTTACCTAAGTTTATATCTAATGTTGACTACATTACAATATAGCTTAGATAAATTATTACCAAACAGCTTACTGTTATTTCGAACAAGATGTTTGTGCTATTCACACAGGAATAAATGGCCTCGAGGGCATAATATTCCTACACTTTTAACTGCCATGCATTGCATCTTACATGTCATCCAAGTTAATTGTTGCATCCGTAGCACACGCTACAATACTCGTACTTGTACTTTCTTGTCCGGCTAGGTGCACCCCTATGCCATCGTGATAAAATACTTCCTGGCTCGTGATCTAGAAGATGTGCGCCAGTCCATACACACGTGGAGGGATATGGATAAGCGATCACTTGAGCTTAGGAGTTGGCCCGCGCAGCCACTCTAGCCAAAAGGCGTAATCTCTATGCACGACGTGCTTACTTTACTTGTCTTGTACTAGTGAGTGTTTATTGTAAAACTTGACATCCATGCCATGCTCGTACTTTACTTTACCTTACTTGTTGCACTCTTACTTTAACTGCCATGTCATTGTATCCATGCTAGAATTGCTAGGTTGCTTTACTTTCACCTTCCTTCAGTTTCCTTGCACAAGTCTCTTGTAGACTTGCTGACATGTGCCCCTTGCTCTTTTGGGTGTCACATGTTAGACCCTGAGCCAGAGACCGTAGCTGAGGACGAGGTGTTTGCTGACGCTGAGCCGGAGCCTACTTTTGACGAGGAGTTGGTGGACACCGGAGACCAGTCTTAGAGACTGATTTTAGTTGCTTTTGCTTTAGACTGCTGTTAGTTGTCGGTGCTTGCACCATTACTTTGCTTTCGTACTTTGTACTTTTGTTGGCCATGCTGGGGCCTCTTTTAGACTCTTTTATTTGAGCCTGGTGGCTTTTCTGCGATGTTGAAATTTATTAATATGGATATTCTGAGATTTATCTTTTGTCTCATTTCCTTATTATTATCTTTGTTTCGTTTCGCGTTGCAAGGACCTGCAGTTTTAAGTGATTGACGCTTATCGGACTTGCAGCTTTGTAGCTTCAAGTCTGAGCGGACCTTCTCATGCTTCGCCTCCACGTTTTTGGGAAGTGGGGCGTGACACTATGGTCGTACAGAATAACACACAAAACCTCGATGGGGGAAACACCATTCATGTTGGCCTACGGATGCGAAGCCGTCGTCCCGATTGAGGTCAATGAGCGACCGCTTTGTCTTCAATACTATGATGAAGAAAGAAACTCAGAAGGCCTCAGGCTCAACCTACAATTGGCAGAGGAGGTCCGCGAACGGGCTTTAGCAATGCTCATCGAACAAAAAGGACGCATGGCCCGCTATTTCAACTCAAAGGTCCATGAACGCAGCTTCCGTGTAGGCAAGTTGGTGCTGCATAAGGCCGCTTTGACTTCCGAGATTCTCAAGCAGGGGAAGCTCGCTGCGAAGTGGGAAGGACCTTACACAATGATCGATGTACTTGGTCCTGCCACCTACCGACTCGCTACTGTAGATGATAGATAACTTCCTCATCCCTGGAACACTGAGCATCTGTGGAAGTACTATCAATGATTGTACGAATGAAATCTATCTTCGTATTTTATCCTATGCATGTTCATGATGAATACAAAGTAGATCGTTCTTTGACATTAGTCGAAATGCCATTCTCAAGCATTCTCACCAGCCATAAGTCGAAGGGGCCTCGCCCCTCGCCACCGAACGACCCTCGTCAGTCGTAAGTCGAAAGGGCCTCGCCCTTTGCCACCGAATGACACTTGTCGGTCGTAAGTCAAATGGGCCTTGCCCCTCGCCACCGAACGACCATCGTCGGCCGTAAGTCGAAGGGGCCTTGCCCCTTGCCATCGAACGACCCTCGTCGGCCTTAAGTCGAAGGGGCCGTGCCCCTTGCCACCAAACGACCCTCGTCGGCCAGAAGTTGAAGGGGCCTCGTCCCTCCTAACCGAACGATCCTCGTCGGCCATAAGTCGAAGGGGCCTCGCTCCTCGCCACCGAACGACCCTTGTCCTCAGCCGTAAGCCGATGGATCCCCACTCGCCACTGAACGACTCCCAGTGCATAAGTCGAAAGGGATTCGCTCCTCACTACCCAAGGAAACGTGATTTATAGTTTAAAAGGTTACATTTATTGATTGAATACGCCCAACTTATCCACGACAAAACCTTCCTAAAGATTTCTATGAAATTTGAAGTTAGGTCTTGGAGGGGCCATACACATGCATGTATTCAAGTAAAGAATAAATGTCGCAAAAAGTTTTTTCATTTATTTGAATGAAAGAAAATTACAAAAATCCAAAACAGAAGGCTTGCAGGCCTAAGAGGGAGGGGAAGAACTTTCGGATGCAAAGACACTGGTAAAAGCCTCCATCGCCTTTGTGAGCTTTGTCGTAAGCTCCGTCTTCTCCCTCACAACAGCCTCCTCGAGCCCTGCGACTTTGGCCTGAAGTTTGGCCACCGCCGCCTTGCAAGCTTCCGCCCACATCTCGGAGTTGCAAGCTTTGGCCCGATGCTCGACTGTTTCCTTCCGAGAGGCGTCGAGATCCTCCTAGAGCTGGGACCTCTCCAACCGCCACTGAAGCTTGGCAGATTTGTAGAGGTCTGATAGTGACGACAGCCTGTCCTTAGCCTCTGAAGCTGCCCACTCAACCATCGCCTTATCTGCGAGGGCTTTCCCTAAGGCCTCCTCTGCCTCCTTCGTCCGAGCCTCGAGGCCGAATGCTTTGCGCTCCACGTCTGCCACCCACTGATCTCCTTAGATTAAGTTGGCAACTTGAAGATGCAGCACGGCTCCGAGAACGGACATCTGCAAAAAACAAGAGTTAGTCAAAACACCGACTGACTTGGACGACGATAAACAATGACTCATGTGACATACCTGGTATCTGCTCCCTACAAAAAAGTTGGCCACCCTTTCGAGGTCCAACCTCTACAGGAGCTCCAGATCCATAGGGAGAATCGAGTTCTCCACCAACCGTGCAGTCGTCCCGAAATCTCTCAAGGCCGACTCCTCCTTTCCAATGGCGAAGGGAGGTAGATGACAGTCACCTTGTACCGGCACCGAAAGCCGATTGAGCAGTAACACTCGATCGAACTCCGCAGGGATCGAGCCGACCAAAGGAACAGGCAACACGATGTCGCCCTAGGGCCACTGATCCAGAAGGGGCATCACGGGGGCCTGAGACACGAGGGGGTCTCCACCACCCCTGAGGCTTGAGAGGAATCGACTCAACAACATCGGCATCATCGACATCAACCACCACTTGCGGCTCTGCAACCACGACAAAAGCCAGGGGCACAGCGGGCCGCACGTGGGTCTGGCTGGAGGCCTCTCTCGAGGAGGCTTGGGAAGAAGGCCTGGAGGTCTGACTAATCTCTCCCCCCCCCCCCTCGGAGGAAGAGCTCTGGTGGATATGGAGAGGAGACAGAGAACTGGATCCATCGACGCGTGTGCTCGACCTTTCGGCATGGCGCCTGACCTTTCGACCGTTCTCTTCTTCTTTCGCTGTTCCCTCCAAACCCGGTCCATACTGGACTCACCACTTCATTGACTTCCATTATCTGCAGTCAATGAATATAATTATCGTGAGTGGCAGAGATAAAGACATAGAGTCGAGATACATTTTCCGGGCTCTACAGAAGGATCTTTAGCATGTGATCATCAAACAAATACTGAACCGACCTTTGTTGCCTCGGTCGACTCAAAAGGGACTTCATTGCCCCAACCTCGCCCGACGACAACCTGACTCTGACCTCCTCCGACAATAACCGAGAATCCTCTGCAAGCTCAGGATTCGGAGAACTCCAACCGTTGAGCAACGGTCCCAGATCAGGAAGGACGACATACACAAAGGTGGCCTTCCACCTAGGGTCGAAAATTGGAAGGTCATATATGAGCCTCGTGCCCGGGTCATATAGGCTATTATCCTCAAGAAATACCTGAATAGCCCGAGGGATGGGCAGACTCTACAGAGCTTGCACAACTTGATGAAGCCAACCAAGTGAGGGAAACCATGAGGAGCGAGTCTACAGATGGAAATCTCTGAAGAGCACATAACTTCCATAATGATGGGGTGAAGGGGGAATTGATGTCCTAAGTGAAAAACTTTAGGATATACCCTAACCTCACTCTTCTATGGGAAGCACACACTCTCATCCAAATTAGGCACTCTAACCTTAAAAGGCTGACAGAAACAACCTCGCCAAACCTCAGCAGTCAGAGCGAGGGAAAACCTAGGGGCCATATCTAAGTTGACTTCAGGGACCTTCGACTTTCGATCTCTTCGACGAATGGAAAGGCTTGGCTCAATCCAAACTCCTTTTTCCTTTCTGGGAACTTCCCTGCATCGAGGAGGCCGGAGGCGTGCCACAAGCTCCTCGTAGGTCGGCTCCTTCAGTACGACTAGAGCAAACATACCTGACGAACCAAAAGAGATTCAGAATCAAACAAGGGGGATACCTTGAAAGGGAACAAGCGATCTCTGGGGAGGCGACGCTGGAAGCAATCTTATGAAACAATGAAGAAGATGAAGCAGAAAGATCTCTTCTTCTTCCTCGCTTTTTCTTTTATATGAAGAAATCCAACCGGCTGACGTCCGATTCACGACACGTGTTCAAGGCCTGCCATGATAAACGGCGGAGATCGCTCTAAAGGCAAAAGGGTGTTGGAGGCACAAATCAAATCAGATGTTTTGAAAACCGTGCATATTTAAGGAGATTACTCATCATTCGGTCTCAGTCAGCGCGATTTCTAAGGCGCGAATGATGGGGGCCATTGTTAGTGCACGGGTACGAATCCAACTGGAGCATCCATGTACCTGACCCATTAAGCATCTGCAGCCCGATACCCCCCGCTCATAGCAGGGTACCACCGAGTCAGACGAATGGGTCATTCGACCGTTAGGCTGGCGTTAACATTCCGGAGAAAGTTAATGGGACCGAGTAAATGGGCAGCCGTTAACTCGAATCACGGAGAAGATCGTGCCCAAATCAATGAGGGACGATAACACATCATCAAGGAAGAATTGCCTATAAATAGGCCAAAGAACGAAGGTAAAGAGGTCTAATAAAAAAGGTATGAGGTCTAAGACATAGAACTCTACTTTGTCAGCTTATACTTCTTATACATTTCGAGCTTGCGCTGCCAGTCTTGAGAAGAACCTCCGTGGATCGATCTTAGCTACTCCAAGCTCCCTATCTCCCTTAAGTTCCTTACTAACTTAAGCATCGGAGGGAATTCGGGTCGGAACCCAGATCCACCCCCCTAACGAGTCCCTATGGTGCAGATCGATGGACATCATCCAACGTCGAAGGTTGACATTGAGCTTTTCAGCCTCAAACGATCGACGCAACTCCCGCTCGAAGGTCGATCGAACGTCGCATCATCTTCAACTACCATTACTCGACCATGGTTCTTCCAACCGAGGGTCCCACTCCAACTTCTGACGAGGCTCCGACTCAGCATCTCGAGTCTATATCATCTTGACAACTGTCTCGGTCAATTTTGGCCTTAACAGATATCATTTAATCACAAACTGATTTGCATAAAATTTGGACTAATCACCAATTGATATGAATGAGATCTCTCTTTATCTCTCCATCTTTGACCAAGTCTTCTTTGTATATGAATTGCAATTTTTCCAGCTTTGACCAAGTCTTCATATGTGTAGTAATTTTCTCCATCACTTTGACTAGGTCATTCTTTGAGTATTTACGAGCTTGCCACCCCTGAAAACACTTAGCACACACATCAAATTGTTCACACACATTTGTTATCATAACATCAAACATGAAGTCACCGATTGTTGTATCCAACTACACAATGTATCCAACAATCTCCCCCTTTTGATGATAACAAATTAATATAAGATTTGAGCAATAACGATCCAAATAATATCATTGTGACATGTGTGTGTGAAGTGTGATGATGGAGGAATTAATATAAATAAACTGATGTGCAATGAAGTTCAACATGTATGCATGCTCACACTATATTCATGCGCACACTATATTCATGCTCCCCCTTGAACACATATTCATTAAGCACAATATTCACATATTCACATTATTCATTAGGCACATTAAGCATTAAGCACATCATTCAACCAAATCTTCTTAATATTCTCCCCCTTTTGTATCATCAAAAGTGTACAACGAAGTCAATGTCATATCACATGCAAAAAGAGAGTATTATAAATTATAACACACTTGCATGTAGTCTTTCTTAGAATAAGCAAGTCAAATCCAATGAAATTTATAACAAAGACTTCTACACTAATGTGTAACTGTGATGATTAAACATTGAAGCACATAAGAAGAACTTTCAAGAAATTCAACCAAAACTAATCCACTTTTTCACGTAACATGATATCATCTAGGATTTATTTTTCCCATCTCATTAAAAATGAGTTCAAGTTACCACACCCAAAACATAGCCTATGAGGACTCTTAGATGTGGGGTGGCATTGCTTGACGAGTATAACACCAATGCTAAAGTTTACTCTTAAAGCTTATGTTGGATACTCGTGGGTGGTGTCGTTGCCATGGATCGTATCCATTTTTCATATGGAGCTCTTTTCTTTCTTTTTCATATATATATATATATATTTCTCAATTCAATTCTTTTGAGCTGTATTTTTTTTCCATGGCAAGATACATCATATCCCTTAGACTTTCAGTTATTTTTCATCCTACATTCACTTTCCAATATTTCATAAAAGATATATCCAAATGTACACCAATATTTAATACTTGTGGGAGTGAAAGTGTATGTGTAGAAATCGAATTATTCTAATCATTGAACATGTCACGGTTATTTAGAAAATCAAACATGCACATGTAGCTATAACAATAATACATCAATTTCTACATGGATATGAATGTCATTCATTAATACCAATTTAATGATTCAAAAGAAAGAAACACATTAAGGACCAATTTTTTTTTGCTTTTTGTATTTTTCAATTTTTTTGTTTTGTGTTTATCAAGAACTAAAGCATCCTAACAAATGAACTAGCACACAAATAAATGAACTAGCACACAAACAAAAACAAATCAAGCACACAAAAAACTATGAAGGTATTTATTACGCTCAATCAAGAAAACATACCTTCGTGTTGTCGTTTGGCTAAGGAATTTTTTTAATGAAATGTGATTTTGTCACACCCCGCTTCCCATTATACTTGGGAGCGAGGACGCGAGCGGGTCTGCATGAGTTGGAGCGGTGAAACTCAAACCCAATAAGCGTCTGTGAATAAAAACCATACGCAGAAACTTGCATAGCATTTAGAACAACAGAGATAACTATAAATTTATGCCAACATCCAGAAATGAAGTACATAAGATAACTAGGGCCCCAAGCATGGCCAACAACAACAGAATTCTACAAATTGGGTACACACCCTACAAATTTACATCAAAAGAAACTTAAGCAGCATCAAGTGAAGCTCAACAACTAGTCCGTATCGGGGAGAACTCCTGGATCAGCGAGTCAGTCTCCTCAATCAGCTCGTCATCAATCTAACATGTCTAGTGACCTGACATACATTTCAAATAACATAGAAATGTATGTTAGCAAGGGTCCTTGGCAAGCAAAAGTTATGAGTTGGACCCTTGGTAAGGTTTTCAAATGGTTTACATGGCAGATAAAGCATTTATGATAAATGAGCAATTACAATTTCAGAGATTACGCTAGCATGGCAGTTCAGTTATGAGTTAAAACATGGCAGTTCTAGTAAAAGTGAAAACATGGCAGTTCTATTTAAACAGTTAAAATATGGCAGTCTATTAAAAGGAAACAGTAGCAGTTCTATATGTTAAAACATTTTCGATATGGCATTTCCATCTGTTCAATAGTGTGTTCAAGTGCGTGTCTAAGGTTCACGTCTTTAGACGACTAGTAAGTGAATCCACCTTCGAGTGCCCCCCGCAAGGTGACCCTTTTATTACCGACTAGTGCCCGTGAACCCAACCCCACATACATGTACTTTCTGGACCACGAGCCAGAATTAGCCAACCGATCATCATGGGTTATAATACTGGACACGAGCCAGACTAGCCAAACCGGCCCACGGGGATAGCCAAATCTTGGCATACAATGACTATGAGCCAACGACCTGCAATATTCTATGATGTGTATTCTGGACCACGAGCCAGATTTAGCCAAACGGCCAACACATGTTCTATGATCTTTCAAGCATTTCAACATATCCATACATGTCTAGAAATGGTGCAATTCACAAGGCATATTCAATAACTTATTTAAAGTGTCCACACGCACACACACGAGTTTTTATCTTGCAATACACAAAGTAAACACATGAAGTTGGTGTTGCATTAAGTGAAGCCGTATTTAAAACATGGAGAAAATCCACACTTGCCTAATTTTGGTCTATATCGGGTGTCCACGTGATCATGATGAAAGGCGTATTACATCTGCGTCATTAGATTTATAACATCAAGCTTACAGAATAAAAATCTAACATGTGTACTACTTGAACGCGTCTCAAGTATGTGATGCTTGAGTGCTACTCCCAAGTGTAGGAGGACGTCAAGTAATAAATTTATATCCGGTGAGACCGGGTCGGATCACAGAGACAAGTCGCTTTGCAATCCCGAATTCAATTAATAAAGGAGAGATAACGGCGAAGCTACAACCAACTAAGCTAATGGTGGAAAATGTGTGAAAATGTAGGTGAGACCATCTACCAAATCAACATCCTATGGTTCGAGAATCGGAGAGGTAAATAGGCGAGGAAGCTTATGTGGTTTGTGGGAATGTGGTTGTTAAGCATATGGGTTCAATCCGAGTATAACTCAATTGTCTTTCCGGCTAAGGAATGAGCAATCGGTGGATTGTGCATTTTATCGAACACTTGGTGTGCAATGGAAGTATGCTATGTAAAATTGAGATAATAAACAACCAAGCATACATGAGTGGTACCACTAGGCAAACTCCACTCTAGGGATATTCACTAGGGTCCCTAATACAAAGTATATCACAAAAAATCTTACCACATAAACATTTAAACATGCAAGATTGAATAAACATAGCACAACAAACACAAATCACCACATAACCACACAAGAGAAGATCTAGCTCATTACAACAAGAAAAAATGGATTTTTACTTCTAAAAGCATCATCCATTATCATTACAAATCATTAAATAAAAATACAAATGGAGGGAGAAAGAGTTCACCATGATCTCCAAGGAAAACCCAAACCAAAACCCAATTGCTCCTCTTTGCTTCTTTGTTGCTCCACCAAAACCCTAACCCTAAGATGAAGAATGAGAAAGAAGGAATGAGGGGAATAGAGGGGGAGAAGCCCCAAATATAAACCCAGCAATTCGGGTCTGGAAACAGCACTAACGGGTCTGATCCGCGCCCAAAACCCGCAACTAAAGCACAAATCAGCAGAAATTTCCAGCACCGTCACCATGTCTTATGAAAATTCTAGAAAAATCATCCGACCTTGGAATGACGTGTTCCAGGTGGTAAGGAAACCGTAACAAAGTGTACTACGACTGAAAAATATCACTAGGCCGGAATATACACTAAAATGATTGCAGAATTCTGTACAAGAGGGGAAAAGCAGAATTTCTAGACCAGAAATTTTCAGCACCGTCATCTTGTCTTCCAAAAAATGCAGTAAATTGCTCCGACCTCCAAAAATTCTGGAATAATATGCATTGGAATCGGGACTTCACGAAATTCAATTAAAAAATAATAGGAAACTAAGATGAAGATGCAAATAAGCTGTAAAAATTATGTTTTATGCATATAAAAACGATAAGCTCTAAAATTAAGTGATATCATCAAAATGCATGTATCTGAGCCAAAATGAACACATATTATGCACAAAATGTCATCTAATGAGGGATACAATATGCAATATTGAACACTAATTACACCTCCAATTCGCTTGTTTTGCTAGTCCATAGCAAAACAAGCGATAAATTCGGATTCTCAATCAAAGCACATATCAAACTCAAAATTATTCATGGCGAAAATAAAGTTTTCAACAAAATCACAAATTCAATATACCAATCCATGAATGAGAACAAACACATGAACAACACTTCAATTTGGTTCAAATAAAGGAGAATAAGCTATGTTTTGCACGAATGAGGATTAAAACACAACGTTGTATCATAGTTTTACAAATCTCAAGGTTTTGCCAAAACAACACTTTCCTAATTTGTGGAGATTGGATGTGTGAATTTAGTCTTCTTTTTCTTTGTATGAAATTTAGGATGACCCATGTAATGAGTTTTCAGTCAATGACTCCCAAATCTGATGATTTCAGGGCATTAGGCCAAAAAGGACCCCTGGACCTAATAACTCGAATCACCTAAGATTCACTTATTCTTTTCTCGTGCACTCCCTAAATCCTATCTTTCGACGTGAATCCCCAATGCTTCTTGAGGCATGAGGACCCGGCTACTCGACAAAACTAGAAGAACAATGCACTTATTCTTTTTCTTTTTCTTTTTTGTTTTCTTTTTCTTTTTCTTTCTTTTTTGCTTGCTTTCTTTTTTTCAACACACCAACCAACACACTAGGCACATAATCAAAGCCAATCGAATTGAAAACTACGCTACTCAATTGGCTTAATCCATACTCATGCATCGCAAAGCTTGTTCAAAACTAATTTAACTCAATTTGAAGACAAAATTCATGGAGTTATGCGATCACATCATAAATGGCATATTAAAATTGATTTCAAGAAGAAAAAGCAATAAAATGCATGCCAATCACAATTTAGGAGTTTGAAAATAAGGTTTGAATTCAAATGTATGCATGAATATGAAGCATGTAAGGGATTAAGCATAAAGCTAGCAAGTGAGCGAGAAGGGTAAATGATATATATGCATGATATTGGGTGATGGCAAAATGGATGTCAAAAAAATTCTAAGCAAAAATTCTAGCATTTATAAAGGTTCTAACACTCTCCCCCAACTTAAAATACACATTGTCCTCAATGTGGGAAGAATATTAGATCTCGGCAAAAGATCCTAGAAAAGAAAAGAAAATCATACGAAAGCAATAAAATAAAACATTTATTTTATTTATCTACACCACTGGATAGAAATCACCGCGGTCAAAAGGTGGATCTCGGATATATAACGGTGGAGTTAGCTGATTCATCAGCTCCTTTCGCTCCTCCGTCAGCTGCTTTGGAGCTAGGTCTCTACGGCCTCCTTGGATTCCAGTAATTCAACTCCCAGCGTCCCCTTTAGATGATATGTGTCATGTGGAAGACGAGCAGCACCAATCCAATCTGTGTCCTCGTGCCCTACAACAAAATCATTCCAAAATGGGTCGTAAGAAAAATAATTTAAATGTAAACGACGACAATCTGAATAAAAAATGTGCTGAAGTGCAAATTGGGATTCAGAAAATTGGGACTCAGAAATACAAGGCATGATATGGTGGAAACTTCCCTGACTAATGGTGCTAGGATGTGGTTGATGCAAGATCTCAGGAGGAGAGGGAGCTAGCTGCAAAGACAAATCTGGAGAAAAAGAAAACTCGAGCTCGATGTGAATCATTTCGCATTCGCCTTCGCTCTCCTCATCATTGCTGTTAAGAAGTGTAGGCTCTGCAGTCTTCCCCAGGTTGTCCTAAATATCATTGTGGATGATGGCCAGGTGTGCATCCTGAGGTGAAGGGTATATGACATGCTGCACTGAAGTAGGAGGAAGGGTTGGCTTGGACTCTGTCATGGTCTGTAAACTCACTCCCTCACATATATCATCCTCATCATCATCAAAGAAAGCTCTCTCAGCAGTCCGTCCCATGCACTCGTGCACCTCAAAATGGATAGATGTAGTACACGGGAAACAAAACTCAGGCTCTCTAATATCATCCATATCGCTCGTGCCTTCACATGCATCCACCACAACATCACCACCAACATAAAAATGCATCGTGTCTTCAACATGGTCGACACACACCCTATCTTCCATCTCCTCATGCTCACCAAGATATGGATATTTAGCTCCTTCCACTTGGTTCCAATGCACCCCATCATCCTGTACTTCTCGTTCTTCCATAGGGTCACATTGGAATAAGCCCATAGCTGGCTCCTCGGGCTGCTCTGAAACTTGCTAGACTACGTCCTCATACTCTGCAAGGTCCCTCAGGTAACACCATGAATCCTCGGTCGAATAATCAAAGAATTCTCCACCGCAACTCATCTGCACGAAATCTCACCCAGATGGTGATAACCCTGTTAAAATATCTGCAGGAGATGATCGTCGTGGAAACAATGATGTGGGCATGCAAACATCAAATCATTGAACCTCTGTCAAGCCTGATGGTAGGCCTCTCCATCAGCTTAGGTAAAGCTTGCTATATGCTGCTCTATGGCCTGCCACCCCTGTACCTGCTCCAAGAAAATAGGCAAAACACTTGGAGAAATTCAGCCTGAAATGACAACCAAGTAAAATGTGAGTCAAGAGACAATGAATCAAACAACATTCTAGCATTATCTTGCAAAGAATGTGGAAAGAATCTAAAATATATGCAATCATCAAAAATATTCCCACAAGACAAGAATACATACACTCTTCAAACTTTTTCATATGTAAATGAGGGTTCTTCCACTCCGAACCATGAAAGAAAGGTGGAGGCGGGATATCATCCAAGTCAATGCATGAAATGTTTGAAGGTGATGCCAATTTGTAAATTTTTTTTGAAGAAAATGAAAATAAACAAGTAAGAGACTCAATAAGTTGAAAAATAAAGAAATCTCAAATCAAAAAGTGAAAAATAAAGAATCGGAAAAAACTCACACTAATAGCGGGAAGTATCTCGCCAAAATTTCTAAAATCAATCGAAAATGTAAATGCAAAAACCGTTGTCCCCAGCAACGGCGCCAATTGATTGAACCGGAAAATGCACAAGGGAAGCACGCCTTCCACTCCCAAGTGTAGGAGCATCAATGCAATAAAAATATATAACCGGTAAGTCCGGTGTCGAACCACAGAGAAGAGTCGTTTGAAAACGTACGTTTGGTCAAAAATGGATGTGGGATGGAGAGAAATCGCACGCTATGTTTATGGGTGTTCGAGTATGGGAGAGAGTGTGGGAATGGTGTATGGGGGCCACCTAACAATGCTACACGCTATGGACAAGGGTTCGGGAGATCAATCAAGCGAAGAGGAGAGCTTGGCATTCAACCAAACACTTGGCGTGCGGAATGGTGAAGGGTGTAGGAGGAGCTATCTCGAGTTATTCCTCACTACGGATTGAGGTCAACGCGGTGAGTAGTGAGCGACTAAGCTACTTGCCCACCACGGGTGGCTTGTTAGGCCTACCAATGAGTGACGACCTGGGTTTGAGTTCGAATCACCCGCATGAACTCATAACCCAACACAAACTAAACTACCCAAGCACAAAGACAGCAATGATAACATCCAAGCATTGAATCGAAAGTACAAACATCAAATATCAAGAGTAAAACATGAAAATTAGTCAATTATATCTAAAATCATCCATTACATGAATAAAACCTAGTAAGTACAAGAGAGAGGGATCGAAATCACCGAGGTGTCACTCCCGAGCAACCACGATTATCTCTGCCTTGAGCTCCGCCTTGCTCCGATGATCTCCACCAAAATTTAGCCCTAAGTTGAGAGAGGTGTGCAATGGGGCTTGGGGGTAATGCGGGCTACCCAAGGGCCAAAATAGCAGCCCCAAAAGTCCTCTACAGCTCTAAAAAATCTCAGCCACAAATCTGGATAAAAACAAATTCAAATGTGGCCCACAAACTCAAGTGTAGCTGCAGAATTTTAGAACTGCCACCTTGCCTTGCAAAAATTCTATAAAAATCATCAGACCTCAGAATGACACATTCCAGGTGGCAATGGAGCCGTCACAAAGTGTACTATGATTGAAAAATATCATGAGGCCAGAATATGTACTTGAATGATAGCAGAATTCTGCACAAGCGAAGGCAGCACAGATTTTTCTTCTCTTCTTCTTGCTTCCGATAAATCTCCATAAATTCCAAAAAATCCTAAAAATAGGAAATGCAATAATTAGTGACAAGAAGTAGGTTTTAAGAATAAAAAGTGATAAGATATAAAATACGGACTTTGCACAATTACGATCTAGATAGAGTCTATATGTGAAATATATACGCTAAACCCCAAGGAAATTGGGGGTGAAAATGACACTTTTCAATCGGAATCATATACACACTATTTACGTATATAATCTCACATATATATCAAACTGTCATGTAACTACACATATACTTTACACACTTACTGTTACATATTTTAATACACTGTATACATTTCGATAGCGTATATTATTAAAACTTACCGTTTTAATATAACTCACTTATTACTTATGTGACTCACGGGTATATAACATAATGTGTGTGTGTGTGTGTGTGTGTATATATATATATATGAAAGATAAGTTGTATATATATATATATACACATAACACCAATCGTAAATTGTCATTTACTGTTCATCCATTTATAAACAATGTTCATGCATGGGAGGTGCTGTTCGTGCATTAATTATATATTCATATATATATTATCATATGAAGTAGGAACTGTGACCTATCGTTTATAATTATGAAATAACACACAACTTATATGTATATAGTATATAAACTAACATGGTAAGTATATTTAAAACTCACGTGAACTCACCGTTTTTCCTTTTAGGGTTTCCCTTCGCTGCCGATTAGCGTGCAGATGGTGGCACGGTGACTGCAGCTCTGGACGGCGGCGGCTGCAAGATGCGAGAGGTGAAAGGAGGTGATGTAGAGGTCTGCGGGTGGTGCAGTAGAGGAGGGTAGCGTTGAGGGTTCTGTAGTTGGTGGCAGCTTCGACGGTAGCTGAAGGAAGGTGCGTGGCCTGGGCAGAGCTGCGGGGAAACAGATGGAGATGGGGGAGGGTCGGGGAGAGGTTGCTACGAGGTGGCGTGGTGGTCGCGGTGCTCAAGAAGGGAGGTCGTGGTTTGAAGTATTGCTGGTGTTGAGGGAGGTTGAGGAAGAGAAGGGACGTCGGGGTTGTTTTGTCGTGAGGAAAAGAGTGGAAGGAGAAGGGGTGGTGTCGGTGGTCAGGGAAGGAGGAGGTTCGATGGTGAGGTCGGGGTTGTGGAGCTGCTGGCAGGAGGGGGGAGGAGATAGTGTGTCTTCAGGCGATGCCGGAGGCATGCTGAGGCCATCGCGTCGTCGGAGGGCGGCGTGGATTGGAGGAGGTGAGAGATGAGGTCACGGCGGGTGTTGTCAGAAGTTGGGGAGGGTAGCAGCAAGTTGAGGGGGTGAGGTCTGTGGGAGGATTATGGTGGGTGTTTTTGAACAGAGGAGAGGTTTGACTTTACTTGGTTTCATTGTAAAGGAGGCGGCTGAGAGTTTGGCTAGGATTTTGAGGGAGAAGATAGGTGTTGCGGCTGTGTTCTTGAGGGTAGGGTTCGGTTGTATTCGTTTGGTTTCGTAGAGGAGAGGAGGTGGTTCGGGGTTTAGAAAGTAGTGTTTTCCTTAGGGTGTTTATTAGAGAAGGGGGTGGAGTTTGGCCGTTTGGTTTTGTAAAGTTGGAGATGGGTTAGTTTTAGAGTAGGAGTTGGTTTCGCGTGGCGAGAACGTGGAGGGATGGAGATTGTGTGTGGAAATTAAAGGAGAGAGAGAACGTGGGTTAGAGATGGGATCTGGCGGCTAGGATTGTGTGATCGTGGGCCTTAGGGTTGGTTGTTAATATGTTTTAATAACTTTTATTAGGGGTTAATAGCCCAAGAAATTGAGGAAAGTTTGAATTAAAATAATTATTATGGAGTTTAATAGCTAAAGAAATTAAGGAAGGTTGAATAAAAATAATAATTAAGGAGTGATTAGGGGGACTTAGTGAGAGAGAATATTGCCTAATTAGTTATAGGTTTTATTAGGACTAAAATTAGAAAGTTTTCTTAAAAAGATTTTAATTTGGTATTTAAACTTTTGAAATTCGAATTCATACAGATTTTATTATCAGCTAACTTAGTGTAAAAGTAATGATCCTAAGTCAATAATTAATATATCCGTAAAATACATACGAAACACGTACTAGTAAATACAGGCCGTTACATTACAGATTTCCAATCCATAGTTCTTCTTCACTCCATCTTACCTACACTGAAGATGTTATGTGTGACCTTGGAATCCAACAAGGTCCACTCACGTTAGTCAACAAACTCTTATGAACCCAAATTTGCTTAAACTTTATGTTTTTGTTTCTATATTTACAATAATGATAAATATGACCAATACAACCACATGTAAAGCATTTTGCATGAATATTTCTAGCTTTTGTTGTCTCAATGTGAACTTTCCTATATTTTGAATTTTCAACATGTTTCAAATCATATCCAAATCCACGCCTATTATTGTCATATATTTGGTTTCCAAGAATTATATCCAAAGATTGTTTTCCAACACAAAATTTCTTTATGGTCAATTCTAGGTACGTGACTTTAGATTTCAAATAAATATTTGCGTTCACCAGTAAAGTGCATTTACTAATGAAAGCCTTCTTGTTTTTCTCTTCATTTTTTTTCATGTTTTAAGCTTTCTTTTCAGAATCAATCATTTTTCCTTTAAGCTCATTATTTAGCATGCACGTTTTTTTCACTAAGCTCTTTATTTTCAGTTTCTAGCTTAATCAAATTTTCTTTGCACATGTTATGTTCTTTTAATAAAGTAGGACAATTAAGGCATTCAATTTTATCATGCATGCTAGATCCTTTTTGACACATGAATTGTAGATTTATAAGTAGCAGTTTTATCTTTCATTTTATCAAATTCTAAAGTAATATCACAATTTTCTTGCTGCAGTTCAAAGTTAGAATTTCTAAGCTTCTCTATAGTGGATTCAAGCTTCTCTACAATGGATTCTAAACTTTCAATATCACCTTGCATTTCTTTAAATGAATTCAGAATTTGAACTTTGGTGCAAGATTTTACCTCATCAAGCTCTCCCATCAAGTAAAGGGAGGAGTGAGCAGTCTCCTCCTGAGTTTCATCCTCGCTATCCTCATCCCACGTTACTGCGAACGACTTTCCTTTATTCTCCGCAGTGTTATTCTTTCCTTGTGGGCAATTCCTCATAATGTGTCCCTGCTTCCTGCATTTAAAACAAAGAGTTTTATTAGTAGTATTCTCACTAATATTATTAGACACACAAGAATCATTTTTATTTAAGAGAACATTTCTTCCATTTCGCTTCTTCTTATTTTGTGATCTCTTTTCATTGCTGTTGAAAGATTGCTCGCTTCCATATGGTGTCTCTAACGTCCTCCATGTATCCTGTGTAGAAGAGAACTGTGAGATATGATCAAATATTTTTTAATCTAAACAACACAATAATATGTTCATTGCTTTAGCATTCATAGCACACACATTTCTAGCATCCAAATTACTTTTAGGCTTAGAGATTTTAGTATATCCGTTTTCAATAATCTGCCAAGTATCAAAATCTACTGATAAATAAACTTTCATCCTAGCCTTCCAATAGATACAATCATGTCCACTAAATAAAGGAGGTCATTCTATAAATATGCCTTCAGCAAAAACTAAGTTTGGGGTATTCATGATTTCTAGACTAGATCCTCTAACCTGCTCTGCTACCACTTGTTGGATCTGGATCTTAGCCTAAGGGGTGAATAGGCTTATAAAAATTCTTCAAGAACACATGCAGTTATCAGCACAAATAATTATATGCAGAGAAAATAAAGACAATCACATAGTGCACAGATAGATTTACCCTGGTTCGGTCACACCAACAACCTACTCCAGCCCCAAAGTAGATACTCGCATTAATATATCAATGGTACAACTAAAACTTTACGAGCACCGACTCTACGCTCACCAAGTTTGTACCGTACTCACCAAAGTGCCAAACACTATTAATCTAGTAAATGTTGGATATGGACGACATGAATACACCCATGAGGGGATGTACGAGGGTACACGGACCTCAGATGTCGCGTGCACGAAAACGTGCACGGAGGGAACCTTTTCTCGTGTGAAAAGGACCACTCGATAAGTGGAAAAAGCCACTCGATAAGTGGAAAAAGTCACTTTATAAGTGCATAAAGGCACTTGATAAGTGAATGAAGAAGAGGATAAATGAATGTGCTAATATAGGCTAATAAGCTTATAATTGGTTATTTCCTACAATAACCACCCCTAAAGCCTATAAATAGGACCCAAGGGTAAGGCATTCATTCCACACTTTCCATGCCATAAGTTTGCATAAGGCATCTTATGTTCTTCTTCTCCCTTCCATTAAAATCATCTTCTAAATAGAGATTTAGGCGCTGAAACTCTGCTTCGATCCTCCGTGACGAAGTATCGACCGTTGTGGCGAATCCAAGGGCGAAGTTCTGAGATTACGGTGCTGCGTACGCAAACGTAAGTCTCTACTTTATTTCGATCCTAATGTCGCTGTTTTGATAGGATCCTACATTGGTATCAGAGCCATACGGGTTCGCCCCGGTCAAACCGTCGCCCCGTCAAACCGATGAACGAGGCGTTGTCTTTTTCATGAATGGGTATCCTACCATTATGGATATGGTAGGAACGCTTTGTGACGGAGAGAACACAGCGGTTTTTCTTTTCACGTTAGGGTCTTCTGTCATTACGGATATGGCAGGAACTCTCTGTGACGGGAAGAACCGAACGTTCATATCGTCAAGCTCGCACTCTTCATGGATGCTGAGTCTCCATTCATAGGGAATGTGAACTCTCTTCATGTGGAGCGTGTTGTTTACGAACTTTAAAGTATGTTATTTTTTCATTTTGGCACACGACCATTAGAGAATAACTACTTTCTCGACGAACGGGTGCTTCATCGACGAACGGGTGCTTCATCGAGGAAGAAGATGGTAGTTATTCCCATCGGGGAAGATGACTTTTGGTGCATGATCACCATGGCCAAATGGGCTATGGAGGCAATGCATCCCCCTCCCCGTGTGGAGGGGGTTGGCTACGGCCAAATGACAACGAAAACCACCCCGTCGAGGAGGAGGAATGCATGCGGCAACCCCATACAAGGGGGTGGCCGGCCATGGCCATATGGGCCATGGCCGACCAAGGCCAAAGAGCCATGGCCCGGCCATGGCCATGGCCGGACCTAGCCGGACCTGGCCGGCCCCGGCCAGGGCCAGGGGGCCCTGGCCGTGGCCAAAGCCAGGCCTGGCCGAGGCCAGACCAGGACCAGGGGGCCCTGGCCGGCCTCGGCCAAGGCCAGGGGCAGGCCTGGCCGGCCCTGGCAGTGGCCAGGGCCGACGCCTTGGCCTCTGCCAGGGCCTAGCCGGCCCTGGCAGAGGCCAGGGTATTGGCCCTGGCCTCAGGCCAGGGCCAGGGCCTGGCCGGCCTCGGCCAGGGCAGAGGCCCTGGCCGGCCCCTGGCCGGCCCCGGCCAGGGCAGAGGCCCTGGCCGAGGGGCCAGGGCCCCTGGTCGACCAGGGCAGAGGCCCTTGGCCGGCCCCTGGCCAGCCCCGGCCAGGGCAGAGGCCCTGGCCAAGGTGGTGCAAAATTAGTCGGTATTGGTCGACCAATCCGGGATTTTTGGTCGACCAATTCAGCCAGAGGTCTTGCCAGTGGTTTCGGCACTGGCAACCTGCAAGGCTAGCCCATATGGGGCCAACGGCAGTCGTCTGTGACAAAATTCTCCAATAAGGGGGAAGCGCCTGGATCCACACGGGAGCCGACGACGATAGCTTGCAGAAAAATCCCCAAAGGGGGGATCCGACCTTGGCACAGCTACGACTCATCCCGGCAAATGGCCAGGGAGTGCCGAATATTTCGCTAGTATCATAAGGGTACACGGTTGAAATATACAATTTTTTGAAAAATACGTTTTTCGTACGTTTTGAAAAATACGTTTTCAAAAACGCTTTTCCGCTGCGAAGTACTATACGAGTACTTTTATTTGATAAAGTGATGGGAAAATATTGAAAGTTACTCTAGATGGTGATTGGAAACGTAGTGACCTTTCCGATTCTAGATTAACATCTTCAATATTTTTCGAAAGTAACTTATCAAATTATAAATATCATTCCAAGTGGGAGTTGAAATAAGAACTATCCAAATGGGATATTCTATTATCATTTCAAATGGGAATTATATTTTAAGAATTTTCAATGCAATGTTTTTGATCAAACCTTCAGTTTTTGTGTCTTTTGTAGCATTTTAAAAGTAAAATGTCTTCCGCTTCAAAGAATATCGTCGCTGAGTTAAACAGAGGTGAAAAACTCAACAGCGATAATTACAAACTATGGTCCATCAAGATACAATACGTTTTAGAGGAGCAAGAAGTGCTCGAAACTCTAAAGAACGTAATGATTTAACCCGAGTTGGGCACTACGGCCCAACACAGACGAGACAAGGAAGCTTTTGATGCTTGATCTCGGAAGAATAAGATAGCCCGCATTACGTTATTGAGCAGTATGGTCGATGACATAATGTGCATCTTCCGAGAGCATGACCTAGCCATGGACATATGGTCCAAGCTTGTAACGACTGGATTTCATGTATCTGGATTTATTATATTATATTATATGTTTTGGTGGATTTTCTCCTTATGCGTGGTTTTCGTCTCCGTAGCTTTCATTTTCGACCATTTCGTCGTGTTTTCTTAGCTTCTTCCGTTGATCGTCGATTTTGGAGTGAGTCATTCGTGACGGGCTTCATATCGGTCATATCTTGTTGTTAGATCAAGCCTAGGAGTCTTAGGAATCGATCCCGGAGCTTCACGCTCCATTTCGGAACTTTTGGTGCTCATTAGCCGGTGTAAGAAGGGGCACCGACCGACTAGATGACGATCCAGTCGGTCGGAAAACCTTCTTGAACCGACTAGTTGGCTTTGTTAATTTCTCAGGAGTTACTGTTTGTCGTTAGTCGGTCTAAGAACGTTGGTTGACCGACTAGGTTACAAACTAGTCGGTCAGCAATGCTTCTTTAACCGACTAACTCATTAACTATTTTTGGTACCAGTTACTGTTCACTTTTAGTCGGTCTAAGAACGTTCATCGACCGACTAGATGCCAAACTAGTCGGTCAGTAGTTGTTCTTTGACCGACTAAATCTAAATCCTATTTTATACAGGAGTTACTGTTTGGACTTAGTCGGTCTACGTTGGTCAACCGACCGACTAGTTTCCAAACTAGTCAGTCAGTGGTTGCTCTTTGACCAACTAATCAGTGTCGAAACCCTAATTTCTGGGCAGCCGCCAGCCCTTCCTATTTAAACCCCTCCCAAACGTTTTCTTCTTCATCTTCTTCAACTCTAAACCTAATTTCTCCCCCATTAAGCCCCCTACTACCTCAAACCCTTATTCCTTCATCCCAACCCCAAAATCCATCATCCAAACCCTCACTTAACACATTCTACCTCTCATCTTCCTCAAACTTTCATCAAATCCCCCAAAATCCCCCAAAACCCCATTTCTCCAGATTTTCCCCATCTATTCCAGATCTGGACCCTAGGTTTCCCGGAGCGTTTCTTCCGTTGTCGTGCTTGCTCGGCATCATTCTTCCGCCTCCGATACGGTAATAATCGATCTCTTAATGTTTTCATAACCCGTTGTGTTTTTGGGAAACCCTAATGAAATGAATGTTGTTTTGATGATTGTTTCTCCATAACAGCGACTTCCCCGTAGATTAGCATCCGTGAGACGAACCCTCGTTGATCGTCCTCCTCGGTGCTAGGCAAGTGAAACTTGCCACTTAGGGTTTGGGCCATGTCTTAGGCCATTTGCTTGTTGTAGGCGTAAAAGAGACTAGGTGACGAAATGATACTCGCCTAGGCGCAATTCCCGGAACTAGCTTGACAACGAAGCTAGGACCGTCATTTACCATGTTGCATAACTATCATGTCATGCTTAATCTTGATTAATGGTACGCGAATAAATGGTCATCCATGCTACCCATGTTGTATGTCGCATTCATAGCACACGCTACAATACTTGTGTTTCATGGCCCGTGTTCCAGAAGCGGGCTACGTGAGTTGGTTGATAGCCGATGCCCGACCTACTTGTTTACCGGCTAGGCACCTGCGTTGCAGGCATAACCCTACGCCATACATGTTAAATACACTTCCTGGCACGTGTTCCAGAAGCGAGCATTCCGTGTTCGGGGTAATTCCCTGGCTTGATACACGTGGAGGGATAGAGATAAACGGTCACTTGAGCTTAGGAGTTGGCCCGATCAGCCACTCTAGCCAACAGGCGGAATCTCTGTGCACAACTTGTTTACTTGACTGTTCACTTGACGTGAACCACTTGACTTGTACTTGTCCGTGTTTTACTTGTTATCTGAGACATACTTGCTACTTGTACTTCCCTTTACTTGTCACTTCCATACTATACTTGCCATGTCATGCAACATACTATAACTGCTAGGTTGCTAGTTTACCTTACCTTCAGTTTCCTTGCCCAATTCTTTTAGACTTGCTGACATTTGCCCCTTTACTCTTTTGGGTGACACATGTTAGATCCCGAGCCTGAGTCCGTTGTTGAGGACGAGGTGTTTGCGGACGCCGTGCCCGAGTCTGTGTTTGGCGAGGAGTACGTGGACACTGGGGACCAGTCCTAGTGTCTTCGTTGTGCTTTCCTCTTTTTGTTTTAGACTGCTGTTTTGTTGTCGGTGCGTAGCACCTATACTCTGTTTACGTTTGTCTTTGTTTGGCCTTGTTCTGGGCCTTTAGACTCTTTCTTTTAGCCTGGTGGCTTTTCTGGATGTTGAACTTAATTTTAATGTTGGACATTTTCTGAGATTGAGATTTGTTTCTGTCTCTCCTTGTGTTATTATTGTTGTTCCGCTTGCGGTTACAAGGACCTGCTTATGTTTTATTGACGCTTATCGGGTTTGGGGCTTCACAGCTCCACTCTCGTGCGGACCTTTTCACGTCTCGCCTCCATTTTAGGGAAGCGGGGCATGACAGGTTTTGTTGGTGGCCCATGCAGGCCCTTCTGTACCTGCGAATCGTTGGAATAGCGATAATAATATTAGAATGTCCAATAAACTAAGTTTGACGTCCGAGTCATAAGCTATGAGTCTAATTGCGTCGTTTTCTGTGTCACTAGATGGCAGGAAGACGAATCACCCGTGGTGGAGGTAGTGGTGCGTCCCCTCATGACGAGGAGCCTGAGCGGGAACCCACCAATGGGGAGATGATGCGGATGATGCTTCAGATGATGCAGGTGCAGCAAGGCGTGCTCCTGCAAGTTCAGAATGCTCCGGCTGGTCGAGCTCCTCGGGCGTCTCCGGAGGCCCCTCGCTCCGAGCCGGGAGCGAAGCAATTTCGGGAGCTGGGTCCCACATATTTTGATGGGTCGGAGGGTCCTCTGGCTACCGATGAGTGGATTCGGAACATTGAGGATAACTTGAAGATGGCCAAGATCACCCCGGCTGGATGGGTTGATTTGGCGAAGCGGCAACTCAAGGATAACGCTCGGAACTGGTGGGATACGGAAGAGAAGATGCTGGTGGAGCCGATAGCTTGGGCTACCTTTAAGTCTAGGTTTGATGAGGAGTTCTTTCTGAAGGCTGCTAAGAAGGATATGTTGCAGCGTTTCATTGATCTGAAGCAAGAGAGCTTGACGGTGGACCAGTACCACCAAGAGTTCACTAGGCTTAGTCAGTTCGTGTCGAAGATGGTACATGATACTAACGAGAGGGCTCAGAGGTTCCTGTAGGGACTTGCTTTGGAGCTCCAGAGTTTTGTGTCTTCCTCTGATCTGGACTCTTATCAGAAAGTTCTGGTCGCTGCAAGGCGGCAGGAGCTGAACCTGAGTCAGAGGAGAGGACATGTTTCCGGTGCTGGGAAGAGGCCTATGGAGCAGGCCAGGGCGGTGGTTAGGCCTGGTTTCAAGCCTAATCAGCCAGCTCAGTTCAAGAGGCCAGGAGGGCCTATTCTGAAGACTTGCCATTTCTGCGGTAGGACCGGGCACATCAAGGATCAGTGTAGGAGATTCCTGGGCCAGTGTGTCGTCTGTGGGGATCCTACTCATGCCATGAAGGATTGTCCGAGGTCGAAGCAGTCTTGGAGGGCACCTGTTGCAGCACCGCCGTTGCAGCAGAGAGCCCATGTGCCCGTTGGACGTGGAGCGCCCCTTGTTCCACAGAGACAGGCCTTTCGGCAGGCTGTTCCGCCGAGGAGGCAGGCCTTTCTGATGACTGAGGAGGAGACCATGGCCGTAGACGAGGTTATTACAGGTAACGCTCGTTCTAGCTATTTTCTTCCTTAGTTAGTTTGATTGTTGATTATGTTGGTTGCTTGCTCATGTTTGTTGCTAGAATAGGATTTGATTGTTAGACTGTTTGCTAGGTGTGGTTTTGGTTTGCACATTTCCTGCACGAGTCCTCTTTGACTCAGGTGCGTCGATGTGCATTTTGGCCCGGAGCTTCGTGGAGAAGCATTCCTTGTTGACGTCCTCTCTTCCTAAGAGTTGGAACATCGTCACATGGAACGGTGTGGTCTCGGTGCATCGTGGGTGCAATTCTTGCCCGTTGGTGGTTTGTGGACGTGAGCTTTGTGCTGATTTCATTGTCCACGACATCATTAACTATGATGTGGTCCTTGGGATGGATTGGCTTGCGAGCTTCTATGCTACGATCGACTGTCGGAGGAAGAAGGTGGTGTTCGAGATTCCCGGACATCCGGTGTTTGAGTTCAGTCGTGGTAGCAGTTCGCTTGGTCCTGTCAGATTTCAGGCCAGGCCGGTGGAGATTGTGGCTATGCAGATGGAGTTGGAGAGGCCAGCTGTGGTGCGAGATTTTGATGACGTCTTCCCCGAGGAGATGTCTGGTTTGCCACCTGATCGAGCTTTAGAATTTTCTATCGATCTTGTTCCGGGAGCGCAGCCGATTTCGAAGGCGCCTTATCGTATGGCACCCGCGGAGTTGGAGGAATTGCGGAAGCAGCTGGATGAGCTTTTGCAGAAGGGTCATATCAATCCTAGTGTGTCTCCTTGGGGAGCACTGGTGCTGCTGGTGAAGAAGAAGGATGGTTCACGTCGCATGTGCGTGGAATATCGGGAGTTGAATGCGGTGACCATCAAGAATAAATACCCGTTGCCTCGCATCGATGATATTTTTGATCAGCTTGGAGGTTCGAGGGTGTTTTCTAAATTGGATTTGAGGAGTGGTTACCATCAGTTGAAGGTGAAGAAGGGAGATGTTCCGAAGACAGCGTTCAGGACGAAGTATGGACACTATGAGTTTGTGGTTATGCCCTTCGGCGTAACTAACTCACCCGCAGTTTTCATGAATATGATGAACCTGATTTTCTATGACTTTTTGGATAAGTTTGTCGTTATCTTCATTGACGACATTCTGATCTATTCGAGGTCGGAGGAGGAGCATGCATCGCACTTGAGGACGGTATTGGAGATTTTTAGGAAGCATCGTTTGTATGCTAAGTTTTCGAAGTGCGAGTTTTGGTTGGATAGAGTTACTTTTCTGGGGCATGTGGTGACTGGAGAGGGTATTTCAGTGGATCCCGAGAAGATTAGGGCCATCAGGGAGTGGCATGTTCCGTCGTCAGCGTCTGAGATCCGGAGTTTCCTTGGACTTGCTGGTTACTATCGGCGTTTCATTAAGGACTTTTCCCGTATTGCCGAGCCGATGACCAGGTTGACGCAGAAGGATGTACCTTTTGTTTGGTCGGGTGATTGTGAGAATGCTTTTGGTGTTCTGAGGGAGAAGTTGACGACTGCCCCTATTCTTGTTGTGCCTGATCACAGCGGTGGATTTGAGATCTTTTGCGATGCTTCTGGCAAGGGTCTCGGTTGTGTGTTGCATCAGCACGGGCATGTTGTGGCTTATGCGTCTCGTCAGCTCAAGACTCATGAGAAGAATTACCCGACACATGATTTGGAGTTGGCTGCTGTTGTGTTTGCGCTCAAGATTTGGAGGCACTTCCTGCTGAGTGAGAAAGTGAAGATCTTCACCGATCACAAAAGCTTGAAGTATATTTTTACTCAGAAGGAGCTCAACATGTGACAGTGTCGATGGTTGGAGCTTATGGCAGATTATGAGATTGATTTGCAGTATCACCCTGGCAAGGTGAATGTGGTTCCTGATGCGCTGAGTAGGCTTCCAGCGATGATGATTTTGACCTCGCAGTGGAGATTGCAGCAGGATTTTTGCGAGTCTGGTGTGGAGATTGTTCTTCCTGGGGCGGCTTCTTCGTTGATGTGTATGCAGATACAGTCGACGATTATGGATCGGATCAAGGCTGGCCAGGCTGGAGATCCGAAGCTGGTAAAGATTCGGGAGCAGGTGGAAGCCGGTCTGCGGACTGACTTTTTGATTCATGAGGATGGCTCGCTGAGGTTTGGAGCCAGGTTGTGTGTGCCAGCTGGGGATATTAGAGAGGAGTTGATGGTGGAGGCACACAGTTCACCGTATTCTGTGCATCCTGGTGGGACCAAGATGTACCAGGATCTTTGTCTGAATTATTGGTGGCATGGTATGAAGAGGAGTGTGGCTCGGAGTGTAGCCAAGTGTTTGGTTTGCCAGCAAGTGAAGGCGGAGCATCAGCGTACGGCCGGTTTGCTACAACCGCTTCCGATTCCAGAGTGGAAGTGGCAACACATCACTATGGATTTCGTGACTGGACTACCTCGGAGTCCGAAGCAGAATGACGTGATTTGGGTGATCGTAGATCGATTGACCAAATCTGCGCACTTTATTCCGTTCTGAGTGGGACAGTCCACTGAGGCGCTAGCGAGGAGATATATGGAGGAGGTCGTGAGACTTCATGGAGTACCCGTGAGTATCGTGTCAGACAGAGACACGAGGTTCACATCTCAGTTCTGGCAGAGTTTGCAGAAGAGCTTGGGTACGCGTCTGAGTTTCAGCACGGGGTACCATCCGCAGACGGATGGCCAGTCCGAGAGGATGATTCAGATTTTGGAAGACATGCTGAGAGCGTGCATGTTGGATTTCAAGGGTTCGTGGGAGGACCATCTACATTTGGTGGAGTTCTCTTACAACAACAGCTTCCAGGCGTCCAATGGCATGGCGCCTTTCGCCGCCTTGTATGGGAGGAAATGTCGATCGACATTGAGTTGGGATGACGTTGGTGATCGGGAGTTGTTGGGAACTGAGATGATCGTGGAGGCCGTGGATGTTGTCAGGAACATTCAGGAGAGGTTGAGGATTGCTCAGGACCGTTATAAGCATTGGGCGGATGTGAAACGCCGTCCTTTGGAGTTTCAGCCTGGAGATCATGTGTTTCTGAAGATTTCCCTGAATCGTGGTGTGATTCGTTTTGGGAAGCGAGGGAAGTTGAGCGCGCGATACATTGGACCGTTTGATATTCTGGAGAAAGTTGGCGAGGTAGCCTACCGCTTAGCCTTGCCGCCATCTTTGGAGGGAGTTCACAATGTTTTCCATGTGTCGCAGCTTCGTCGATACATTAGCGATCCATCTCATGCTGTGGATTTCTCGGAGATTACCGTTCGCCCCGATATGACGTATGACCAGCAGCCAGTGCAGATTCTGGACAGGCGTCAGAAGTCACTTCGGAACAAGGTTGTCAATCTTGTGAGGGTGATGTGGCGACACGGCTCGCCTGGAGAGTCTACTTGGGAGAATGAGGATGAGATGCGAGAGCGTTTCCCACTTTTGTTCCCGGACACGTGAGTGTTGGGAAATTCCGAGGACGGAATTTTTCTTAAGTTGGGGAGGATGTAACGACTGGTTTTCATGTATCTGGATTTATTATATTATATTATATGTTTTGGTGGATTTTCTCCTTATGCGTGGTTTTCGTCTCCGTAGCTTTCATTTTCGACCATTTCGTCATGTTTTCTTAGCTTCTTCCGTTGATCGTCGATTTTGGAGTGAGTCATTCGTGACGGGCTTCATATCGGTCATATCTTGTTGTTAGATCAAGCCTAGGAGTCTTAGGAATCGATCCCGGCGCTTCGCGCTCCATTTCGGAACTTTTGGTGCTCATTAGCCGGTGTAAGAAGGGGCACCGACCGACTAGATGACGATCCAGTCGGTCGGAAAACCTTCTTGAACCGACTAGTTGGCTTTGTTAATTTCTCAGGAGTTACTGTTTGTCGTTAGTCGGTCTAAGAACGTTGGTTGACCGACTAGGTTGCAAACTAGTCGGTCAGCAATGCTTCTTTAACCGACTAACTCATTAACTATTTTTGGTACCAGTTACTGTTCACTTTTAGTCGGTCTAAGAACGTTCATCGACCGACTAGATGCCAAACTAGTCGGTCAGTAGTTGTTCTTTGACCGACTAAATCTAAATCCTATTTTGTACAGGATTTACTGTTTGGACTTAGTCGGTCTACGTTGGTCAACCGACCGACTAGTTTCCAAACTAGTCGGTCAGTGGTTGCTCTTTGACCGACTAATCAGTGTCGAAACCCTAATTTCTGGGCAGCCGCCAGCCCTTCCTATTTAAACCCCTCCCAAACGTTTTCTTCTTCATCTTCTTCAACTCTAAACCTAATTTCTCCCCCATTGAGCCCCCTACTACCTCAAACCCTTATTCCTTCATCCCAACCCCAAAATCCATCATCCAAACCCTCACTTAACACATTCTACCTCTCATCTTCCTCAAACTTTCATCAAATCCCCCAAAATCCCCCAAAACCCCATTTCTCCAGATTTTCCCCATCTATTCCAGATCTGAACCCTAGGTTCCCCGGAGCATTTCTTCCGTTGCCGTACTTGCTCGGCATCATTCTTCCGCCTCCGATACGGTAATAATCGATCTCTTAATGTTTTCATAACCCGTTGTGTTTTTGGGAAACCCTAATGAAATGAATGTTGTTTTGATGATTGTTTCTCCATAACAGCGACTTCCCCGTAGATTAGCGTCCGTGAGACGAACCCTCGTTGATCGTCCTCCTCGGTGCTAGGCAAGTGAAACTTGCCACTTAGGGTTTGGGCCATGTCTTAGGCCATTTGCTTGTTGTAGGCGTAAAAGAGACTAGGCGACGAAATGATACTCGCCTAGGCGCAATTCCCGGAACTAGCTTGACAACGAAGCTAGGACCGTCATTTACCATGTTGCATAACTATCATGTCATGCTTAATCTTGATTAATGGTACGCGAATAAATGGTCATCCATGCTACCCATGTTGTATGTCGCATTCGTAGCACACGCTACAATACTTGTGTTTCCTGGCCCGTGTTCCAGAAGCGGGCTACGTGAGTTGGTTGATAGTCGATGCCCGACCTACTTGTTTACCGGCTAGGCACCTGCGTTGCAGGCATAACCCTACACCATACATGTTAAATACACTTCCTAGCACGTGTTCCAGAAGCGAGCATTCCGTGTTCGGGGTAATTCACTGGCTCGATACACGTGGAGGGGTAGAGATAAACGGTTACTTGAGCTTAGGAGTTGGCCCGATCAGCCACTCTAGCCAACAGGCGGAATCTCTATTCACAACTTGTTTACTTGACTGTTCACTTGACGTGAACCACTTGACTTGTACTTGTCCGTGTTTTACTTGTTATCCGAGACATACTTGCTACTTATACTTCCATTTACTTGTCACTTCCATACTATACTTGCCATGCCATGCAACATACTATAACTGCTAGGTTGCTAGTTTACCTTACCTTCAGTTTCATTGCCCAAGTCTTTTAGACTTGCTGACATGTGCCCCTTTACTCTTTTGGGTGACACATGTTAGATCCCGAGCCTGAGTCCGTTGTTGAGGACGAGGTGTTTGCGGACGTCGTGCCCGAGTCTGTGTTTGGTGAGGAGTACGTGGACACTGGGGACCTGTCCTAGTGTCTTCGTTATGCTTTCCTCTTTTTGTTTTAGACTGCTGTTTGGTTGTCGGTGTGTAGCACCTATACTCTGTTTACGTTTGTCTTTGTTTGGCCTTGTTCTGGACCTTTAGACTCTTTCTTTTAGCCTGGTGGCTTTTCTGGATGTTGAACTTAATTTTAATGTTGGACATTTTCTGAGATTGAGATTTGTTTCTGTCTCTCCTTGTGTTATTATTGTTGTTCCGCTTGCGGTTACAGGGACCTGCTTATGTTTTATTGACGCTTATCGGGTTTATGGCTTCACAGCTCCACTCTCGTGTGGACCTTTTCACGTCTCGCCTCCATTTTAGGGAAGCGGGGCGTGACAAAGCTAGAGGAGAAGTTTGGTGGCACATCTGTGTCCAAACTTCACGTCTTAACTATAAGATTTGATTCATATAAGAAACGTCCAGATCATTCCATGGGGAAACATCTGCGACATATGGCAAATCAAATCTTAGAGTTAAAGGATGTGGGTCATGTGCTCACAGATGAGCAACAAATCGAAGCAGTCATACGTTCCCTACCAAATGGGTGGGACCAAATGAAGATGCATCTCACTCACAATGAGAGCATCAAGACCTTCAGCGATGTTTCCAAGCACCTCGAATTAGAGGAAGAGCGGCTTGCGGCTGCCAAGCCAAGTGCAGAAGTGCACATGGTTGCTAGTTCCTCACACGGGGGAAAGAAAAGGAAAGATCGTTTGAAGTTTATAAATGAACGTAATAAGCAACCGGAGTCTACCAAGAAACCCAAACATAAGGGTGGACACAAGAAATGGCACAAGAAGAAAGACTCGAAGAAGATCAAGTGCTTCAAGTGCAACAAGCTCGGTCACTATGCTCGTTCGTGTACGAGTGGAAGCGACGAGGTAACTTGTAATTATGCTAGTTACATATGTGTTTCTAGTTCAATATTTCTTATGGAATCTAATCCATTTTGGATAATTGATTCAGGTGCCACCGACCACATAGCAAGGGACAGACGGTCCTTCGTGGAGTATCACCGGATACCCCAAGGAACGAAGTGGATCTATGTAGGAAACAACTCACGTGTTGAAGTGAAAGGCGTTGGGACTTGCAAGCTAGTCTTGGACAACGGCCGCACTCTCCTACTTCATTATGTTCTCTTCGCTCCAGATATTTGAAGGAATATAGTATCTGTGGTCATGTTAATGGGTCTTGGTTATAGCTGATTTTTTCATGATTGTAAAGTGGACTTGTGTTGTAATAATTCCTTAATTGGTATTGGGTATGTATTTAAAGGATTTATTGTATTAAATACAATGTATGATTCCTCTGATTGTAATGAAAATTTCCTTGTTGCAAATTCTTCGACTTATGAGTCTGATATAATTTGTTGGCACACAAGGCTTGGTCATATTGGACCAATGCGTATGGATAGACTTGCTAAACGTGGCTTTCTATCCAATGTTTCAAAGGTCGATATGTCGACCTGCGAACATTGCCTTGTGAGGAAATCTTGTCGCAAGCCGTTTGGAACCGGCACAAGGGACGAGGTTCCATTACAGCTCATCCATTCGGACATATGTGGTCCGATGAATGTCAAGACAAGGCGCATGAAGTCCTATTTCATCACTTTTATTGATGATTTCACCCGATTCGGACATATCTATTTGATATCCCACAAAAGTGAAGCATTAACATGCTTTAAAAACTATATGAGTTTAGTGGAGAATCAATTAGATCGCAAGATTAAGGTCTTGCGAACCGATAGGAGCGGTGAATATCAATCAACAAGTTTTAAGGAACTTTGTGATGAAAAGGGCATAGTACATCAGGTAACTATGCTTTATACTCCTCAACAAAATGGTGTTGCTGAAAGGAGGAATAGGACTTTAATGGAAATGGTCCATTCAATGATGGCGCAAGCTAACTTGCCAATTACCTTTTGGGGTGATGCATTATTAACGTCCACTTTCATTTTGAACCGCATACCCTCGAAATCAGTTAGCTCCACTCCTTATGAGTTGTGGAACCAAAGGTCTCCTGACTTAAACATTTTAAAACCTTGGGGATGTGCATCCTACGCACATATTTCCTCCCATAAGTATGGCAAACTTGGTCCAAGGGGAAGGAAATGTATCTTTATACGATACGCTGAAAACTTCAAAGGTTATGTTTTCGTTAGTCAGGAAGACAATGGTGGTCTAATTGAATTTGAGTCGAGGGATGTCACTTTCTTGGAAAACGAGTTTCCAAGACAGGGCGAGATAAGTCAGGACTTATCTCTATTTGAGATTTATGATCAAGATGGATTACCTCATTCGAGTGGGAGAATTCATGGTGAAGAAGACGAAAATACGTTTCAAACTTCACCAATGGATGATACGAATGACGTTAATCCTATTCCATATGGGAATAATGATCTAAGTGGGAATAATGATCTAAGTGGGAGCATTTCTAACAACATTCCAAATGGGAGTGATACTAGAATTGATCTAAATTCAAGTCAACAAGGACTTGAAGAATCTCAAATACGACGTAGTAATCGTACAAGGTTGGCTCCTCTGAGATTTGAGGATGAATTTCCGCAAACCTTTATGATTTTACTACAAGATGATGACGAGCCTGCTACTTTTAAACAGGCCGTATCATGCCCTGCAAAAGACAAATGGATGGAAGCGATGAAGGAGGAATTGGAATCCATGAAAGTTAACCAAGTCTGGGACTTAGTTGACTTACCCAGAGGACGTAGAGCAATTGGGAACAAATGGGTTCTCAAGATCAAGCATAAGCCTGATGGCTCTATAGACATATATAAAGCTCGCCTTGTCGCGAAAGGTTTTACGCAACAGGAAGGGATAGACTACGAAGAGACCTTCTCACCTGTTGTGCGTTTTACCTCGATTCGCCTGATTCTGGCAATGGTAGCCTGCTTAGACCTCGAATTACATTAGATGGATGTAAAGACTGCCTTTCTCAATGGAGAATTGGACGAGGAGATCTATATGGAACAACCAACAGGGTTTGAAAAAGAAGGAAACGAACATAAGGTTTGTAAACTTCGTAAGTCCATATATGGTCTTAAACAATCCTCGAGGCAATGGTATATACGATTTCAAGAAGTTGTCTTATCAAATGGTTTTTCCATGCTTGATGAAGACAACTGCGTATATATCAAGAGGATTAAGAGCAAGTACGTTATTATGTCTCTATATGTAGATGACATTTTAATAGCCGGAAATGACAAGGGCTTTGTAATAGATATCAAGGCTTGGCTTTCATCAGTTTTTGAGATGAAAGACATGGGAGAAGCCGCATATATACTTGGAGTTAAGATTTCAAGGAATCGTTCGAAGAAACTTCTTTCTCTTTCACAGGAGACTTATATAAAGAAGGTTCTAGAACGGTTTAATATGCAGGACTGCAAGTCCATTGATACTCCTATAAGCAAGTGCGATAATTTATGTCTGAAATCATGTCCAAAGAACCAAAAGGAAAATGAAATTATGGAAAAAGTTCCATATTCCAGTGCAGTTGGCAGTCTTATGTACGCTATGATGTGTATAAGACCGGACATCTGTTTTGCCGTTGGAATGGTAAGTCGTTACCAATCCAACCCAGGGCAAGTACACTGGAAAGCGGTTAAGAGGATAATGCGGTATCTCAAAGGAACTGCAGACTATGCTTTATGCTATCAAGGAGATGCCTTGAGGCTCGAAGGCTACACTGATGCTGATTGGGTGTGTGATCTCAATGAGCGACGATCGACCTCAGGATATGTTTTTCTACTCGGATCTGGTGCAATATCTTGGAGTAGCAAGAAACAATCCTGCATCGTGCTTTCAACTATGGAAGCCGAGTTTGTAGCATTTAGCATGGCAGTCCAAGAGGCTGTTTGGCTTAGGAAGTTCTTAGACAGGCTGATTGATGCAAGTGACTCAGGTACTGTACCTATACACAGCGACAGTCAAGCATCTATAGCCTATGTCAAAGATCCTAAATTCCATTGTAAGACCAAACACATAGATATCCACTACAAATTTGCAAAAGACTATGATAAGACCAAGAAGGTAGACATAAGGTACATATCTACGCATTAGATGATAGCAGATCCGCTTACGAAAGCGATCCCCAGAGATGTGTTTTACAAACACTTATCATCTCAAGGATTGCGTAAGAGCTGAGTTGTACCAATGTAAATTCCCATGTCTGTAAATGATCAAATTCAATAAAAGAATAAGTTCTTTTCAACATTGCATATGAATTTCTTAATAAATGTTTGTGTACATTTTTGAAATCTTAGCTGAATTCTAGTATGTCAGACAGATTAAGGTTGGCTCTCTCACATGAGCAACCGCCTTTATTTTATCAGACGGGTAAAATAAAGATGAGACCTGTTTAAAGTCAAAATCGTCAGACGGACGATTTAGAGTCATGACTTAAACAAAATGGTCGTATGAAAGATCTGCATCATATGGATGCTTACAAAAGATCTAAGAGGATTCTGAAATCCTATCTGTCTTATGCGGGATGTGGGTCCAGAAGATCATTTGAGTAGTAAAAGGGACTCAAAATCAGACATTGTGGTGTCTGATCATCATCCTTACAACATCATTAAGACATACGCTCCCTGGGAAAGGAGTGATGTTGTAATACGTATTCATACTACGTATGCATTTTGACCATTGGGTTAGAATAGTAATTGTGTTTACTATTATGTGAGACCCAAGGACCACATGGGTCTTAACTCGTTACCCTTATAGACTCTAAATTGGTTCCTTAAGATTTAACTAGGTGATTGCTATCTTAGCATGTTGCTTATGGACTATGGTTAATTCGGTCCGACGGGGCATGTTAGAAAAGCGAGTCAAGTCAAGATCAAAAGGATCGCAAGAAGAGGAAGATTAATTTCATATTCACATTTGGACTTTAGAGATTCAAAGCTGGCCAGCCAATTGTAATCCAGATGGGATTCAATTGTTGAATATAAAGTATAAGAAATGTGAAGAAATAATCTAGGGTAACGCATGCGTTGATCTACTCAACTTTGCACCTCGAGGGGTGTTGTGTATCTCTAACAAGTGCACAACAGCGGACTCTATGCGCATGACGGTCACACGGCCTGTTTCTCGGTATGATAAACAGAAGAGTTTAAGGAAAAAATGTTTCCTTACAATCCCCTCAAGTGTGAGTGGGAGATGTTGGTTATGGACGACATGAATACACCCATGAGGGGATGTATGAGGGTATACTGACCTCAGATGTCGCGTGCACGAAAGTGTGCACGGAGGGAACCTTTTCTCGTGTGAAAAGGACCACTCGATAAGTGGAAAAAGCCACTCGATAAGTGGAAAAAGTCACTTTATAAGTGCATAAAGGCACTTGATAAGTGAATGAAGAAGAGGATAAATGAATGTGCTAATATAGGCTACTAAGCTTATAATTGGTTATTTCCTACAATAACCACCCCTAAAGCCTATAAATAGGACCCAAGGGTAAGGCATTCATTCCACACTTTCCATGCCATAAGTTTGCATAAGGCATCTTATGTTCTTCTTCTCCCTTCCATTAAAATCCTCTTCTAAATAGAGATTTAGGCGGTGAAACTCTGCTTCGATCATCCGTGACGAAGTATCGACCGTTGTGGCGAATCCGAGGGCGAAGT